>CM053599.1:132974370-132985353 GCA_028646575.1 Pseudocheirus occidentalis | reverse complement strand
CTCTCTCTCTCTCTCTCTCTCTCTCTCTCTCTCTCTCTCTCTCTCTCTCTCTCTCTCTCCCTCTCTCTCCCTCTTTCTCTTAGTTGAACTGAGTTAGCTCACTCTCAATAGAAGCATTCTTTCCCTCAGGATTTTCTGGTTTATCTTCTCCTATGTATAGTTTCTCTGAGTTCTGTTTTACTACTGATTTGGATAAATGGGTTTCTTTAATAAATGCTTTGTGAGTTCATTGTGGAATTAGTATTTGGTGAGAAGGGAGTCAAGCCTTGAATATAAACCTTGGGGTACTATTTCCCCAAAGAATGAATAGTGATCAGAAGTTAGACAACCTGAAAACCTCATCTCCTAGACTAATAATCTGCTCAAGGGAGCAGATGTGTAATTCTAATCCTGTAACCCTGAGTGGCTGCCTCTGGCCCTAACTTCCTGCTTCCCCTCCCAGTAAGAATTTAAATCTCTTTTGGAGAAGGATGGATGGAGAAAAGGCTAGAGATGCCTCTTCTGCCTCTTTTTGAGCCACATGACAGTTCCATTCTACATGTGAAGAGAAAGCCCTATATATAATTATGCTTTTGTGGGAAGGCTTTTCATAATTTCCCCTAACTAATCATCAGTTTTCCTGACAGCAAAATCTTTACCTGTTTTTTGTTCTTCTATTTGAGTAGAAGTCCTGGTTCTATCTCTCTCTTAGCTGGATATTGTGAAAAATAAAATTAGCATTCAGTTGCAAGAACCATCTAGGACACATCTGCTCTCTGATACTAATTACTTTATAATCTAGTCCCTTTCTAACTATAACTATTTAAAGATTTTATACTGTATTAACATTTCCAGGGATATTTAAGCATAATGACTGTTCCAGATTTTCCCTTACTCTAGCTAGACTTAAGAAACTAAAGATATCACAAGATGTTATGTAGTTCATAGTATTTTATTTGATCCTCACCTCACCTTAAGTTAGGGTCCAGCAAGAGCTCCCACATTTTCTAAGTGTGCTTTATAAATGAGTATGTTGCCACTCAGTTAGACTAAGTGGAATGCCCAGAATTATTAAGTGCTAGAGATTGGAACCCTTCTTTGTCCTAACTTCCTGTTCCAGAAAACTTTTTATGACACCATACTGCTTCATCTAATGAGAGCTACCACATGTACACAAAGTTATAAGAATTATACCACACCACACCATACTACACCATTACCATACCATGCCATACCACACCATACCATAGCATACCATAGCATACCATACCATACCATACTATACTATACCATGCCATGCCATGCCATGCTGTGCTATACTATACTATGCTATACTATACTATACTACTATGCTATACCATACTATACATGTAGACAGCTAGGTGGCTTAATGAGGACTCTAGTGGCCTTGAGTCAAGAAGACTCATCTTCATGAGTTCAAATCTAGCCATGTTATCTAGCTGTGTGATCCTGAGCAAGTCACTTAACCCTCTTTTCCTCAGTTTCCTTTTCTATAAAATGAGTTGGAGAAAGAAATAGCAAACCACTCTAGTATCTTTGTCAAGAAAACCCCAAATGGTGTCATGAAGAGTCAGACATGATTGAAATAACTCAAAAACAACAACAAATACCATGCACATACATTTAAAACTATTTCTATCTCTGTGTATGTCTAACACTAGAAGGGGGAAGAGAGAGGTGGGGGAGAGGGAGGGAAGAAGGGAGGGAGACTAGATTATAAGATGGGTACAAGGGACATAAACATTTTTGTATCAGCAAATCATTATTAGAACATAAGATGTCCCATTCTATTCTACTAGGATAAGAAAATGCCCAGTTTTCTTTTTTCTTCAAGGGAAGTCAGCTCTAAAACCTACAACCTAATGAGCCAGTCAGTTTATAAAATACCACCCAAGAAGTCTTGCTTCTCCCTGCTTTTATCTGCAGACAGCAGGCAGCCCCCCTCTTAGAAGAAAGACTTATTTCCTCATCAGGACTATTGGTGGCAATTGCTGCATTCCCTCCCCTGCAGTTCTGGCCTTTCTGATTGTGATAACAATGGGGCTTGAATTTACTTTGATGTTGTTTGCTTCATGGTAGATAAAGCAACAGGTTGCAACTTGAGTAAGATTAAACACAAGTCAGTGTTCTCCATTGATTGAGGCCCCACGGAAGAACACATTTATCCTTTGAGACTGACTTGCAGCTTGAGGTCTTTCTGAATGATTTTCCCCATTTTAATAACTGCCTGTGTAATATACATATTCTGCTACCAGGCAACAATTGTCTGTGCACCCAAGCAATGAGTATGTGTGTATATGTGTGTGTATGTATGTCTATATGCACACACACACTCACATGAACACACATATTTTTGGAGTGACTGGAAAATAACCATGAATTCTATATTCTGCTTCTTCCTTTCTTTTTTAAATCATAAGTAGATTATAGGGTTTAAAGTTGAAAAAGAATTTAACGTCTTCTAAGTTATTTCAATTCCTCTCATTATACACATAAAGAAACATGAAGATGGAAGAGGCAGAGTGATTGGCCCAGTCACAAAAGTAGGAATTTGGGATTTGAACCTAGGTTTTCTTACTACAAATTCAGTGTTCCTTCCACCACACTTTTTTAAAAAAATCCATTAAAGCATATTTGCCATTAAATAAACACCAACATTTCAACTAAAGCAAACAAAAATATGACTTCCATTAATTTACTTAAATTTAATTCAGTTTCAAACACACTATTAACTCTATCTGGGCTTCCTTCTCAAAATAAGAAGCCATCTCTCAAACAAATGAACCATCTGATAGCTTCTCAATTCTTCCTTCCCGCCAAGAGGCTGCCATCTGACTCAGAAACACTTTCCATCCCCCAAGTTCCAAGTCAGCAAGATTGGTAACTTCCAATTAACTCCAAATACCTCATATTCTAATGGTACCCACTATAATTACTATTGCCCTACTATGTAATAGTAGGAAAGGAATTACTCTAAACTTTAACTTTCTATCTCTTGTTTATCTTACTTAAATCAGGATGAGTTTGGTTTCATTAAGTATGATTATAGCATGGCAAGTTGATGTTGTTACTGTTTGTCCTTTGTTCTCAAAGAGGGCCACAGCATCAGGGAGGTGATGCCATGACTTGCAAGTGAATTGGATTTAAATAAGGGAGAGATGTGCAAAGTCACCAGCCTCACTTTCTCCTCCGGAACCACCTGGGTCCAGTGTTCATATATAGATCAGGATGACTGGAGATGGCCCCAGATAAAGTGGGAGATGTTGGACTTTTTAAGATAAGATCTTTCCCAAGTCTCTGTACCAATACCCTTCAGTAATCCCTTTGCTATTACTAGAGGTAAGGAAGTTCTCCATCATTTTTACAAATAATTGCTTACTTCATAGATCTATTAGATATCTAAAATCAAATTGGAATGTACAGGTTCCAGATGATTTTCTCTCAAGAAAACATCTGACTTCCAAGTAATGCGTAGGCAATTCTTCTAAAGCCAAATAATGGAGAAAGATCATGACTCTCAATATCATGTTTGAGAGGAAATAAGCCCCTTCTTTAATACAGATTTGTTTCCAAGCCATATTACTATGGAGAAAGAGAGCAAGACTCCAGGGACCAGGAATGACACTGACTAGCTGTGTGGCCATGGACAACTCATTTAACTTTTCTGAATCTCAATTTCTTCATCTTTAAAATGGGCATAGTCATGTTTATACTAAATATTTCCTTGACTTACTCTGATGAAAATACTTTATAAACCCTGAAGCACTCTTTAATGTGAATCATCATTGTCGTAATTGTAAATTCTTCTTGTCACTTAACAGTTTGCGTAATGCTAATACGGAAAAATTCATCTCTAGCTTGTTAACAGACAAAGAGTCTGTTATATAGAGTCATGAGGGTAAGGAAATGGAAGGAGAATTGGATTTGAGCCAAAGTCCAAGGGAATTGAATCTAGGCTAGGCTACTTACTATTTGTATAACCCTGAGTAATGTTTCTAGACCTCAGATTCCTCACCTACAAAATGGGAAGTTTGGACAAGATGAGCAGAGAGGTCCATTCCAACTCTAAATCAATGAGTATATAAACCTAAAACAAAATAACAATAAAAATTGTCCAAACAGAATTTGATTTTTTTTAAATCTTATAATACAAGGTACTATAATATTATAATACAAAGAACCAGACTTAATGAGATTATGGGAAAAAAAAGGAAAGAAAGCAGTCATGATTATGGACACCAGACAGATTTTTAAAAGTAAATGCAAACAAAGGAGGAAGTTACAGGGTGCATTTAAATTGATCATTAAAAAAAAAACCAAAATTGATCAACAAATTAAAATTCTACTTGCATCATTATTTAGCTGTCAAACTGAATAAAATGAAGTTGAGGAAGAAAATCTTTATTCTAAGTAAAAAGATGATAAAAATATTTTCATTTGTGGCTGAATAGGAAAAGTCATTTTCCTGACGGTTGAAGGTTGAATTCTCCTTTGGCCATATATCTTGCACTTGAGGAGCTATGGATGAAGGATTTTACAAAATGATGCTCCTTCATTTTCCCTGCAAAAGTTTGTTAGTTTTCAATACTATTCACCATTATAACTTCCATTGGAGATATGGAAATAAATCCTTTCACTTTCCCATACTGAAACATTGAGTTATAGAGTGCTAAATTTGGAAGCAAGAAGACTTGAGTTCAAATTCTGCCTGGAAGATTTATTAACTGTGAAATCAAGAGCAATTCACTCAGCCCAAGGCTTGGTTTCCTCATCTGCAAAATGGAGGTTATAATGCCTATAATTCTACCTACAAAAGCTGTTATAAGAATAAAATGAGATAATGCATTTAAAGTGCTTTGTAGATTTTACAATACAGTGTAAATACCAGCTATTATTATTTCATATGTTTTGCAATGCATAATAGTGGCTTCTATTTCTAAAGTAGCACCTGGGGCACTTCCCATCCCCTGTCATTTCTGGAGAACCATAGATAGACTTCCCTAGACTGGAGGCATCCTATGGGTCTCTATGCACTAGAAAAAAAAATTTTTAAGTAAAAGAAAAAGTTTAAGGTGGTGGCTAGGTGGTGCAGTGAATAGAGCACTGGCCCTGGAGTCAGGAGGACCTGAGTTCAAATCTGACCTCAGACACTTAACACTTACTAGCTGTGTGACTTTGGGCAAGTTGCTCAACCCCAATTGCCCTCCAAAAAAAAAAGTTTAGGAGTGGCTAGGTGACACAGTGAATAGAGTACTGTCCCTAGAGTCAGGAGGACCTGAGTTCAAATCTGACCTCAGACACTTAACACTTACTAGCCCTGTGACCTTGGGGAAGTCATTTAACCCCAATTGCCCTGCCATCCCCCCTCCAAAAAGAAAAAGAAAAAAAAAGTTTAGGTAGTTTACAGATGAAGAACAGGAGACATTTGGATATTAAGTCAATTGCCCAGAAATGCTAATTAAATTGTTTTTTGTAGGCAAAAATACTAACAAACATAAAACACACTTATGAGCCCCCACCAATATATTTATTTAACTAGTCAGCCAAAGTACACAATTAGTTCAAAACAAAGGCATTAAACAATAACATAAAAAAAGTAGCAATAGAACATTTCTTTCATTGGCCTGCTCTTCCTATGACCATACATACTATCAAATGGGAAGAGTGAATAAATCTAGGGAATATCTATATGGGGGTTCACACACAGAGAATGCTATGACCGGGAATATACATAGAGAGCATGCCTATAGGGAACATATAAATCCAGGCTATAGAAATTGGGAGAAATCATGCCTCTGAGGCTGATGTCTTTTGATGATATCATGTTCTTCCCCTTTTAATTCCCCTTTTCTCCATTAGCATTACACAGAGTAAAGTCTCCACTAAGAATAGAGTGTCAGCCAGATGCAGCTTCCTGCTAGTCTCTAACAATTGGTCTTGAGCAACTACTATTTGACTGCTTCAGTGATGCCATGTTTGCTGTTAGTGAAAGGAAAAGAACTGTACTCTATTCCCAGCTTCTGGCTTCAGATGCAGTATTCTGCTGAGGCATTACCTTTTTCCCAAAAGAGTAATGTGCTCTGCCATTTTTCTTTGAGGTTAGATCCCTCATCCTTAAGTTTGAGGGCCCTCACACAAACAGTATCAGAATAGCTGGAAAGTCCTTTGCCGTTTATAGGAGAGTCATCATAGCCAAGGTTCTGATAGGCTTTTCCTCTCCAAAAGAAGAGCATTGTCATCAGGGGCTGAGATTTTCTGGAGAACAAGGCAAGAAGCCAGCTAAATAGCACCTAAAGAATTTAAGTCTATTTTTTAACCTTACCCACCTACTAAGAGCAAAGTCTCTATCCCAATTTCTTAGCAGACAGACCTAAAATGTCCTTATAATTTTCAATTAATATCTCTTCAATATGAACCCATTTTAGGGTTTTCCTTTCCAACACTACCAACACTTCCAAGTGCTCTCTATGTCACACACAACTCTCCTTCCCGTCATCCACTTCACTTTTCTTTTTCTCAACCCCAAGTTCTTGGATGTCTCGTACGCATTAATGAAATAGGTAGAAGATCTGAGCCCCTAGTTGGAACTGCTTGATGTTATTGCCCCATACTTCAATTCTTTATTTCACGTTTGTGATATAATGCAAAGGGCACCAATTCTATAGTTAAATTCTGCCTTTGATGCTCACTGCCTCTTTCCTTTTGGGAAATTTATTTAATACTCCTGGGCCTCCTGTTCCTCATGCGTAAAACAGAAGACTAGATGAATTCTGAGATCATTTGTAGCTGTATAATCCTATGATATTCACTTTTCTCTCTCTTCCATATATATATATATATATATGTGTGTGTGTGTGTGTGTGTGTGTGTGTATATATATAGACATATATATGTATACATACATATATATGTGTGTGAGTGTGTGTATACGTGTATATACACACACACAAAACACATATATATAATACACACATATGCATAAGTATATAAATACATTTATTGTCATCATTCAGTCAATTTTCAAACATTCAACTCTTTGTGACCCCATTTGGGGTTTTCTTGGCAAAGATACGAGAGTACTTTGCCATTTCCTTCTCTAGTTCATTTTATAAATAAGGAAACTGAGACAAAGAAGCTTAAGTGACTTCTCCAAGATCACACAGCTAGTAAGCGTCTGAGGCTGGATTTGAACTCAGGAAGATGAGTCTTATTGACTCCAGGCCTGCTACTCTAACCACTGCACCACCTAGCTGACTCATGTAAATACATACATGTATACAAATTATACATATATGATATTTTTGTCTTAGTTACATATCACATAAGATAGATAAGTAGATGCTTTATAATGTCTGACATTTTATTGTCAAAGTCCACCCAATTTAGAATGTTTTTCTGAATAAACTCATCTCTTCTTCAGCTCAGCAGCAAAATTTTTTTACCATTGCCTCTCCCGGTACCCCAGAATGTATTATTATAGTTAATATAGTTCTTTTTTCTATTGATTATGTGTTTGTCTCACCTCTTCTCCTGACCTATAAACTCTAAAGCAGCGGTTCTCAACCTTCCTAATTCCGTGGACCTTTTAATACCTGTATGTGGGTGTATTTGCATGTAGGTGGACCCACCTGGAGAAGGATAGAGGAACGGTGTCTCAGTTCCTAAGACCATTGGAAATACGTGTTTTCTGATGGTCTAAGGCGACCCCTGTGACCCCTGTGAAAGGGTCGCTTGACCCCCAAAGGGTCGCAACCCACAGGTTGAGAACCACTGCTCTAGAGTCTGATCTCTGGTTACTAGGACTAAATACATAGTCATTTTGTTAGAACATATGTCCAAAGTGGGAAGGGATCGTAGAGGCTCTTCATTCCAGCCTCCTCTTTATCCACGTGAGGAAACTGAAACCCAGGCAAGTTAAACAATTTGTCCAAGGTCACACAGGTGATTCTCTAAATGAGAATTTGAACCCAGGACTCTAGAGCCAGCATTCTTTCCAATATACGTTGCAACCTCTCAACATACAGTGTAGGCCACAGGGAGCTCTGAACCCATCAACTTTTGATTTAGACAACCTGGGTTAAAGTCCTTGCACTATTAGGTCAACTAGTCTTGGCAAGTTTAAAGTATTGTTCACCGAACAAGACTCTGCATTCTTACTGACTTGTTGCCTGTATGTTCCATACCAACAGCCAAAACATTTCTGTGTGAGTTGTTTTTTAAGTAGCCAAATCACTTGGGAAACTTCAAAAACATTTGTATTTTCTGTTTAATTTCAAGACAGTTTTCATAGCAGATTGGGCAGCTAGGCGGTGCAGAGCGTTCAGCCTGGAGACTCATCTTCCTGAGTTCAAACCCAGCCTCAAACCCTTACTAGCTGTGTGACCCTAGGCAAGTCATTTAACCCTGCTTGCCTCAGTTTCCTCATAAAATGAGCTAGAGAAGGAAATGGCAAACCACTCCAGTATCTTTGCCAAGAAAGCCCCAAATAAGGTTACAAAGAATTAGACATGACTAAGCAATCTTTCATGGCAGATTCATCTTGAAGTGGTGCTTCTTGGTTTTAGATTCTTATAGAATCACCACTATCCCCTCTAAATGATGGACAGTTTGCATATTAAATGCTCTCAACTTTCATAATCTATTAAAAAGGAATTAGGAGGAGGACACATTTGAGCTTTATCATGGTAGGAAAGGATTAATTCCATTAAAATGAATATCCTCCCTAACAGTTATACATTTTTCAAATGATACCTGTTTAATATACCTATTACTGTCTTTAAGGAAGTTGATAAATGACTCGGAAATCTTATTCAGAAGGGGAAGCTCTTTCAGTAGCTAAAGATAAAGGGCTCTGATTTTGCCCAGTGTTCAAGGCCATTAGCTGATTTATCCCTAAGATAGATGGCTCTTGTGGGTTGGTGGCAAATATCGTATGAGCTAAAAACTGCAGATATATTCACTATGAGGCTCATCAAAGATCATCGGAAAAGCTGTTTGATTAATCAAAGCAAACACCTTGGGGCATTTTTTGAAGGGCTTTGTTGGAGTCAGTCTGAAGTGTTCTTCGCTGTTCAGATTTCCCTGAAAGAAATCTCCCCCTGGGAATGGCTCCCATGCTTACCTGCAATGGCTCCATTTGACTCTGCCTGGTTACCTCTTATTTACCTTGTCCAAGCCTATTCCCTTCACTGCCAGCCACAGTGTGCTCTCTGAGCCTATCACAGCTGCCCAGGGGAATGGCCCCCACTTCTGTGGCTATGTAACTCACTTGACAACAATCACAGCCTCATCAGTAGGGAATGATGATATGTTGCCCTGGGTAAGGTTTGTTATATTTGGATGGTAGAAGGAGAGTGGTAGAAGATTGGAGGGAGGAGGATGCAATTATGGAGAAGAAATGAATTCCTGAATTAATAATTAATTTATGAAATAATTATAAAATAAGGGTAGATATGTCTGGTTCTTTGGGTACTCTCCCAAAAAAGACCACAACTGCCAGGATATGGGGTGGCGATCACACTTTAAGCACAAAGGATATGGGGGTAAAAAGCACTTAAAGGTAGAGACAAGTATTAAGAGGATTGTGGAAACAAGGAATAGAATAGTGACAGGAGGCAGGCAGCATGGAAGAGAATGGTGGTGTGGGAAGGCACAGATAACTACTCACTCAAAGATCAATTAGAGTTGGGAGTACTAGCCACCATGGACCCTATGGGGATGGAAGAGTACTGGAAGGCAAGAGTTTGGGGTCCATTTTTAAAAGGTTTTTTTTTGGGGGGGGGGGGAATAGACTAACTCCTACCTGTGCCACCTTGGAGTTAGTCCATCAACATATCCAAATTCTCTCAAAGTTATAGGTAAACCTAGAAAGCTAACAGGTCCATGTTATTTCAAAGTTACCAGCATCTTTTGCTGTTCTGTTGGTCTGGAACCATGGAGGTCTAGAATCTATCTGGGATTTTACATATCATAGGACTAAGGACCCTCACAGTAGAACCTAGATCTGCTGATTCAGCATACATTACCAGAATGTGAATTTTGATTAATATACGATAGAAGTTGTGATTATGCTCCTTTGATCTTTGGGATGGTTTGCATGTGTTTTCCAGGCTCCCTTTTGAGATCTTTAGTTCCTGGTATCCTTTATACTGACTATTCATAAACTTATTATACTGACTATAAGGAAGGTGAAGGTCAGGGAACCAGAATAAGTTATAATTGTAATGTGATTCCTCTTACAAAATTCTCCCTTCTAATCTTCCCATGGTTGGATTAGTCTATGTCCTGTTCTACCTCTCAACAAAATAGTTGTTCTTCTCCTTATGTTTATCTAAGGATCTCTCACAGTCCTCAGTCCTTTCAACATTCTCAGCTTGTTGTCATCCACCTAGGAAAGAAATTTGATCTCTGTTGGGCCAGGATGGAGGAGGAATATTTTGTCCTTTTTTTTTTCATGACCTCATTACAAAAACAGCCTGGAATTGGAGAATGGCTTCATAGTGAGTTTAAAGAATAAGTATGCTGAGTATTTTGAGACCATGAGTTAGGTGCTAAGCTTGGAAATATCCAAAGGCCTTGGGTTCAGATCCTGCCTGTTACACTTTTCACCTTTGTGACATTGGGCAAATCATTTAGCCTCCCTGACCTCAGTTCCTTACCTGTAAAATAAAGAATTTGGACTAAAAGACCTCTAATGTTCCTTCCATTGCTGAATCTGTGATTCTTTTTTTTTTTTTGGAGGTCAGTTGGTGTTAAGTGACTTGCTCAAAGTCACAAGGCTAAGTCACAAGGTAAGTGTATCAAGCGTCTGAGGCTGGATTTGATCTCAGGAGGATCTGTGATTTTTTTTTTAATTTTAATTTATTTTCTTGGTTACATCATTCATTTCCACAAGGTTTTGAGTTACAAATTTTCTCCCCTTTTTGTCCCTACCCCCCAGCCTAGAACATTGATCCCACTGTAAGGCCCCTCCCACAATCTGTT
>CM053599.1:132859118-132957838 GCA_028646575.1 Pseudocheirus occidentalis | reverse complement strand
GAATAATACCTCATGCACATGGTAAATGCTTAATGAATATTTGCTGTAATAAATAAAAAATGCTGGCTTGCACTGTTAGTTATATTTTCATGTGTTTCTATCCTCTCTCCTTGGCTTGATTGTAAATCCCCTAGGAATAGGAGCCATATTTTATACATCCCTGTTGCAAGAGCCTAGCATAATACATTTCATATTATGGGTATTCTGTCAGTGTTTCTTGTTGGTAATGACACATTCAAAGATTGGATTATCTTAAAACCAAGCCTAAAATTGTACTGTTTGAAATTTAGACCTTAGGATTGAATGGATAGATGAATGAATGAATGAATGAATGAGTAAAGCATTAAGTGCTCACTATATACAAGAACTCAGCTAAGTGCTGAGGATACAAATAAGACAATGACAATCTCTGCATTCAAGAAACTAATATTTTAATAAGCGTGGTATTCTGGGGTAAATACACACATGGAAGGTTTCAGCTACAGATCAGATAGAAAAACCCTATAGTCCTTTGGGTGCAGCAGCAAAACAGATGACAATGCCTCTTTAATGACATTTCCAATGGGGAAAAAAAAATTGTATTGGTTTTTTATATTGAACTAGTGCTTAGAACAATGCCTGGCAAATAGTAGGCACTTAATAAATGTCTACTGATTAATAGTTTTGACAATGAATGCCAAAGATTTTGCTGACAAGAACCCTCTTTTCTGGGTCTTCAACAGATCTAGTTTTTTTTACCCCTACCCTTCTCAGGGGAGACTTTCATTACTGTTGTATTATTTTCAGTCATGTCTGATTCTTTCTGACCTCCGCTGGGGTTTTCTTCGGCAAAAATACAGGAGTGGTTTACCATCTCCTTCTCCATATTATTACAGAATCTGCAAAACTTGCTAGGCTATATGTCTATAGGAATTGCTTCCCAGGATGATGACTTCAGACATTGGAATGGAAGTATCACTACTGATCAGGGTTAGAAGAAAGATAGTGGTCAAGGTGGTGGAGATTTTGCATACATGTTGCTTCCTATCTCTGCCCCAGATGACCTTTTTAGTTCCTATTTAAATGAAAATCCTCTTGGGAGAGGCCTCAGTTGAAACATTTATAAATCATTTACTTATAGAGGTTGCTAAGGGTAACAAGCAGAGAACTGGGATGAATTCACGTTCTACCTTCAGGCACATACTTGCTGTGTGAAGCTGAGCAAGTGACCACCTATCGGTGCTCCTGGAAAATGTCTGAGACTATAAATTTTGTCAGAGGTGGTATCCTTTCTAGGAGTTTCATAGAATCATAAAATCACAGGTCTGTTAAAAGATGTCATTCACATTTTTGGGTAAATGGAGCAAAAATAATAATATAGATGATAGTGGAAAAAATAATATTAACTTACTTACACAGTGTACCCAAAGTCTCAATTGTATTTTTTTTTGGGGGGGGGGGAGACAATCAGGGTTAAATGACTTGCTCACAGTCACACAGCTAGTAAGTGTCTGAGCTGGATTTGAACTCAGGTCCTCCTGACTCCAGGCTTCTATCCACTGAGCCACCTAGTTACCCCCTCAGGGTACTTTTAAGGATTAATAGCTTAAATAACTAATAGCTTAAACTTTAATAGTATAATAGTAATGAAATTTGAAGATCCCTTTGTATTGCCAAGCTAAGAGGTACTTAGCACCTAGTTTCAAATTAATCCTCTATTAAAGAAACAGAAGGTATGATCCCTTGCTGCTAATGTAACAGGAAGGGGCTGAACAGGTAACCCTCTTGCTGATGTGATGGGAAGGGTCTGAATAGGGAGAAGCTAATACCATATATAAGGAAGAACACAAGCTGGACAGCCAGAACTTCTTGGCATAAGCATTGTGGAGGGAGGGCAGCTGCTGCTGGACTAAAGACTAAACTGAAAATTGAGAAGAACTGAGAAGAGGAATGAGAATTGAGAACTGAGACAGAATTTCTTGGAGCAAGCCACATGGAGTCTGGATAAAGTGATTTTGATTTTAAGAATGGAACTTATGGTGCCAAAGACTTCCAAGGGCCAGCCAGAGCTGTAGAAGACTGAGGAAGCATGACTGGTGCCAGTACTTTGTACAAATGTTGCTGTGACTTTGTTAATGTCTATGAGTGTTACTGTGGCTTTGTTAAGCCTTGTCTTCCCAGAAACGGAGACTGTGAAAGATTTGAGGTGGACTGGACACTGTGAGCTTCAATATGGAGAGGGAACTGCATGAAGAGCTGGACAAGGAACTGGAAGCTGTCTGCAGTTGAACCCAGGTGTCAATTGATTAGATTTGGGTGGGAGCTGTGACCACGGAAGAAGAATCATGGAATCTGAAAGCCTGCCCCAAGTCAAGATGAAAAGACTACTTTGTGAGTACTGAGTAGTGACTGATGAAATTGTAATTTACTTGTGACCTAGGGGTCTTGTCCTTTCCACTACCCCTTAAAAGGGTACTGAATAATGACCTTGAAGTTGTAACTTAATTGCACCCCATGGGTAGAGAACTTTGACTTTTGTACTTTGTGTCCCTTAAGGAGGCCTCCTTAAGGATGATTGAATGAACGAGTTACTAAATGATTGAGTTACTAAAAGATTGTACTTTGTTGAAAACTATGTGACCACTTTGGTGAAAACTGTGGCCATTTTAGTGATAAGTTATTGAGTTGTGACATGGTGAATGCTGTATTTTGATTCTCTGTGATAAGTTGTAACATTCTGAATGCTATGCTTTGTTTTCTGTGAATGTTTTGCTCTGATTTGTTATTGAATAGAGAGTTTGCTGTACTATATAATCAGAACCTTGAAAACTGTCCAATGCTATGACTTTTAGGATACTCTGAGTATACTCCTTTGCAGTTTATAGACATAAGGAGAGAGACCAGAGTATTGAGAGACTCACAGTTATGGCTGTGTAGCTCAAAGGAAGGCAGAAAAGATATCTCTAGATTCACGCCTAGCCTTCTCCAGGGGAGGCTTTCATTACTGTCCTGTCATTTTAAGTCTTGCCTGATGCTGTAATACCTTTGGAGGTTTTCTTTGTCAAAGATAGCTTGACATTTCCTTCTCCAGACCATTTTTACAGATGAGGAAAATAAGGCAGACAGGGTTTTGTGACATGTCTAGGGTCACACAGCTTGTAAGTGTCTGAGGCTGGATTTGAACTCAGGAAAAGGAGTCTTCTTCACTCAAGGCCTGATACTCTATCCACCTCACCACCTAGCTGAATCCTAAATGTGGGCTTCTTCTACCCCTAACCTTCTCTAGGGGAGATTTTCATTACTGTCAGGCCAGGGAAGCAGGAAGTTGTGGGCAGAGATCACTCTGCTCTCTTCAGAGAGAAGGAAGTATTAGGCTAGAATTACATGTATCTGGTCCCTTAAATTGACTAGCCTAGGGGAAGAGGCAGGTTCAATCTAATTTATGATTGCTTTTTCATTATTTGGAAGAAGGGGAAACCCAAGCTCTATATTCAAGGTTTGAAGAAAAAGCAAAGAAAACTCAATTATCCACATTGGTAGCAAAAGAGAGAGAAAAAGATAGAGACAGAGACAGAGACAGGGAAACAGACAGAGAAAGACAGAGACACAGAGAGAGGATGGGAGGGCAGGGGAGGGGAGAGGAGAGGAGGAGAGATTCAGGAGACCCAAGAGACAGAAAAAGACAGAGATAGAGAGAGATAGAGGGGAGGGAGGGAGGGAGAGACAGAGACAGAGCCCTTGATGTCACCCAAGGGGAAATTACCTGAAATCTCTAGTGTAGCAAGCTGGGGATAGGGACATAACAGAGACTGCCCATTACTCCCTCATCTTCCCAGAGCTTTTTCCTTCAGCAGCCTGAAGTGGGGCTGGCCCCTTCTATCTTTCTTCTTAAGCTGAAAGCCAGGAGCACTCAAAGCTACTTGAAGCTCAAACACCTGAAGCTCAAGGAGACCCAAAGAGGACTGAGAAAGACTGGGGTTCTCCTGCTCTCACTAACTATGCAGGACAGGACATTCTTCACCAGTAAGAAAAGTACCAATTGTACTTTGGGACAGAGGTCACACAGATAATTTTCCTTATAACAACCTTGTGAGATAGGCAGTACAATGATTATTATCCCCATTTTACAGCTAAGGAAACTGATATCCTGGAATCAATGTGAGTAGCCCCCAGTAGCAGATAGTGAGGGGGCAGAGACAGAGTTTTCTGTTCCCCAACCCCATGCTTTTTACACTAGACCACACAGTCTTAGGCTGGAGAAAACTTTGCTTTCTTCATAATTTTTCAGTTAGACCCCACCCAGGTCCATTCTTAATCACTTTCTCTATTTCTTCTCAACCTCACCCTAGTAGATTGAAGTGTCTCTGTGTGTTATAGGGATGAAACTGGGAAGTGTTCTTTAGAGTTCCCTTTTCCTAACTCAAACTATATTTTCCATTATTAAATTTCTCTCTCTCTCTCTCTCTCTCTCTCTCTCTCTCTCTCTCTTTCTCTCTTTCTCTTTCCTTCCCTCTGTCTCTCCTTCTCTCTCCCTCTCCCTCCCTCTCTCCCTCCCTCCCTTTCTCTCTCTCTCTGTCTCTCTCTCTTTCTCTTGCCCTCCCTCCCCCTCTCTCTTATTCTCTCAATCTCTATTTCTTGCTGTCTCTCTGTCTGTCTCTCTTTCTGTCTATCTGCCTCTGTCTGTCTTTCAAAGATCAGAACAACCTTGAAGACAGATAAAATAAACCAACCCATGAAATGGGCCTATGATTTCCTCCTGCAGTAGTAGCTGGGCTCCCCAGACACTCCTACCCTGAGAGTCACATGAAGAAGAATCAACATCCCTGCCAGAAATGGTTGCTGTTCCCCAGCAAGCTCAGAGCCAGGTTAATAGCTGAGTTTTGCTGCATCTCTTGGGATCTTCTGCTGGCTGACTGCAAGGAACCCTGTGTGCGTTGTGCAGTAGTTACAGGGAGACATTCAGGTCTGCTCATTTGTTTGGTTTTAATGGGAACCGGAGCCTAAATATCACATTTACCCTATTTTACCCTTTGCAAATAAGCCCAAGAGGACTCAGAGGACCAGATACTGTAGTTAAGGGCTGCCTGTTGCCTGCAGTAATGCCATCTCACTGAGCTATGCCATTTAGCAAAGGGCAGATTGAGGAATAGGCCAAAAAAGAAAAAAATTCGTGCTCCAGACAAGCTTACTTTATTCTGAACACAATAGGCTATTTTCTACCTGCTTTCGCTGAATTTTTAGGAGCCTTCTAGCCATCACGCGGCTTCCCACGGCTTAGTTGTTCAACTCAATTTTTAAATCTCATGAATAAAATACAAATCTTGTTCAAGGAATATTTTATGAAATCAAAAAATAGATGTTATTAAATTTTCCTGCTCTCGCTCTTCCTCATCTCTCCTTTCCAAATGTAACTGCAGCTCAGGGCAGGAGAACATAATTTCTCTATGTCCTGGCACACCCAGGAGCAAAGAAGGGCCTCAGCTAGGGCATGGGGCAATGCTGGGAATGGATGGAGAAGGAGTTAGGACTCCAAGGTCCCTGAGGCTCTATTTCTCCTCTACGCTGTGGCTAAAGGAAAAGAATTATAGAAACTACTGAATCATAGAATATGGGAGCTAGAAGAGACGAGAAATCACTGAATCCAATTCTCAGTGCCCTGTCCCCTAAACCATTTCATGGATGAGGAAACTGAGACCCAGAGAAGTTAACCAAGTGTTTCAAGGTCACACAACTGGAACTCCAGCCTCTCACTCTTCCATTACATCATACTGCAATGAAGATCTTTCTATAATCCTTCCAAAAAACGGAAAAATAAGCTCTATGCAGAAGACTTCTGTCAAGTTCTAAAATAAATCAAAGCCATAAGTCGGGGAATAAAGCATCTTTAATTGAGAGAGGGTGTGAGCAGAGGATTTCCTAACCAAAGAGACCCATGACAAAGCTTTTTATAGTTTTAGGAGGAGAGGGGGAAGAGATAGGTGAGGTAGCAAGGTCTGGTAATGAGACCCTGGTGGCCCCTGGCAATCAGGATAAGGAAAACCACAGCATTCTGGCTGTTTTACCCTTGATGCCATGAATCCTAGTGAAAGGGTGTGTGTGTGTGTGTGTGTGTGTGTGTGTGTGTGTGTAAAAATTTAGGGTATGGTTCAGCTTAACCTGATCTAAACCGAATAGTTTAAGTAGTTTAAGAGTAGGAATGAAAGTGATGAGGTTGAGGATCTGGGAACCTCCCCTAGAACTCTGAATCTCTTCCCATTTGATAAGGCGTTTGCCTGAGGCCATAAGCCTTTCTTTGTGGCTTGGCCCAAATCTGTTACTAGCCTAGCCCTTTGTCTCTTCTCCAGGAAGCCTCCAGCTACTTAATCTCTTATCACTGGAGTCTGACCTCATTTGTCTCCTGAAGAGACCCACCAACTCCTCCTCTAGACCACCCCTATTTTCCTCCCACAAACTTTCTGTATATAAGACCCATCTTGTCTCCATGAGGGAGTGTGCTGAGACTTGCTTCACGTCAGAGGATTCTGGCCCCCTTGAACAGTACAAGCATCACAGACATCAAGGCTCCTTAAGAGTGTACCCATTATGGTGAATGTTTAATAAACTTTGCTTTACTTTGGTTGAGAAAAGACTTAGGTTGAATTCATTTGGCAGGACTGGGTGTGTTGGTATTTTAGGGTCTTGAGTACCCTTAACCCTAACCTCAACATTTTATGGTGACCCTCATCAAAAGGACATTACTGGGGCGGCTGGGTGGCGAAGTGAATAGAGCACTGGCCCTGGAGTCAGGAGTACCTGAGTTCAAATCCGGCCTCAGACACTTAACACGAAAAACTAGCCGTGTGACCTTGGGCAAGTCGCTTAATTCCAACTGCCCTCCAAAAAAAGCAAAAAAAAAAAAGGACATTACTGAAATTCTGATATTACTAGGATCAATAAGAAGTGGCAAGTAATATTATATTTGGTATTAACAATTTCTGTCCTTATATTAACAACTATATTAACAATTTTCTATCACTTCAAACTCAATTTCTACATTCCCTAACCCCTCTAATATTCATCTTTTTTTTTTTAAGTTGGAATTTTCCATTATTTCCAAAGCCATTTGGTACACCCATGGCTAAAACTAAATGCCATATTTTTATGGCTCCCTCAGTCATCTCATTGAGGCCATCCTCTGCTTCTAGGCAGGTTTTACTTAAACCATAATAGACTAATGGCTGTCTCTTCAGTTCCAGAACCTCCCTTGTTTACTTGATCCAGCTTTGAATCCCCACCTCTTGAGTAGCTCTTAAACTGAGCTTTTAAGTCTATTTCCTATGGCCCAGCCTTTTTTGATGCTTACCAACCAGCAGAAATCCCATCAGTAGTATATAAAACCTTGGTGAATACAGCAGAAAGATTACCTGAGTGATAAATATGTTACCTTTCCAATGGGTCAGTCCACCAATAGAATACCTTGAAATGTTTATAAAAGTGAAAAGTCCCTAAAGTAATAAATGAGAAGAAATGAGGTATAGTGGAAAATATATTCAATTCAGAGTCAGAGAATCTGGGTTGAATCTTGGCTATGTTTTTTTCCATATATGAACTTGGACAAGTCATCTAAGTTCTCTGGGTTTCACTTTCCTCATCTACAAAATGAAATTGAACTAGATGAAGGTCTAAGGTCCCTTCCAGCTCTAACTGAATAGTAACAATAACCAAAATGCATAATCTTTATATCAGAAGGTCCCTTCTATGTACCAGGGGACTTTTAGGGACTTCTCATGAAGGTTATTTTTGGTCCTACAAAGACTGGCCTCTGGACTCAAGTGGAGGTGCAGGCTTGAACACAGTCAGCTCCTTCCTGCTTCTGAATGGCTTCCTCATCCCTCAGGTCATTCTAGCTGCCTCCAGACTTGAGTGACCTGAGGTGAGGGGGCTGGAGCTGCCATTGCCACCACCTCCTATTCATACTTCCTTGGACTTCCACCAACTCCCGGAGCAGAAGCTTTTCTCTAATATCCACCTCTTGCTTCCTCACAACGTTCTTTGGCTCCAGTATTTCCCAGGTCACACTTACTCCTCCTGTCCTGCTGGAAGCAACCTCTCAGGACATAGCCATGTTAAAATGCTTCTGATGAAGAACTTTCCTTCTCCCCTCCCCCTGCCTCTTCCCCATATACACCCAGTTGCTAAATAAAGCCTTCTCAAAAGTTACCTTTCACCTACTCTGTAACTTGTAGGTACTAAATTAGTTTATTTACAGGTTGGCTACTCCTCTACACTTGAATGAAAGCTCCTTGAGGACAGGGATTGTTTCTGTTTTCTTTGAATGTCCAGCCCTTAGCACTGTGTCTGGCTTGGTGTTTACTGATAGAGTTTCACTCTTCTGGCTCATTGCCTTCAACCAGATGATCTAGGAACTTCAGTATCTGATACCATACAAGAAGCAATCACCACATTCCTTTATATGTTTACAGATTCACAAGGCTGAACAGATTTAGTTACCAGGTAATAGAAACAGATGGAATACTTATTAGAACTCCTAGAAATTAATGGAATCTACCAATGACCCCTCTGCCCAGGGAGCTGCACAGAGTCAATAACTTATAGTACCATTAGGTATTATAAATGGTTGATGTTTAACAATCAGCTTTCCAAAATTAAAAAGAAAGAAAACACATGAAGGACACATTTTAAATCATAATCTGCATTAGTAATATTTTTACCATAATTTTCTTAAGTTTAGACAATTGATAAAACAATAAATCAAGCCCTGATTTGTAGCCTTTGCTGATTTCTGAGGTGTAAATGCTCACACTGAAAATTTAATAATTGTCTCTCTGGACAACCTGGTTTGAGTTGTCTCCAGCATACCCCTGACATCCAGGATAGGTTCTAAAAAGGGTAGTTGGGGCTTTTTCCTCAATGTCATTGCTCCTCTTCACAGACCTCTGTAACTCTGCT
Organism: Pseudocheirus occidentalis; assembly: GCA_028646575.1. NCBI lineage: Eukaryota > Metazoa > Chordata > Mammalia > Diprotodontia > Pseudocheiridae > Pseudocheirus > Pseudocheirus occidentalis. Next base: position 132,948,910 of record CM053599.1, on the reverse strand, counting down.
TTCTATAGCTCTCCTCAGTTTCCAAAGGTGGTAGTACCTCACTGAACCTTGCTTCCCCCTTCACATCTTTTATAGCTTTGTGGTTCTTCTTCCTGCCATTCTCCTGAGTTTCCAGAAGATGGTGCACAGTCCTTTTTCCTAGGGGGATGAACCTGCTTAAAAAAAAAATGGCACATGAGGAAGAAAACTCACAAGATCTGTCCTGGCCAAGTATATTTACAGCTTGAAAACCATGAGACTACCTCTACGCTTCTGAAGTTTTCTTTTGTACACACAGTCTCAGCTTCCACAAATTAGATCCTTCATTTAGTTAGGAAAAAAAAATCTTCTATTGCTCCATATAATCATCTTCAATTCCAAAAAGCAAAACATAACACAAGAAAACAATCTTAATTCATAGTGACTTATTAGCATTTGCAGGTTCATGCCCTTTTTTCTGAGTACCTAGTCAGTATGCCTTTCACTTGTGGCAACACTCCCAAGTGGGTCTACAGGTTTTTGTAGAGGAAGCACCCTATTCTGATCCTGCCTGCCTGCCCCAACATGGTCTGCAAGTTGTTCTGGGTTATTTAAAAGACCTTGATTGGATTCTAAAAGAGAGAGAAGGAAAGAGATGAACTTTCCTCCTAGTACTTCCAGAGCTCTGGGGAAAGATATATTTGAATTCCCCATTATACATATATGGTACCTGCCTAATGTTGTGTCTAATTTTGTATGTACAATAGGTTTCATATTTCTTGCCTTCTCAGTGGGTGGGGAAGGGCCTGGAGGAAGGGAGAGAATTTAGAACTTAAAATAAAAATAAAACTTAAAAACTCATGCATATATACATGTATGTACACATGTTCCTTTAGTATTACAAAATGCTTTTTAAAATGAGGTACTTTCATTATTTCATTGAAGGCTTATTTATATGGGTCAGTTTATCTTTCCACTTAGACAGAGTGGATTATAGCCAGTCTTATATCCTCTGGCAATAATAATTGACTTTCCTTCTCTCTAAATACCCCAGTAAATGCCACCTCTATATATGAGAATAGTGGCAATTACTTAAATTCAGTTCAATTAGTATTCAATTATTTCCCAGTTATTTCTACCATGTGAATCTAGAAGAAGTGTTCTTAACCTGGTGCTTGTAAATTAAAACCAAAACAAATTTGATAATTGTATTTAAATATAATTGGTTTCTTTACAGTACCCCAGTGCACATCATAGGCATTTAATAAATGCTTATTGATTTTGTAATCCCATAGGATTTTGTTTTATACATTTAAAAAATTATTCTGGGAAAGGTCTATAGGCTTCCCCAAATAGTCAAGGGGAGATTTTAATATTAAAGGTTAAGATCTAGAACTGATCTAGAACTAAGTCATCTATCAGGATAAAAAAACCTGGAGAAAGGCAAATGAGGCATAGGAGAGAAAGCACTAGAGTTTGAGTCTGAAAGGCTTAAGATTAAATCTGCCTCAAACACTTACTGCTATGTGACTTTTTAAAGTCAATTAACTCATCTGGGACTCAGTTCGGGTGGGAAAGAGATACCTCAGATTTGACCTCAGTTGGTTTTCTTCCCTCCATGTCTACCTTGGGAGGAAGAGTACCTCATGAGCTCTGAAGCATCTGGAGAATTTTGGATTTCCCAGCTTCTGCTCTGGCATAGTAGTGGCTGTTGGCAATGTCTACATTGGAAGCTAAATAAAGACTCGACAGATTCACAACACTACAAAGAGACCAATGAAGAAACCATACCAAGCCAAAGTAGAACTTTTTGAATAACCTACAAAGGGGAGAAAAGGATTTTTAGGAGCTATGAATTATCTTTTTGCCACATGTGCTTTCTAAGCTTGAGCCCGCTTTCCTCTGGACTCTGTATGTTCCTGCTGAAGAATGCGTCATGGACTTTGGGAGATATTTTATACAACTATTATATTACTATGCCAACTTAATAAAAAAAATTAAAAAGCTACTAAGGATAGATGCCTAAATTGATCCCAGTTAATATGGGATCTGATGATCTACTCAATGTCTCTTTTAGCTCTAGATCTATAATTTTATATCTCGATTTACACCTCTGTAAAATATAAGGGGTTGTATTCCATGAGACCTAAGGTTCCTTCTAGCTCTTATCTAAGATTTTATATCAGATTGATGATTTAAGGATAATTTGTGAAAGGGACTGGCTAAGACCCATATAGAAGGAATAAATAGGTTGAAATCTTCCCCTTGTATTAAATCCCTATGTCATTTATGATCACAAGCCACTGAAGTCTATGCCATCTGACAATTGTAAACCCGGCCCTATGCTAGACATATAGCAATTAATAATAAAGCCTTTTTGACTGAGAATGGAACTAGAAAATCTCTGGGCTGAGGCACAGAGAATGTTTCCACTGCCAGCAGAGAGAAGAAAGGAAGTGAATCTTTTCCCTCTATTTGGGGAAATTTGTTCTTTTTTGGAGTCTCCTGCATGTTCTCTGTCCCCTCTATTTCTTTGCCACCATAACAAACCACTTCCTTTGCAGTATGCCTCCCACCTCTTAGATTGTCATCTCTGCCAAGCCAAATACTCAGAAACTATCATAGTTCAGTCAGTATCTTCTTTCCTCCATCAGCCCTTGGTGCTGCAGTTTTGAGAATTACCTGGGGGGCCCAGAGAGCTCCCTGCTAGAATTTACTGTAGTGATCTTAATTAAATTAATATTCCTGAGTACAGGGCTGCTGGGAACTGGGGCTGGTGTGAGGTTCATCGACTTTCACTTAGAGGGGAAAGTTTCCTGTGCTCACTCTCCTGAGACAGCATGAAAAATTTATGACAGAAGTAGGATTACTAGTGCTAGAGGCAATGGTATCCCCATGTAATTAAATCACTTTAAAGTTTCTTTTCCCACCCCACCCCCTTTTCCCCCACTTCATTTAGAAAACATTACCCAGAGTAACTCCTTTCTGCACTGTGGTAAGCTCCAGTGCCCTGTAAACAGCTGATTACCCTTAACCAAGCAATGGTTGTGTACAAGTTTCTGCAAGATGGAATTTTAAAAGACAAAAACTTTCAGAAACCCTAATTCCTGAGATAGCTGATCAGTAACATGAGGGGAGAGATGTTTGAATGGGAAATGAATGACCAAGGACAGTAGGAGGCAGCAAGGTGTAAGGGGAAGAAACTTGAGACTAAGAAGCAGAAGCCTTTCTAAATCCAAACTTTTCCACTATGAGTTTGCTGGGTGACCTGGGGAAATCAGTTCAGTTGCTCTGGTCTACAATTCTTCTCTCACATCATCAGTAACATTGATTGATTGCCTCCTGTGTAAGGACCACAGTCCTAGGTGTCATAAAGTAGGGACTTACATGGTAGGACAAGTGAAAGGTCCCCAGCCTGCATTGTGGTAATCAAATAAGATGAGGGGCTAGGAAATAGAAAATCTTTTACAGACAGTGAAAATGGACAGTGAGCTAGGTCCCACATCGTACAGATGGAAGAAAGTGAGGTGGATTATCTTTGGGAAATTACAAAAGTTTTTTTTTAATGACCCCAGAAGCTGTTTTTGAAATGCCAACATTCTTTTGGTGATGTCCTATAGCTAAGATTCATATTGTGTTATGGTCTCTGAAGAATTAAAGTTTAGGGTCACCCAAATGGCAACACAGAGGCTCATGGTGGGCAGGTTACAACATCTGACAAAAAGGAATTAGTAAAGAAAAGTTGCGTGAGGAATGTTATCAGAAAAATGGAAAAGTAGATGTGTTAGCCATGTTGCAAGAGCAAGGGACAATCAACAGACAGCTTGTGTGTCCCACTGGTAGCCTCAAAATGTGAAGAGAGCTCTTATGAACAAGAATTGTGAGGGATTCCCACAACCGCTCTGATGGCAAACTTAGGGGATATGGATATGGGTCACACAGGATGGGGAGGCTGGAGGACTAGCCTTTGAATCATTGATAGTATCTGCCTTGCCACTATGCCCTCAGATCCCCAGGCGTTGTGATCTAACCTATCAACATGCTCAAAGGATCCCTTGGTCTTTCCATCCAGCCTGAACCTTACCATAAGGACAATCATAAACCCTGGGATCTTTATGTATTGTACTCAAATAGAATAGCAGCAGCTATCTCCATATTCTATATTTTTAAAATAAGAAAATGTTTAGCACTATTTTTTTTTAGCACAGTGATAGGCACATAGCACTGAATGAATGTATTTCATTCTTTTGATTACTATTAACTATCCTTATGACCTTAGATAAATGATTTAACCTCTCTGTACCACAATATCCTTACTTGTAAAATGAAAGGGTTGAATTACATGGTTGGTAGAGCCCCTTCCTAAAAAACAACAACAACAACAACAACTCTGTGATCTGAGAGAAAGAAGAGAGACAGAAAGACAAAGAGACAGGGAGAGACACACAGAGAGAAATAAGAGAGAGAGAAGACAAAGATTTCATATGGAGATAGACAAATATTAATATGCATTCAGTTTGTGGTTCAATGGCAGGTTCTAGTACAGCCACAATCTGGCACATAGTAGGCATTTAAAAAATACCTGTTGAATAATAGACTAAAATGAATATCCACACTCAATTTGTTTCTGTTTTTGGTGTTTTGATCTATTAATTTCATCTCAATTCACAAAAGTTATTCTGCTTCCCACTTTCCCTTTTACAAGAGGGATTCTTATTTTCACTCCTTTTTCTTTCTTTCTTTCTTTTTTTTAAATGAGTGACTATTATCTGCTAGTAGTTCATCTCAAACCACTAAAGGTAAAGCTGTTTGGCTTCATCGAGTTTTATCCCAGGAGAACAAGAGAATAAAAGATGACTGCCAGGGTGCACAAGTTCATGGGATTTAAGTAAGAAGTAACTAGACCCTAAAATTTAGACCTCAGAGAAGTGAGCCAAAGAATCTCAACTTCATGGATGTCATAGTTGAGCTAAGACTTTCAGTCATATCTTGTTAGGCATAATCTCTCTTGCCCTGATCACATTGGAGTCTACATGAACTGACTTGAAAATGTGAGTGCTGCAAACGGAAGATTAGGAACCGTGTTGAATGGCATATTCACCTTTCACAAGCTTTGCTGCTCTGAGAGCTTATAAAATAATATTCTCCTTTATCTAAAGGCAGAAGCGCTTCCCATTCCTCCCCCCCCTTTACCCCCAAAAGTGTTCTTTATTTTTTTCCTTCCTTTCCACCAAACCAAATCCAAAGGATGGCAAGTGCCTGTGTAATCAGAGCAGCAGAGAGCCAGCTTCCCAGACTGCACTGCGGTGGCAGAGCAGAGGAAGGGATAAGGCTCTGGGAAGTAATGACACCTCAAACATCAGTTATCTCCCAAAGGTTAGAGACCCTGCTTGAGCTACCCCTGTCCTCTGCAAAACCCCAGAAAAGAAGAGTGGCTTATTTACCATTTTTAAAAGTTAGACCTTTTCAAAGAGATGCCCCAGGCAAAACATTCTTCTTTTCCCATTTCTCTAAAACTAATGACTCTTCCTCAGAAAGTTTGACAATGAGAGTTTTTTCAAGAGCCCCAGGAGTTTGCCAGCAGCCACACTGGCATGCAGCCTCTGGTTGTACGTATGCTGTATGCTCTGGGCACGGAACTGCTTGATTCTAAACTCTACTAGGCTTGACATCCATCCTAGCATTCTATAATCAAAAGTGAAGTACAGATCAGCCTTCCTGAGGTAAGTATCTCTGATGCCTTGCCCCATATTCAAGGAATAGGGAAACTGTCTTTCTGGTATCCCCTTTTTCTTTTGGTTGGATGGTAAAATAAACTCAGGATTTTCCTTAATGAACCTTGCCCTTCCATACCCAAATGAAGTTAGAAAATTGTTTCTTACTCTTGCCCTAGAAGAGGAGGTGAAGGGAGCAGGTTCTAAGGTTACCCTAACTTTGGAGATGAAAAGGTCTTCACCATTTTGTCTATGAAGGATGAACTACTGCAAGGTGTGTGTGTGTGTGTGTGTGTGTGTGTGTGTGTGTGTGTGTGTATTTGAGAGAGACAGAGACAGAGACAGAGCTGAAGTTCTTTTCTCCTTATTCTCTCTGCCCCAAACCTTTTTCCTCTCTCAGGAAGGCTAGTAAATGACAGGACAAGGGAGTGAAGGATGGAGAAAAGGAAGAAGCTGACAAGGTTGGCATTGCCTCCCATCCCCAACAGGTGAATTTCCCCTTGAGGGAACCCACAGAATATTGAAGATCAGGCATTTACAGAAAGATTGAATGACAAGGTCTGTATAATTGTCTCTTCATGCATTATAAAGAATTTCATCTCATTATGAGGTCTTAGACATAAGACCAGAGAAAATCTGAACTGACCTGGAGGACCAAAGTTGTAGTCTAGCAATCTTTTTCAAGAAAGTAATGATTGATTATTGAGCAATATATACTTATAAGGCTGGGATGAGAGTCTCTGTCTTCATGTTAAGGATGATGTGGCAGTTACATTTGTGTTTTTGTTAAGTTAATTCGACAGCTGAATCAAATACCTATATATTATGTACAAATTCCTATACTATGTCCTGTGGGTCATGCAAAGATGAATACAGCCTGACCATTATCCTCAGGGAGTTTATACTGGCAGGAAGACTGAGACACCTATATAATACTTAGACTATAAGGGAGAATATGATAAGTAATATAAGAGAAATACAAAGAAAGTACTATAGAAACTCTGGGGAGAATGATATATAATCTATTAAGGGGTAGGGAAAGGGATCTGCAAAGTCTTTATGGAGGTGTTGGCATTTAAGCTAAGCCCTGAAGGATTTTTAAAGGTGAAATGTGGGACAATCCTTTTCCCCCTCTTCTTTGTAAGCTGAAATGTTCATGCTGATAATCATTAAGTACATAATAAAGCAAAAAAAATTTTTTTAAGAGAAACGTGGGGAGGGTAGTGGTAAGGGGGGGGGGAGACAGAACAGCATAAACAAAGGCATGTAGTTAGAGAAGACAGAAGTTTAGGGAACAATAAGCAATAAAGTTTGACTGGAGTATGGAGTATATGTAAGGGAGTAGTTAGCTATAAGGCCAGACAAAGGGGTCCTAGTGTGAAGGACCTTGAATACCAGACTAAGGCACTTAACCTTTATTCTGAATTGATCTTTTTCTATCATTAGTCCTCCCTTTGACATCTCAGAGTACATCCCCATGCCTCTTATGTTGTTTATCAGTCTCTGACAACAAAGTATGTGGCTAGAATATATCCTCTTTGTTATAGGTATAATTGTACCTACTGCAAGGTAATGTATCCTGCAGTATAATTCTGCTTATTTATGGGACATATTTTACTCATGAGAATCCTAATGAAAGCATTACTGTCTCAGTTTCAATGGCATTCCCGTCTTCTGCATAACAAGACCACAATCCACTGGATACGTTCTCAGAGGGCCATGTCGGGAATTTTCAAATGCAAAGTACTCCCAGCAACACAGAGGGTACTGACCCAACTTCAAGGAGTTACATAAAAACATAAAGAATCTTAAAGCTAAAAGGGACCATTCCATTATATAGTTTCCTGCTCCCATCTCTGTCTCTGTCTCCATCCTTCTCTCTCTCTCTCTCTCTCTCTCTCTCTCTCTCTCTCTCTCTCTCTCTGTTTCCCTGTCTCTCTGTCTCTGTCTCTCTCTCACACACACACACATACACACACCACCACCACCAATCTCAGAAAAGACAGAGATTTGATTAAAGTCATACGAAAAGTTAGAGACAGGGAACCCAAGATTCCTGACTCCCAATTTCACATTTACAGTATTAGCCAGTATAACAGTCATACTTGGCACAGCATCTTGTACCCATTGTAGGTGGTGTGGTGGGGGTGGGGATGTAAAATAGTAACTTCAGTGATGATGGTTTTGCTAACCTGGAGGCGGAGCTAGCTTTGCACATCTAGCTTTGATGTACTTTGAGGCAAGCCAAAGTGTACCTCTGTTCCCAAACATCTCCCCTGCCAGTCTTCCACAGTGCCTGAAGTCCTCACTAGGGACTCTACTTTATATAGGAACCATCTTCAGGAGAACAGTTTAAATATAAATAAATTATCTGGAAGGAGGCAATAGATTAACCCTTTCATACCCCATGATTCAGCAACTATCTGATTGGAAACTCCTTGTGGGTAGGGAATTTGATTTTATACTTCTCTACCTTCAACACCAAGCACAATGATAGGCACATAGTGGGCCTTTAATACTTATTAATAATAATAATAATTATATATGACATTCCACTCCAGTCTCTCTGCCTTTGTGAAGGCTCCCACATACCTAAAATGCACACCCTGCTCCCTTCTATCTCTTAGAATCTGAAGCTTCCTTTAAGATTCACTTCAAGTGCTACCTGCTACCAGAGGCCTGCTTGATGTCTCTTGATGATGATTTATTGTCTCTTAGAACCATAAATCTGAAGCTGGAAGAGGCCATCTAGTCCCACCGTCTTACTTTGTAGGAAAATAAACTAAAGCCTCATGAAGCTGTGACTTGGCCAAGGTCACTGACTAGAGAGCATCAGTTATAGGATTTGAACTCAGGTTCTCTGACTCCAGAGACAGCACTCCTTCCCTTTGCTGCTTGCTATGCCTTCCCCCAAGAGGGGATTTTGCATTTATTTTGTATATATTTAATGAAGAAATAGAAAGGTGTGGTGGATAGAGTCCTAGTCTGGGAGCTGGGAAGACAAGTATTGCCTCTAATACATAGTAGCTGTGCAATTCTAGGCTAGACACAACTTCTTAATGTCCCAAGGCACTTGGAGACTACAGAAGTATGGAACAAGTATTGATCTGCATTGGTAGAGGGAATTACCTTATTAGGAATTCCCTCTACCAATGAAAGGGCAGCTAGGTGGCCCAGTGGACAGAGTGCCAGACTTGGAGTTAAGAAGTCCTGAGTTCTCAGTCACTTATCAATTGTGTTAAACCACTTAACCCTGTTTGTCTCAGTTTTTTATCTATCTAAAAAAATGAGATGGAGAAGGAAATGGCAAGCCACACTATTATCTTTGCCAAGAAAGCCCCAAATGGGGTCACAAAGAGTCAGACGTGACTGAAAACAATAGAATGAAATACCAATGAAATCACAGTCTTAACATATTGTAAATATGCATATGATATATGTATATCTAATATTTACTTACATATGTGTGAATTGTATTAATCAATAGAATTTTCTCTTGAATGTTGGAACTATTTCATTTTTGGTCTTCATTATGGTATTCCCTTGGCTCCCCAGTACATAGCCTGGTACTTGACACATGGTAGACATTCAACAAATGCTTCTTGGGATTAGATTGAATTGAGCCAAATTCTATTTTTCATCATCTAAGAGATCTTTTGGATAGATAGATGTGTGTGTGTGGGGGGGGGGGGTTTATGCACGTCAATGTGTCACCACAACAACCAGCCATTTGATAATTCACACATCCTCTCTCTAGAGGACTATTTGGACAATTGTACCTCCTCTCTTGATCCTCACCCTCCCTTTTCTCTCTCCCTTCTCTGTCTCTCTTTTCCCACTTCTGTCTCCCACCTTTCTTTCTTTCTGTCTCCATCTCTTCAAGTCTTTCTTTTCCTGTCATTTTTTGGCCTGTATTTCTGTGTCTCTTTCTTGTCTCTCTCTGCTCCCCCCTTTCTCTTCACTTACACACACATAGACCCATATAGAACAATCATTGTACAAATAAACTGGAATCTCCATCTTCTCCTCTTGAGATGAATAACATCATTGGGAATGAAGAATAGGCCTCCTAGCCTGCTAGAACCTGGTGAGTGTTTAATTTAAAGGAGTCCCAATATCTTAAGGAATGATTTAGCTCTCTAAAAAGACTGCCTTATAGAAGGTTTCCCCCTTATCTCTGGAACTGCCAGGACTACATGTGCACCAATAAATTCTTCCCTCTGTTTGTAAATCGTGCATATTGTTTGGTAAAGCAGCCCCCTCAGGCCCACTGAAGCTAGCCTCTTTAAAGCCTCCTGTTCTCCCCTCTCTGATGAGTATGTCTTACCTAGGTAGCAAGCCATTCACACTGTATATTGTTGCAGCTTGTCGGCAGTGGAGGTAGTGGGTGGGCAAGGCTGGATCCTGCGTTTTCCCTTTTTATTTTCACAGAGGAAATATGTACCTGCTGCCTGCTCTGTTGGCTAAAAACAGGGAACTGAAAGACAACCTGTTTAGCAAGAACTGTAACAGTGAGACTCGGAGTTGAATTCATGGAGGCTGATGTGGCTTGCTCAAAGTCAGCAGCATATCAGCCAAAGCCAAGCCGACCTAGTATTGGGGCTTGACTCAGAGAGTTATCTCCCAGCCCGAGCAAAGGGGGCTGCGATAGTAGAGACTGTTCAGTAACTGGCACCGGGGAAGCGGGCGTTTATTAAGGCAGAAGGAAAAGACAGAACGGTCCGAATGATAGAGGTCAAAAAGAGCTAGCTTTACACCATCACTGACCTTGAAACCTTTCTCTCTCTGCCTGATTAAGGCAAAAAATATTTAGTTAGATAGTCTCTTTGTCCTCCACATGGATAAGCATGTGAAACATGAAAAAATCGATACGAGCTGTCTCCGGTTTAACCAGAATGTTACAGTGGATAGGTTTATGAAATCTCTAGGAGGGGAGCACACCGGCTGGCTCGCTCCAGCAGATGTTGCGAAGTTTGACTGAAATGGATCGTATGATTATCGGAATGTTACTTTCTCCTGTACCGTGCAACCGACAGAAAATGGGAGAGAGGGATGTTTTGTTCTTTCCTCCATCATCACTTCCTCCGGGCCTTCTTTTTTCTTCCCTTTCTCATTTTGATCCTTTCCCCTCAGCCCCTCCCTAACCGCTCCCCTCTCCCTTTCTAACCTGCCGAAAGGGCTGCACGGTTTTCTTAAGCAAACAGACCCTCAGAACAGAAATAGGATAAAACAGAACAGAATAAAAATCGTCCACAGCGAATTGGGGGAGGGATTCGGGGGAGGGGAAGGGGGCTGGTGAAGAAGGCAGATGGTCTTGCTTTACTATGCAGGTGCTGTTCAGCAATTTTTTCCCACCAGTGAAGCTGCTGCACTCCGCACAATGTTTTCCCAATTCACTAGACAATCAGGCAGAGCACAACACGGGCGCGGCGCGCAGCTACAGTGTGCTGAGACAGCAGGTTATCGCCGGTGACTCTGAAGCCGGCTGACATCTGACATGAGCTCCTGGCATGCTGACTTTTTAAAAAATCGATGGGGACAGACCTCAGAGTAACCGAAAGCGCTGTGAAGTTTAACACTGGCGAGGCGGGTGCGGGCCTTGATTGGCTAACTGGACCCAGAAGGTCAGGGGAGAGGGGCGGTCGCTCCTCATCAGTAGGAACAGAGGCAGATTATTATTTTTTTAAAAAAGAAGAAGAAGAAAAAGAAAGATCGCTCTGAAGTTTCATAGCCCACTGTTCCAGGGAGAGAGCTGAGCTGCTGCGCTGCCTAATGGGCACTAGACCTCCTCTTTATTAATACAACCTTAAACAAAGGATGAAGGATGTATACGCGGCGCTGAGGAGGGCCCAGCGGAGAACCATAAAGCAGCCACTTGACCTCGATTCTGATAATTTCGTTGAACTTCCCTGAAACTTCCACCCCCACCTCCTCGTACAGCAGGCATGCAGCAGTGATGATGTTTTGTCCCAGCATTCTGGGAAGGTCAAAGAAGAAGGGAGAGGCTCCCAAAGTGTGGAATTTTGTCAGTGAAGTCTCTTCTCACAACTTACATACTGAATTGTCAGCGAGACAGAGCTTACTATTGGGTCCAAATTATGATTCCCCTTTTATTGAATCTCTGTGTTCTTTTCTTGCAAGTCTAAGTATACTGAGCTATTGTTATTATTTTTTTTTTTTGCTTTTTTGAAGGGAGGAAGGCAGAGCAATTGTGGTTAAGTGACTTGCCCAAGGTCACACAGCTAGTGTTACGTGTCTGAGGCTGGATTTGAACTCAGGTCCTCCTGACTCCAGAGCTGGTGCTCTATTCACTGCACCCCCTAGTCACCCCTATTATTATTATTAATTATTATTATTGAAGTAAAGCTTGGTCAACAGAAAAATGTTTAGCAAGCATGCATCTGACCACAGGTTTTCCTTGGCCTTAGGCATTGGTAGTGAGCAAGATGCAAGTGACTTTATCTCTCTGAGCCTCAGTTTCTTCACCTGTAAAAATAAAGTATTAGACTAAGCAACTAGGTGGTATTGGAGAAGAGGAAAGAAACCCCAAGTCAAAATGTGTCTCAGATACTTGCTAGCTTGTGTGACCCTGGGCAAGTCATTTAACCTCTCTGCCTCAGTTCCTTCATCTGTGAAATGGTAATAATAATACTGATACTAGCACCAACCTCACAGGGTTGTTATGAGGATCCAATGAGGTAATTAATGTAGGCAAAGCACTTTGCTAACCTTGGAGTTGCCTTAGCTCTTATGATCCAAGGGATGCCTTATAGCCCTGAATGTTATTATTCCGTGATGTGGACCCCAAAGTTAGTTTTCCCAGGTTATATAAACACAAAGGAGAATATTTGATTCAAGCATACTGTATTAGGAGCAGAATGAAAAAAATATGGCTCCATTTGATTATATCTCTTTTAGAACAAAATGATGGAACCATAGAATGTTAAAGCTATGGAGAACCTAAGGGATGTTACCTTTCCATGAGTTTTTAACCTGGGATTCTCATCCTCCCAAGAGTTCCATGGAAAGATTTCAAGGAGTTTATGAACTTGAATCAGAAAAAAAAGCATTTTCTTTAATCTCGAACTGAAAGTTAGCATTTCCTTCAATTATTAAAAAAACACTATTCTAAGAAAGGTTTCATAGGTTTCACTAGACTACCCAAAGGGGGTCTATGACACAAAAAAGGTTAAGAACCCCTAATCTAGCCCTGAACTCTCTTATTTTACAAATGGAGAATTGGAGATCTGAAGAACCTCTGTTTGTATAGATTTGTTTGTGCTACGTTTTCAAAACAAACAAAAAAGAAAAATTATAGGAACACATATGCATTTTTTACATTCTACAATTCTAAAAAAAGTATTTTTTAAAGTAAAGGAGGGGAGCTTGCTTTGTGTAGATAATTGTACTACTTTAGCAAAACAAACAAAAATATGTGGGAATAAATCATGTTTGGGGTTTTTTTTTTGCATTCTATAATTCTAAGAATTACTTTTTTTAAAGAAGGGGCTACTTCGTGTTTTTTAGTCCAAATGATACTTTCTCTTTACTTTGGCATCTTAGTGCACAGGTCATAACCACACTGAGCCAGTTGGGGGCACTGAACCATTTATGGATGCTAAGGCTCCAGCTATGAGTTGCCTACCCCTGCCAGTCCCAACTCCCTCTCCTATTCAGTTACTCACAAGGAAGCCAAGCAGCAGTCTAAGGATAGGATTGTGTCCAAGCATCTTTTGAATCTTCACATTGCTGCTAAAAACTTTTTTTTTTACTTTGGGTCACTGAAAACAAAGCAGGAAAAGGGAACAGATGTAGCCTTTTCCAGTATTCCTACATCCCCTGACACTGGCTGGCTGAGCTGTCAATCAGCCCAAAGCTAGAGATTATATATCAGCCATCTTGCAAATTACAAGACATTTCAAATCAGCATTTTTATGTGCCTGGTGACTATTCCAGGGACCCCAATAGTGCAAAAATCCCTTCATTCAGCCCTGCTTGCATATATTTAAATCTGCCCAGTGCACAGCTTGGTACTCTTTGCTCTCTGAAGGTCAAGGGAGAGCTCAGGAGGTTTAATCTACAAGCCCAGCAGATGGATCTCATAGTTTATAGCTTCTGCGGCCTGTCCGGACCACAAGAAAATGAATCTGCTGAAAATAGTTGATAGGACTGATAGTTCAGTTAGATGTATACATCCTTCTGGAAAAGACTAGCTTCTTTCCTCTATGTATTTAAGTTGGGCAGGAATAAATAACGCTTAATGAACCAAGCAATCAACAAGTCTTTACTGAATGCCTCTTTTGTGTTTAACATGGAAAGATACACCAAACACAACAAGCATTTGAAGGGCTCTCTGGTGGAAGAGGGATGAAAATCTTTCTATTTGGTCCCAGAGGGAAGAAATGGGAAGGAGTAATAGATGAAAAATGCAAAGATGCAAATTTAAGTTTAATATCATGGGGGGTGGGGAAGGAGACAAGAAACTTTGAACAATCAGAACTGTCCAAAAGTGGAATGGGCTGCCTTTAGAGGTTTTGGTGTCTTCTTCATTGGGAGTCCACAAAAAGAATTTGCATGACCATTTGCCAGGAATGACATAATTAGAATTCCTTTTGTTGTATTGATTGGAAAAACTGGCTGCTGAGGTCTCTTCCAATTCTAAAATTTACTCTATGATTTGTGTAGTATCTTAAAATGTACAAAACTTTATGTAGATGTTACTATATACAACTGTCACAACAACCCAATGGGAGTGTTATTCCCTGATTTTTGCATACAAGTAATAAGTATCAAGGGTGGGATTTGAACTCAGGTCTTCTTGATTCCAAGTCCAGCACTCTGTCCTTTATGCTGTGTTGCCTTCTTAGCAGAACAAAAAGTGATATTTCCTTTATCTGATTTTTATAACACTTATTAGCATGGAATAGTAGAATGAGCACTGAGTTTGGAGTCAGAAGACCTGGGTCCAGATCCTTCCTTTGACATTTACTGTCCACATGACTAATTCAATCCAATCTAATAAACATTTATTAAGCACCTACTCTTAATCAGACATTTAAGCTTTGGAAAGACAATTGACAAAAAGAAAGACTGTCCTTTCACTGTAAGAATTTACAGTTTAATGGGGGTCTATGTGGGGGGAAAGAACAGCAAAAGGACCTTGGTCAAGTCAGTTTAATTTTCTGAACTTTAATTTTTTCACCTGTAAAATGAGGCAGGTTGGACTGTTCAGTCTTAGAGACTATTCAGTCTTTAAGGTCTTATTCAGTCCTAAATCTATCATTCTCTTTGATTTTCTGACTTGTCCTTCTCACCTGATATTGGTAGCCTATCTTGCTTCAATGGTGAATTATATTACTATGTTTTTATGCTACGTGTCCCATAAAGTCCATAAGCTTCTTATGATCAGGACCTATACCTTATATATCTTTGTCTTCCCCAGAGTGCCTAACTTGGTGCTGTGCACATAGCAAGCATATAATAGATTGTGATTGATGATGATGATAAAAATGCTTCCTAGAAATAATGGGCTTAAAATAAAGTCAGATTCATATGAAAGGGTCCCTCCCTACGTTTTTTTCTATAGCTTCCCAGAGCCAAAGCAAAATCTTGCCTTCTCTGCTGCCATCTGTGATAACAATGAGAACCACATATTTCAAATTTGGTACAGAAGGAGAACATTGGTGGAGGATGACACAAATGATTTGTGGAGAATGCAGTGAAGGCAAAAAGTGACATGAAGGTGATGGTAAGTCTTTCAAATTTTGTGTTCTGAATAAATTGGAGAGGAAAAAAGACTAAAAGGTAAGAGTTACCAGCTGGTGGAGAGGGAGGCTTTTGGTGAGAGTCAGAGCAAACCAGAATGGTGTTGGGGAAAATACTGAAGAGCTAGTGCTTTGTGGAAGATGGTAGAAATTGGATTCCTTTGATTTATTCCTTTTAAACCCAATATTAAAGGAAATAATAATATTGATTTTTTGAGGGCAATGGGTGCAGGGCTGTGATTTCTATAGTGTATTAGAATTTCCAGTGCAGCAACCTTTTCCACTGATGGGGACAGATTGGTAATTCATCCATAAACTGACCATAAATCTAGAGCTGGTAGGGGCCTCAGACCCCATTTAACTCCAACCTCCTTTTTTATGGATAAGGAAACTGAGGTCCAGATTCAGTAATTTGCTCAAAGCAACAAATATATAATATAAATGATACATGTGATACATAAGATATAATAAGATATAATAGTAGATTTTATATATACATATCTATGTCTAAAAATAGGATTTGAACCTGAGTCTTTTAACCCTAGGGCTTATGTCTTTTCCAATGTTTCCTGTCATTCAAAGTAATGGTTTTAGAGACTTACCAAGAGGTTAAATATCTAGTGTGTGTCAAAGGCAGATCTTCTTGACTTCATGGCCAAGAATCCTTTACTCTGGGCTTCCTTTTAATTAGTGTTAACATTTCATGTCAGAGTGGTCTCAGAGTCAGGAAGACCTGCATTTGAGTCTCACTCCGGACACAGTGGCTATGTAACTAGGAAAGTCCCTTAGCCTTTCAGTGTTCTTTTGTTGGTGGTCAGGCATATCAGTCATGCCTGACTCTTTGTGATCCCATCTGGGGTTTTCTTGGCAAAGATCCTGGAGTGGTTTGCTTCTCCAGCCCATTTTACAGATGAGGAAACTGAGGCAAAGAGGGTTAAGTGACTTGCTCAGGGTCACACATCTAGGAAGTATCTGAGGTCACATTTGAACTCAAGAAGATGGTCCAGCACTTTATTCACAGCACCACCTCGTTGCCCTCAGCGTTTTGAGCAACCCTTTATGACTCTTAATTGCAGGAAATCACTGAGTTGTATTTGTAAGGAAGTCAGGAGGTCTTTTCATAAAGAAATTCCTCATATCAATGAAATCACAGATTCTAGTTCCTATACCTAATGCAGATTATATATATTCAACACACTGTAAAAAAAAATCTATTATCTCATTATCTTCCCAGCATTCTTATGAGGTTGGCAGAGTCTATTAATCCCTACTTTAACAGATGAGGAAATTGAGTACCTTGCCCAAACTCACATAGCTAATCCAATGCTTTCAGTATTAAGAGAAACCCAGAGAGAACACACTTGAGCCAATCAGTGGTTTGAGCAAGGGGATATAATGCCATACTTAAGGCTTTTCCATGTTTATCAGCTCAGTTCCTTTCACTACCCTCCAACAGTTGAAATATAAAAACACAGACTCCCAAACAGTGACCTTAGAAAGTCAGCAGCACTCCTTGCTCCTGGCTCCCAGCCTTTGCCTTAAGCAAAAAAACCTTCTAAAGGAAAAGAAGCCTCCCTTCCCCTGCCCCAGTTGGCTTTAACACCTGTCAAAACTCCAAGCAGCCTTTTGAAATTGTGAATTTGATATGGCTGAACTGAATCGTATTTGCTCCTTTGTGTTTGGAGAGAGAAAAATAACTCGATGTTCTGCTCAAGGTATAAAACATCTAAAGTTGAGACGCAATCGTTTGTGCCAAACTGCTCCTATCATCATTGGGTTCAAGTGGAATTAATTTCCCTCCTCATCATTTCCTGGGCCTGGAGAAAGGGATTTTCTTTTCCGGCACCTCCAGGGCAGATACTATGAGGAAGATTCAGGGAAATTTCACTCTTTGCAGTTTGGGAAACCTAATCCAGAATCCCAAAGATGGAATTCAGTTTATCAGGAAGGCAGGAGCTGAAATTCCTGAGCTGAGCCTCTGCCATTGGCTCCCTCTCTAAAAAGATTTGAATATTCTCTTGCTTCCTTTGAGAGAGAAATAGTGTGTGATGCTTATTTTCACTCCAGGTCTCTGATAATAATAATACTACATTGTATTTCATACTTGCAAAATGCTTTCTACTGTTCTTTTACTGAATATATATTTTCTGTGTGGTTGTTTGGCCAAATGCCACACAGCTATACAACTGAGTAACAATATTAGGCAGTGTATAGTAACTGTCTGACCGCTAAGTGGTACCATAGTGCATAGAGCATTAGGCTTGCAATCAGGAAGACTCATCTTTCTGAGTTCAATTTTGACCTCAGACACAGACTAGGCAAATCACTTAATCCTGTTTGCCTCAGTTTCCTCATCTGTAAAATGAGCTGGAGAAGGAAAGAGTATCTTTGCCAAGAAAACTCCAAATGGAGCATGAAGAGTTGGACATGACTGAGATGACTGAACAACAACAAAGTAGAAGATTCACTCAAGGATCATTGCTAGCTAGGTAGAGTGCTCAAATCAGTAGATTTGAAATCAGGGAGATCTGAGTTCAAATCTAGTTGCCCTACTTACCTTTGTATAAATATATGTATTTAGGATTGCTTGGAGTACATCTTTTAGAATATGTGCCAAGTTCCCCTAGCAACTCTGGGGACATTTATATTTTAATGCTATAGGGTTTGGCCCTGGTTGACTAGATGGTGATTTCCTTGTATAGGAAACTTGCAGTGAGCAACTCCTCTCAATGCAAGTCTGTTCCCTCTTTGTACCTTGTAGTCTTAGAGAGTTGTCTAGAGTACTGTAAGTGACTTGCCTGGGGTCATACAGTCAGTACATGTTACAGCAAGGAGTTGAATCACTTCTTAACTCCAAGGTAATTACTACTACTATTACTATCCCCAGTGCCATCACCACTCCTCTCCTTCCTTCTCCTCTTCCTCCTCTTCTTCCTTACCATTATCACTACCACTACCACTACCACTACCACTGCCACTACTC
This sequence comes from Pseudocheirus occidentalis, assembly GCA_028646575.1. NCBI lineage: Eukaryota > Metazoa > Chordata > Mammalia > Diprotodontia > Pseudocheiridae > Pseudocheirus > Pseudocheirus occidentalis. The sequence goes on along the minus strand of CM053599.1, from coordinate 132,930,491 downwards.
ACTACTACTACAACTATTATCAACACTACTGCTACCACCACCACTACTACTACTACTACTAGCACTCCTCTTCTTCCTCCTCTACCAGTAATAATAATGAGAAAATAATAATAAACACAATACTATTTCACATTTATATATCACTTTATAGCAACTAATCTTTATATATATTATTTCATTTAATCATCATAAAATCCAAAAGGGGCTGTATACTTTAAGTGAAGAGGGTTGGCCTTGGAGTTACTCAAGTTCTCAAGTTCAAGGCCTCTCTGTCTCTCTCTGTCTCTCTCTCGTTCTCTCTCTCTCTCTCTCTCTCTCTCTCTCTCTCTCTCTCTCTCTCTCGTTCTCTCTCTCTCTCTCTCTCTCTCGTTCTCTCTCTCTCTCTCTCTCGTTTTCTCTCTTTCTCTCTCTCTCTCTCGTTCTCTCTCTCTCTCTCTCTCTCTCTCTCTCTCTCGTTCTCTCTCTCTCTCTCTCTCTCTCTCTCTCTCTCTCTCTCTCTCTCTCATACACACATACACCAGTTGGTGACTCTGGGCAACAATCCTCTAAGATACTGCTTTTTAACTTGGAGTCCATGAATTTTAAAAAAATAATTGATAACTGAATTTTCATAAAATTGGCTGTTATTATACTCCTATATATTTTATTTTATGAATTGAAAAATACTATACTGAGAAAGAAGATCCTTAAGTTTTATCACATTGCCAAAAGAGGCCATGAAACAAAAGTACCTGACAGCCTTCTCCCTAAAAGCCAGTCTTCATCAGTGTAAGGAGTTTCATAAATGGGTGCAGTTTAGATCAAAAAGCAATTCAAAGAGTTAAGTGCCACCAATATTCCATCCTACAACTATTTTTGTTCCCACTTTGCAAATGAGGACGCTAAGGCCTAAGTGCATGGCTTATTCAAGGTCACATAGCCAGTGAGTGTTCTAATTAGAATTTAAACACAAGTCTTTAGACTCAGAATGCAGGATTCTTTTTTTTTTTTTGCTTTTTTTTTTTTGGAGGGCAGTTGGGGTTAAGTGACTTGCCCAAGGTCACACGGCTAGTTTTTGTGTTAAGTGTCTGAGGCCGGATTTGAACTCAGGTACTCCTGACTCCAGGGCCAGTGCTCTATTCACTGCGCCACCTAGCTGCCCCAGGATTCTTTCTACTATACCAAACTGCCTTCTTGTGTATCCACTCAACCCCTAGGACAAAGCTTAGCACATATATTTCCTGATTTGCTAGCAGCCTTCTGATTGTTTCCATGAGGTTTTCCAACTCTAGCAGAAAACAAAATGAGTGTCATTGAGAACCTCTTGAATATGTGCTCCATACTAGAAGAAGTTAAAAACATAATCATTCACCATGCAGACATACTGTTTAGTTGGGGATATAGAATCCATGTCCAGATACAGCAGGTTGTCAAGTTCAAATTAACTCTCAGCTATATAAAACCCTGATTTGAGAGGCATGGGAGCTAAATTTGAATCCTGGCCCTGCTTATTACTAGAGCCTTGAGCTCTCTGAGCCTCCACTGGCCCATTTAAGAAAAAAAAATGACAATAATAATACTAAGCAGCATTTCTATAGCACCTTAAGTTTTGTAAAGTGCTTTACATACATTATGTCCTTTGATGGGCTTGAGGGTAGACTAAATGATCTCCAAGGTCTGTCCTAGCTCTAAATTCTATGATCTTAGAAAGAGACCAAAGTACAGAGTGGGGAGTAAGCTCAATAAGGAATTGTAGAGAAGGTGATTTGGGCAGAGTTTTGAGGAATAGAGACATGGCTTAGTGGCAAATTTGAAGGAAGTTCCTAGGGCTTTTTGCTATTCCCAATTTAAAGGAGTAATTGAGTTGTAGAGAAGAGATTGCTCCATTCAGTCCTTTGTGAGTCTGCTGTGGTTTCTGTCCAGCTATTTAGATTTAAGTATAGAGAGGACCTTAGAGATGATCAGATCTAATCTCTTCCTTTTACTGATGATGAAACTGAGCTTCAGAGAGGTAAATCACTTGCCCACAGTAACATCAGCAATAGGTGCCCAAAGTAGTATTTCACCACAGATCTTCCTGACTTCAACACTTTATTCACTACACTATGCTATCTCTTCAATAATGCAGGGTGTCTCAGAAGTCTTAATGCAGTTTTAAGCATTTAAAAAAAGCAAAACCTCTACATTAAGATATCTGGAATAATAAAGAAGAGTTTTGTATTCTCTATTTCACATTCATCAGGAAGGAAGGATTATACACTTGCAGTCTAAGGTATAATATTGTTCAGTAATATCCAACTCTTCATGAGGTCTTCATTGGGGTTTTCCTGGAAAAGATACTGGAGTGGTTTGCCATTTCCTTCTCCAGCTCATTTTTTTTTTTACAAATGAGGAACTGAGGCAAACTTAAATGACTTGCCCAGGATCACACAGCTGGTAAGTGTCTGAAGCTAGATTTTGAACTTAGGAAGATGAGTCTTCCCGATTCCATGTCCAGCACTTTATCCACTGCACCACCTACCTAGTATAGAAAACCTTCAAATCTCGCTATTTAGTACTCTGTTAGAATGGGGAGATGTGAATGGGTTACCATCCTTGCCAATTTTTCAGGGAAGGTACTTACCTTCCAGGTTCTCCCTGAAGAAGAAAAAACATTGTAAACCTTAAAATCCTATAAAAGGTGAGCTATTATGATTGTCTTTGTTGTTTTGCAGTCAACAAATCAACAGGCTCTTATTAAACACCTACTATGCACCCAGCACCATACTAAGAGCTGGGAATACCCATTAAAAACAACAACAAATAATCCTGGCTCTCGAGAAGGTAATGTTCTAATGGCAGAGACAAAATGTAAACTATATACAAACATGATTTAGATAAGTACATATTGGAGACCTGAAGAGGTTTAGACATATTTTCCACCTCTTACGAGAAAGGTAGTAGATGATAGGCATAGTATAGACTAAAGTGTACATTTTCAGATGTGGTCAATGTATAGATTTGTTTTGCTTAACTGTACTTTGTTGTTACAATGGAGGATTTGGTTGGGAGTGGGTCAGGATAGCAATCATTGGGATGTGACAGGGACATTAAAAATGCAAATGACCATCAACACTATGTGACCTTGTAATGCTCCTAAATGGAACCGGCAAAATGGGGAGCATATGGGTCATAAAATGGGAGAGAAGAAAGGGACCTTAAGAATTACTAAGCTCATCTCACTTATTTTGTAGGTGCAGGGACAGACCTAGAGAGAAAAAAATAATTTGGCAAAGAGTATGTAGTGAGTTAGTGGCTGAGACCACAGATGACTGCCACCTTCTTCTTCTGTATCCTTTCTCCTCTCTGGATATTCCTCATTACTTTCTCTCTTAGTTACCCTGGTAGCTATTTAACCAGTCCTCAGGCATGCCGGTGTCTCTGTCCAAGGTTCTGTCCTGGGCAGCCTTCTCTCCAGACTCTATCATTTGGTGATTTTGTCAACTCTTAAAAGTTCAATTATCTGCTTCCGCAGATTATTTCCAGATGTATTTATCAATCTCTAGACTCTCTTCTGAGCTCCATTGCTGCATTGCCACATACAAACTCTATATCCTTTAGTCATCTCCAACTCAATATGTCCAAACAATTCATTATCTTTCCCCTAAAACCATTTTCTTCTCTGAACTCCCTAATCACTGCCAAAGGTCACCATCATCCTTCTAGTTACCCAGGTTTGAAACCTTAGTGTCATCCTCAAGAATTCTGTCTTTCACTGACCCCTCATATCCAATCAATTGGCAAACTGTGTTATTTATATCATCATATCCCATATACTTCTTGCAATTCACATAGGCACAATCCTATTCATGCCCTCATCACTTCTTGCCTCCCTTAGTGGAGGCAAGTCTTCAAATTGTTTTTTTTTTCTACCTCATATCTTTCCCTATTATACTCAACTGCAAAAGTAGAATAAGTTTGACTACGTTCCCCTCTTTCTCAATAAGTGCCAGTTGCTTGCTATTACTTCCAGAATCAAATATAAAGTCCTGTATCTTGTATGTAAACCTCTTCACAACTTTGCCCCTTCTTACTTATCCAAACTTTTGACATTCTATTCTCCTTGATTCTCTCTACAATTTAGTCATCCTTGCCTGGTTGCCATTCCTTGCAAGCAATCCTCCATCTCTCATCTCTGTATGTTTGCACTGGCTATTCCTTACAACAGGACTGCTGTTCCATCCAACCTCAACCCTTACAATAGATGGCTTCTTTTAAGACTCATTTCAAGGGCCACATTCTCCAAGATTCCTTTCCTGCCCCTTTTGACTCCTGGCCACTCTGAAAGGTTACCTTATATCTACTCTGAATATCTAGAATATTGATATCTATATCTATATGTATATACACATATACATAAATATAGATATATACGAATATTTACAATATACCTAGTTATTTACATGTCATCTTACATGTTGGAATGTAAGCTCTGTGAAGTCAGGGGCTATTCTTATTTGTTTCTTTGTATCTCTAGTCCTTATTTAGCATAGTCAGAGGCACAAAGTAAATTCTTAATTAATTCCTCCTGATTGATTGATTGATTGATTAATGTGAGCTCAGGTCTTGGCACTGTCAGTCCAGCACTTTTTCCAGCAAATGGTATTGCCTCCCATTGGCAAGGCCTAGGTCTGGACTCCATTGTGTTGGGCCTTAAAAACACAATTCCATTGCAATGGAAGCACACTAGAGCTTTGGTAACCCACATCAGTCTTTTAATGTGCTCAGCCAGTTCAATTGTATTAGCACCCATTTCCTCTTAATGGCATGGTGCTTAACAAGTTTCCATTAGCTCTTCTGGAGTTAATCAGGCATATATGGCTGTCTATTAGGTAGAGGGTGTGAGAGACAGTGAGGAATCAGGTCAGCAAAAGAATGTGTGTAGACTCCATTACAAGGAAGCTTGGAGGTGGGGGATGTCTTAAACAAAATCAGGCAGGAAAGAACTGGTAATATAAAAACTGTGGGTGAGGGCTTACATTACAAAAGAATGATTTAGTTTAAGAGTCCCTTAGATTAAACTGCGAACTCTTCAGTTTATTTACATGCTTGTTTACAACACTTCAACTCTTTTCCTAGTCAGGGTGGGATTGGTCCTGGTTGGTTTAGTTTGGGAACCACTGCTGGTGGGGTTTCCAAAATAATAACATCTCAGAAATCACACTATGCAAGTTGGGAGGAAGAAATAATTTCATTTATACTCATATCCTCAGTAATATGTTTCTTCTATAGAGTATATACTCCTATATACTCATTTTAAAACGATTCCCATTCCCATTTCTATTCCTGATATTCAGGATGAAGGTAAAATATCTGGATGAAGCTAAAATGTATCTTTTTCCCTTCTGTTCTGTGATTGGCTACTTATATCTTATGTTCAGATGACATGTTCTGTGTTTTGGGGATGCTATTTCTGGGTGGAAACAAACCCCATGAAACTCAGAAAGGGCAGGATTCTGACTACCCCAGAATAGAACAAGAAAATGTTACTTCTTTGAACAAAAAGCTCCAGTGGTACCCTATTGCCTTTAAGATAAAGTAAAAAGCTTCCTTGTTTGGCATTTTAAACCCTTCCTAATTTGGTTTCCATCATTCCAGATTGATTTCACATTACTACACCCTCACACATTCTATGTTTTGGCCCAAGATTGCTTAACCATTTTTTCTTTTTTTTTTTTTTTAATACTTTTTTGTTGACAGTCTGGGGAAACCTATGAACCTCTTCTCAGAAAAATGTTTCTAAATGTATTAAATAAAATACATTTGATTACAAAGGAAATGAATTATAATGAAAGGCAGTTGTCAAAATATATGTTTTCATTATAATTATAATATGAATACTAAAGTTATAAAATTATAGTCAACATTATTTGTGTCATTTTAATAATTACATAACCACATTGCATAGAAATGTTATGTACAATTTGTATACACACACACACACACAAATCCCTAGACATTCCTCCCTGCTTTGCATGAACTGTCCTAGATGCTTAGAATGTTCTCCCTCCCCCCTTGTGCCTCTTGGATGGAAGTCCTAGCTTCCTTCAAGGTTCCGCTCAGATACCACCTTCTACATGAAACCTTCCTGAAACCTCCTTCTCTCTCCCATCTCCCCTACTATTAATGCTCTCCTCCATCCCATCATTATTTTGTTTTCACTTTGTCTACATTTTATTTTTACTTTTCTGCATGTATCCCTTCAATAGAATATAAACTCTGAAATAGCAGGGTCTCTTTCATTCCCAGTTCCTTGTCTGAAGCTTGCTGAATGAATGAAACATCAGAAAAGCCTTTCTGCTTCACTACAGTCTCTCATTTTCTTCTAAGAATGATTCTCAGACAGGAAGGTCAAGGAGGATGAATGCTGGGGCAGGTCTCCTTTCTAATTCTCTTGGTGAATCAGAGTCCAAGGTGGAGATGTTTGTGAGCTGGGCTCCCTATTGGATGATTTTTTAAAAAATAAGACCCTGTCAGAAGGTCATCTTGGCATTAGACTTATTACTCATTAAATCACTGATATGCATCCAAGCTGAGTCCTCTATACAACATGTAGGGAAAGAGGAGGAAGAATCTTTGCTGAGACAAAGTGCCTATTGACCACCCACTCTGCATAGCTCTAGTTAGTATGATATTAAGCAAATGGGTTGGATGTATGGTCAGGTGTAACTAATTTCTCACTAACTAATTCCTTTATAGCTGGGATGATGCATTGGACCAGAAGAGGTCATTTCAGAGAGGGGGCAGTGATAATCTTCTGACCCAGTATTTTAGGGTTCTCTTTTCTTTACTCTTGCGTTCACTTTAGAACATCTCCCATGTTCCATCATAGCAGTCATTTGGAAACCCTCCATGGGGGAAGAATAGATGTTTTGCTTTTAAGTCAGTTGGTAACTGATGAGCCTTCACTATTGCTGACTTGAGATTGTATAGGAGTAGGGGAGAAAAAAAAGGTCTATTGTTCTGAATGAACTCACAGATGGATGGGAATGGTCATCAAAGGTGGTGGAGGCTAGAATGTGAGAACTCTGATTACTCTCCCACTCTCCTCTGATTCCTATAATGAGACACCCTGTACCTGCTTGGGGCCTCTCTCTCAGGAATTACAGGTAATAAGGTAAAGCTGATGTTAATGGTTTATGACATGAATTCATTTTGAGAACTGTATGCTTCACCTATCGCTTTTATTTTTCAATTTGGGTCTGTTAGGTATTAATAGCTTTTGGGCTGTGTTTTCCATTTTAATCTTGCGTTTTCTCATTTCCAAGTAGATTTCTTCTTTCAATTTACACAAACATTAAACCTCCATTTCCTGCAGGACTTACCTCTTAACTCATTTCTCTCTCTTTTTTCCATTCTTTTTCTTTCTTTCCCTTCTTTCCTTTTTTCCTTGTTTCTCTGTTTTTTCTTGCTCATTGGCTTTTTCCTTTTTCCTTCTTTTTCTTTTATCTCCACTTTTCTTTCTCTGTCTCTCCCACTGTCTTTTTCCTTCCTTCTTCCTTCCTCCACTTTTCCTTTCTTCTTTTCCTCTTTTCCTTGTGCTTTCACTCTCTTCTTTTCTTTCCTTCTCTTTCTTTCTCCCTTTTTTTCCTCACCTCATGATAAGTCATACATTTTTCTTTCCATTGTTTGAGTTACAGAAGTGGAGGAGAGTGAAGACTCACTCTACTGCCTGCTTTGTAGGATATAAAGGACAAATATTTGGAGGATGGTGATTTTCCATCTCAGTAGGAGAGAACAAAAGGATGTCACAAAATTGGTGACAAAAAACATAAAAGAAATTTATAACAATAACCAACCAATAAACAAATATGCATCTGTCTATCTATCTATCCATCCATCTATCTATCTATCTATCTATCTATCTATCTATCTATCTATCTGTCTGTCTGTCTGTCTGTCTGTCTGTCTGTCTGTCTGTCTGTCTTTCTGTCTGTCTGTCTGTCTGTGTATCCATCCATCCATCCATCCATCCATCCATCCATCCATCCACCCACTCACCCATCCATCCATCCATCCATCCATCTATCCATCCATCCATCCATCCATTCATCCATCTATCTATCTACCTATTTATCAAACTAGTCTTGAAATAGAGATATTTACAGCTCTATATAATAAGTCAAAGTTTCCCTTCTAGCTTTAATTCACATTGTACCCCATCACATTTTATTTTGTATTCCAACCAAATTGGGCTCCTAGTTGTTCTCCAATTGAAATTCTCTTGCCTCATTGTAATTACACAGGCAATGATGCCTCCATCATTACTAGAATAAACCTTTTCTCATGTCTTCCTACTGAAATATATCTCTTGCATCAAGAAGTTAAATAACTTCTACTTCATGAAGCCTTCCCTGATCTACCATACTAAAAGTATTTTCTCCTTCCCCAACTTTTCCAAGATACTTTGTCTGGATCTAACATTTGCCAGTATCACATGCTGCCTGGCATCATTCTTATCTAAATACAGGCCATACCCACATTCCATCCTAGTAAGAAAAGAAGATTGAAACAGAGAAAAAAATGGCTGGATTTGGGGTTAGGAGATCAGAAAATCTGGATTTAAATCTCACCTCTCACTTACTACCTTTGTGACATTGAATAAGTCACCTGACTTATCTGGGTCTCAGTTTTTTCCTCTGCAAAATGAGAAGTTAAATTAGTTGGCCATTAGTGACCATTCTAACTCTAAAGCTGACCTCTCTGAGTTTCTGCACCTAGACAATGGGCAAAGCAATATATGACAGGGTTGCTGTATGTAAAATTCTTTGCAAACCTGATGACTACCTACAAATATGTTAGTGGTAGTAGTAGACTATTATCTTCTTAAGGAAATTTTATATAGAACTGTTGTCTTTTGTATTTGCACCCCTAGTTTAGCACATAAGCCTTGTTCATAAGGCTAGATTAGACCTGTGATTTTATTCACATTGGAAATTCTGGATGGATAGGAAAATTCCCTCTAACAATGCAGGTTGATACCTACTCTGTAACTTATATTCTTGGTGAGTTGTATCGATCACCAAGAGGTTAAGTTGTCATGGACCTGTATATATCAGAGATAGAACTTGAACCCAGATCTACCTGACTCTGGCCCAGCTTACTACTATGCTGCCCCTCTTCTTTCTGTGTGGTAGGTATTTTATAAATGTTTTAATGAATGAGACACTGTTCTTGCCCTTAGGGGATACACCCTAGTTGGTGAGATGAGATTTATACCCATGAAAAAATAATGAACTGTCCAGGGCAGTAACAAGTGCCAAATGAGTGATGTGTATAACAGTTCAAAGAGAGTTGTCACTCCTGGTTGACCTGGTCAAGGAGAGGCTTTATGGATGAGATGGGAGGTAAACTAAGCCTGAAAGAATGGGCAGACCAGCCCATAATGGACATTGTGTTAGTTGGGGGCAGCAGAATAAGAGAGGCACAGGACAAGCTAGTTTAAGGTATAGCAAAAAGACCAGTTTGTTTTTGTCTTTTGGGAGCCCAGGATTTTGTATAAAGGAATTGTGGGGGATTAGTAACAAAGGGTTGAGGACTCAGTTGCAGAGAACTAAATTAAAGAATCTGGATGATATGGCTAAAAGACAGGATCAGACAAAAAGGACAAAAGGAAGACAAAAGGAAGTTCCAGAGTTTATTTTAAAGAAATCTTTTAAGAACTATTATGATTCTTCTGTACTCAGAGTGGTTGAACCAAATACCTTGCTGGAGGCAAGGAGAATGGGCTCCATGTGGCTTCTGCAGGTCCCTTTCCATCTCTATAATTATCCAGAACTCCCCATTCCCTCCAATGTCAGGCTGGCAGTTGAGTCACAGCTCTCATGATCCTAGATGGCAAATTTGAGACACCCTTAATTGGATGCTGAAAAAACTTAGCCTGCCTCCCAATGGCTCCAATACAAGAGTTATGGTTGTTTACTGTAACACTAAGACAGTCCCATTAACAAGAATGATGGGAAACTGCATCACAGCATTATTCTTAGCAAAAGACTTGACAAATATGTTTTGTAAATGAAGGAGCTACAATAGAGAAAACATATAACACTCTTTCTCCCCACCCCCACCCCTCCTTTTTTTTCCCGGTGAAATGGTTGGATGTTTAATGCTTTATACATTATTCAAGGCTCCGTTTTCTACTGTTCATCAATACCCTAGTCCACAGCAGCTAGAAGCTTGTAACAACTGACAAATGTAGACAAAGCATGCTGCTTAACCCAGGAACAGTGGGTCAGAGAACAAACAGGAAAATTTATTGTCTTCACTATATTACTGTTGGAATGGAGAAGTAAATGAATACCATACGTTATGGCTTATCACTTACAGTATGAGTGTATCGCGAATGGCACAGCATGTCCTACTTAAATAATACTGATGGATAACACACAGCCAGCTTTTGTTCATTGCTGGGTTTTGTCTTGTCTGTGGGTTGTTTGGAGTTACTTGGGGTGAGAGAAATAGAGGAAAACACACATACAACCTTGGCATCTGGAGGGGGCCAGGGAAGCCTGCATTTCTTCATGTCTAGGGTACTTTCTGTAGGGTGTGAGTTGGGAAGATGTGAGTTGCTAGACAGGAGAGAAAAAGGAGGGAGGGAGAAGAGAGAGAAAGAGAAAAAGAGAGGGGGTGGAAGGGGAAAGAGAGAGAGAGAGAGAGAGAGAGAGAGAGAGAGAGAGAGAGAGAGAGAGAGAGAGAGAGAGAGAGAGAGAGAGAATTCTTTATTTCTTACAGGTCCAAGAGCAAATTTAGCCATGAAGGTCCAAACAGAGAGGGAGACCTAGAATGACTGATAGAATGCAAGCTCTTTGAAGGTGAAGACTGATTCATTTTTGTCTTTGTATTTTTTGTGCTAGCACAGTTCCTAGAAAACAGTAGGCAATTGACAAATGCTTGTTGATTGATCAACAACTTTCCTCACAAGTGACAGGATCAAAAGGTTTATGATTGTAGTCATGGACAATATACCTAAAAGAGTTGGACAAATGACTAAGAGAAGTTCTGAAATTTCTTTTCATGAAATCCCTTAAGAAACAACATGATTTTCTGGTTCCTTAGAGTGGGTCAATGAGAATTCTGGCTAGAGGGGGTGGTATAATTACACCATTATATTTCCTTATTTTGGGATATTTAAACACTGGCAGATTGTCCCTAGCCCCTAATTATTACTAAGGAGTGGAGACATAGGCTAAGGATATATTAATACTATTATTGTTCTGATGTTTGCAAAGAAACAACATACTTTGTTGTTGTTGTTCAAGAGAACAGAGGATTTAGAGCTTAGAAGTGACCTGTACAACTTCTAAATCATATGATCCAATCTCCTCACTTTACAGATGGGCGGGAGGAGGAATTGTTCAAGATCACAAAGCTATCCTCAGAATGCTAGCTGGGACCTTCTTGTATGGAATCACTGAAGAGGAAAATGAGGATGTGTCTAGCACCAATCACCATTTCAGCATATCCTATGACTGGCCATTTGAACTCTCAATCAGCATCTGCCCTGCCAACACGTTTGTCTTGATGCTGAGTGGCATATTATCTAGCCATTGACATTAGAGGTAAGAGGAAATGGGATTATTCTCACAGCATCTGTGTGTATATGTGTGTTATATAATAATATAATATTATAATTATATAATAAATATAATAATTATGTATTCCGTAATTATTTCTGAGGCTCAATTGGTACAAAATTATTGAATGTAGCTCTTCAGTGAAACAGAATCTTTAGTGAGGAGGCCCAAGGAATATTCTTCTGTAAGCATTCAACTTCCAAATACCTGATGGAATTATATCAGAGTTCTAAAAAAAAAAAAATTCGACTTTGGCCTACTGAGAACCATAGATTAATCTTTGTCAGTACCTATTGTGAAAAACAGCATGGAGTTGCCCTAGGTTTCAAGGATTCTAATGACTGTCTAAAATCTGCAACTTTTCCCCCACACTAATTTTCTCCATCAAACCACTCTACCAATCCTTCAAATAGATGCAATTCAGAGGGACCAAAAATGGATTTAAGTTTTTGATTTATATCATCTTCCTGACCCATACTCTAAGACACAAATTCTTAACTTTTTTGACCATGGACCACTCTAGGCCTCCATTGCTAACACAAAGAAAATATCACCAAAATCAATGGGCAGCAGGACAGAGTGTAGCTTTCAATGAGACCCCCAATAAAGTGAAGCATTTATAAAAGTGATTAGATACTTTAATAAATTGTTAGTTGATGCAGAAGCAAGTATAACACTGTTCAATGAGAGATATTCAAACTACAAGGAACTCAGTCACTGGACTACCTAGGGATAAGTAATGAGCCTAAAAGAAACTCTAGACTGGAAGGAATGATTATGACTAGGGAATTGTGTGAAAGGCAGTGTGAAAAAGAATGAACTATAAGATCTTTGTAGTCAGACAGGAATTTTTCACTTTCATTTTTATATTCCTAGCAGCATAACACAATGCCTGGAACAGAACAGGTGTTTAATAAATGCTTATTACCTGATTGATTGATAGGAAGGATATTAAAGACAGGAGTGTGCTTGTAAATACTTAACAATTGGTTCTCTGGAAAATAAAATTTTCCTGAGACATGTTTAAGTTTAATCTGCATTATTATTATTTTCCCTATCACTTCTTAAAGTGATTCTTAGACAATTAACAATACAATAAATCAAGTCCTGATTTGTGGCATTTGTTGATTCCTGAGATATAAACTTTCACAAAAAAAGTTTAACAACGGACTCTTTGGAGCCAGTTGGAACCAGCTCCAGCCTGTTTATAAATCACATAGATAGAAATAGAGGGATCATCTAATCTAACCCTGTTATTTTACAGAAGAAGAACTGAGGTCTTGAAGGATTAAATGACCCACGAGCAGATGGGTAATGAGCAAGAAAGCCAAGAATTCTACTCTGACTCCAATTTCAACATGTGTTGAATATGAATGAAATCAATCAATGAATACATTCATGTGTGAATGTATTAATGAAAAAGCATTTATTAAGAGCTTACTCTGTGCCAGGCACTGTGCTGAGCTCTGGGGCTAAAAATACAAAAAGGAAAGACAATCTCTGCCCTGAAGGAGCTAACATTCCCACCACCATATCAAACATAGCCTTCCTTGTCTTTACTCCTTCATTTATCCTCTGCCCTATTCCTTCAGAAAAGACCGGTTATCAACCTAACACAAAATCAAATTAATCAATTAAATTTAATCAAATTAATTATTTTACTTTTCCCTAATTTATATAGATGTGTGTATGTGTACATATGCATGTATACATGTGCATATATGTATACACACATACACATACATACACACATGTATATTATAGATAGATACATATGTGTGTGTGAATTTAAAAGAGTCCTACAACCCAAAGGAAGAAAGGTAGGTACTGGGGAGTAGGAATGTGGGGGATATTTATGGGGGCATTTGTCAGCACACATAAAGTTGCATTATAAGGTGTCTCCTTTTCCTACATGAAGTAAGACAGGGATTATCTTAAATATTTTAAATATCCCGGATCTCTCTCCAGCCCTCCCAAGGCAATATTCTCAAACTCCCTCCACTGGTTTTTCCTTTCTCTATAGTCCAGGTGCTAAGCCTTTGTATTAACTTCCTCAGAAGCCTTTAGTTAACTGGAGAGAAAGAGCTGGATTTGTGTGTCTATGCTGATTGGACCATTCTTATGTAATTTGTAAGACGGCAAAGGGATGACACACTATTCCAGTCTGGGAAGCTGGTGCTGTTTATCAGCAGCTGCAGAAGCTAGTGAATAATTCCAGGCTGCCGGTAAACTGCAATCTACCAGATTAATTAAATCTGACTTTTACAGCCATTTTACTATACAGATGAAGCCCTGCCAACAAATACAGTATACGTGCATGTACTCAGTGCCTATATCAGAACTCTTCATTTTTCACTTATTTCCCTTCAGTCCATGGTTGGGGGATGGGTGGGAAGCTGAGCATCCCTAGTAGTACAAATACTTTCCCTTTTGGTAAGCTCAGTTTAAAGAAGTGATGTTATTATAAATGGTTAACCATGGCACAACCAACCAATCAATCAGCTAACATTTATTATGCAGCCACAATATGTTCATATCCCTGGTAGTGTTCTGGATACTTGGAAAGCAAGTACAAGAATGAAAGAGTTCCTATTCCCAAGGCTCTTACATTCTAATGGTCGAGACCACAAGGACAAAGATAAGTATATGAACAATAAGTATAAAGATAATAAAGTAATGAAGTACAGTGGAGTTCTAGCAAGGGGCACTAGCATTTGGGGGGTTGCCTGAGCCGGTTAAAAAAAAAATCCTTTGGCTTTTTATTTGGCAAATGCACTGGAAAAAAAAAATTAACCGCAGACAGACAGATTTAAGGGCTGGGAAATGGGACCGAGTGTGTGGGATCCTCTTCTGATATCATCCAGGCCTCTAGCTGTTGCCATCTGAAGTTGACAGAGTGTGGCGTTCCCTAAGGGGTGGGGCTCTTACGGCTTTGGGAGTGTAGTTTACCTTGGGGGCCACAGGGACCCAGGCTTCCCAGACCACCTGCCTGGAGAACTATATTGAACTTGAAATCTTTGGGGGGGGGGAGTAGAAAGGGGAGAGGCAAGGGATTAAGTGCTATGAGATGGGGGGGAGGAAGGGTGGTACAGAGGGTAGGCAGGGGCTGATCTGGCTGCAAAGTCACACCGAGAGTATCCACTTGTGGGAACCATTTCTGTACTGGTTGTCACATAGTTCCTTCTGGAATCGGCGGATGACATCAGGGCCATTCTCCATGGTGGGAATGTGGAGGCGCTTGGCACAGGATGAGATGCACAGAGCACACCTAGCAGACCGTGCCCGAGCCAAAGCTCTTCCGCATGCGCCCTTCCCGAAGGGCCAGCAGCGGCTCATATATGCGCACCTCCCTCTCGGACACTCAGAACTCCTCCGACGTCCACGCCACGTCCAGCAGGCTCCTCCCAGTCACCCCCGGGAGAATGTTTCCATCCAGTGAGGGGTCGCTAGCTTTTGCATGCCATCTTTGTGGGTCCAGAAGATGAAGGCAATCATGGTCCCTGTCTCAGTGAGCTGGTGATCTGGGCCGTAAAGCCACAAGACTTGTTCACAATATTCTTTGTGAGCCTCCTGCTGCACCAACACCATTGGCCAATAATTCTCTCCTGACTTGTAGACTCCAACTCCACCCGTCCGGGTGCGGAGAGGTGGGGGGCGGGGAAAGGGGGCGGCCAGTAGCGAGACGGGCATTAACGAGTCCCCAGAGAAATAAGCGCCCATAAGACACATGATTACATACAGCAGGATTCGCGGAGGGAAATGGACCCCCAGACGTGGCTCATGGCCTATGAAAGTGGGCAGGATGTAGAGGTTAGCCTTCCTTTTGTTCCCACTGGGCACTCACTCCTCGTCAACCTCCACGCCTCGGCGGTTACATTCCAAAAGTTGGACATTGTCAAAGGTCGTGAAGCAGAACCTCAAAATCAGTGGAACATGCGGTCTATGTTGAGTCAGGGACAGAAAAGGCACACTCGCTGGCCCTTTCCTCGACAAGCCTTCATGCCTTCGGAGAGTTTTGTGCCATAGTGAAGAAGGGAGCAGGCTGGTCCAGCATGAAGTGGCAAAAACTGAATTTTGGGGAAAAGCTAATGAGTTCAAGAAATTTGCAGAATGAATTAGATGAGTATACAGTATAGCTGAAAATCGCTTTCAGACACTTTTGTCCTTCTTTCTTGCTCAAAGCTTACCCTTTTGTTGTTGAGTTGATTCTTTTGGTTTTTGGACTCTCGCTGACACTATTTGGGGTTTTGGGTAATTGGCATTTTGCCCCAGGGTGCCGAGACTAGAGGGTATTTGACAACATTTACTTCCCTTCGTTAGTTAAAAACAACTGAGTTTAGCACCTAGTTAGCAAGAGGGATACTTTGAAATAGGAAACTACTTCCCATGTTCTGGAGCAGAGGTCTAACAAGCCTTCTGACAACACTCCATGAGCTCCCATGGATTGAATTACCATCTCTGTGCAGATGATCTTCAAGTCTACCTGCTCTCTACTGACCTCCAATCTCACCTTTCCAAATGCCTTCCAGACATCTCCAACTGGATTTTCAGTAGACATCTTAAACTAAGCATGTTCAAAACAGAATTCATTATCTTTCCCCTTAAATCCTCCTGCCTCTTACCTTCGGTGTTACTGAAGATGGCAATACTGTGCTTCCAGTCCCTCTGGACTGCTCAGTATCTCTCAACCCCTGCATGCAAGATGTTGCCAAGGCCTGCTGATTTCACCTTTGCACTATCTCTTGCATATGCCCCCTTCTCTCCTTTGACATTGCCACCACCCTGGTGTATGCCCTCATGACCTCACATCTTCATTGTTTCAGTAGCCTGCTGCTGAGTGTGTCTGCCTCAAGTTCTCTCTCTGTTCCGATCCATACTCCTTTGGACAATTAAAATTATTTTCCTGAAGCACAGGCCTGACTACGTCACTTCCCTATTCTATAAACTCCAGTGGCTTCATATCACCTGTAGGATCAAATACAAAAGGTGTTCAAAACCCTACATAACCCAGACCCCTCCCTACCTTTCCAGTTTTCCTAAACCTTACTCCCCAACACATGCTCTGATCTAGTGACATTGGCCTCCTGATTGTTCTAAGCACAAGACATTCTACCTCTTGGCTACAGGCATTTTTTCTGGCTGTCCCCCCTTCCTGAAATTCTCTCCTTCCTTTGCTCTGCCTACTCTTCCTTCAAATCCCAACTAAAATCCTATCTTTTAGAGAAAGTCTTTCCTAACCCCTCTTAATTCTATTGCTTTTTCTCTTTAATTATTTCCTGTTTATCCTATACATAACTTACTTTGTATATAACCGTTTGTCGTCTTCCCAGTTAGACTGTGAATTCGAGGGAAGGGGCTGTATTTTGTCTCTTTCTGTATCCCTAGCACTTAGAACAGAGCATAGCACATAGTTGGCTCTTAATAAATGTTTACTGATTGATTGATTCAAATATAATTGGGGGGCAGCTAGGTGGGACAGTGAATAGAACACCGGCCCTGAAGTCAGGAGAACCTCAGTTCAAATGTGGCCTCAGATACTTGACATATACTACCTGTGTGACCTTTGCCAAGTCACTTAACCCCAATTGCCTTGCTTTTTCCCCTCAAAACAATGTAATTGAAAAATAGTAAAAAATTAAAAAAAAATCAATACAGATAATTACGCATTTAAAACTAAACTAATATGTAGCAGTAGGGATTCTTATATACAAGAATTGTATATAAGAATCTTGTGTTTTGGTTTGACAGTACCACTCTAAAGGAACTTCTAACAAGTCTCACATCCCATTCCCTCTCCCTTACGCAGCCACCCCAACAACTTATTCATGGTGTTCCAAAGAATTTTTCTGAATCTTCTTGGGTCCTTTTATTTTTAAGTACATTAGATCATGCATGTAAAATATCCTACATAGAATAATAAGTAAAATGAAGCAGTTTCCATAAAAGAAAACTTTCTTTTTTTGCAGAGCTTTAATGCAGAGCTCTTCATTTTTCCAAACAATTAATTGATCAGGTAACAAAAGTTACAAGAGGGATTTTTAGGATAACCAGCTTGAGGCTCAGATTATTTTTCTTATTAGTTAAACAACAAATATTTACTTAGTGTCTTGTCTATGCAGGGTACTTCTGGGAATATATAGAATGTGAGATTTGGTCCCTGCTTTCAGTAAGTGTGCTGCTATATCTAAGTGTGAGTATAAACTCCCTTCAGTCAGCAACAATTTTGGGGTTTTTTGGTCTTTGTGCAGGAGACAAGATAATTACTATAAGGCAGTATATAACAATGAATGGTATTAACTGTATGCTACCAGAAGTCAGAGAATGGAGAGATCACTGTGGGTTAGAGTGGTCAGGAGTGGTCAGAGAAGCTTCTTGGAAGTGGTATTTGAAATTGGTCTTGAAATAAAGTCAATAACAATAGTTAACATTTTAGGTAGTGCTTTAAGTTTACATGGATAAACTTTTCATGGATACTATCTCACTTGATACTGACAAAAATCCTGTGAAGTTCTATTATTTCTTTTTTTTCCAGATGGAGAAACTGAGGTTGCATGTTTATTCACCCAGGATCACACAGCTAGTGTCTAAGGCAAGATTTGAACTCAGGCTTTCTTGCCTTTGACTTATCTGTCCATTATTCTTTGGTGCCTCTAGGTGATTTGAGAGATGGAAAAGTTTCTGATAAACTGGAACACATCTAGCCAGAATAACCATGTAAGCAAGTTGCAGAGGAGGAACCATACAGACCTGCCAGGTGTGATTATGACATAATGAAATGGCCAATCTAGAAGCATTGATATTTTCTCATAGAGTAATCTTGGAGCATAAGATTAGAAAGCAAAATATTGAGTCAGGGCTTAATGACCAGAAAAATTTCTGGTAGCATTTATTCTTGCATTATGGTATGGCTTGCCATAGCTAGAAATTCTCAAATAGCTCTACGCAGAATATTGTACATGCATGATCTAATGTATATACACGGTGCATTTCAACTCATTGTCATTGGTTTTGTCAAGGGAAGATAGCAGTGTTGTGAAACTAACCTGACCATTTTCAGTGTTCTTAGAGGATTCTCTCTGTGCACCATATTGAATAGGTCCCTTCTCTGTATAACATGGGAGAATTCATAAAGTAAAGCCCTACAAGACTAGTTAAATCAATAATTGCTTACTACAGACATTCTGCCCTTGTGCACAGGGATGGGGCTAGAGATATGGCCCTTCTTCAGGTAGCTTATAATCTTATTGGGAGGACGGAATGAATATACTAAATAATGAGAGAACAACTCAGGATAATTGGAAATTGAGTGGTATGGATTATGTAATCTTTCATAGGAGAAACTGAACAGTATGGGCTAGGGAGGTAGGATTCAATCTGGACTTTGAAGGGAGGGTAGAATAATCAATCATAGACTTTGAACTGGAAGGGATATTATAGGCAATCTAGTTAAGCTTTTTCATTTTACAGGTGGTAAAACTGAGGTCCACAGGGATTGAGTGATTTAACACAAGGTCACACAGGTAGTAAGTGGTAGACCTGAGATTGAACCCAATTCTTCTTCCTCCAAATCCAGTACTCCCTGTACCAGCTGCAATTGAAGTGAACTCTCAAAGTTTGTATCAGAATAATTATTCTGATTAGGCAGCAAACATTTCTGGTAGTGTAAATGTGCTTATTTGTTCATACTTATGAACAAATCTCTTGGTCTTCTGGCTTTGATAGCAGAGATTTTGCTTTATCTTGATAGGAGCCAGACCTCCATACCCCTTCCTGGCAATCTCCTCACCATGTTGTTTACACTTCCCCCATCATCACTAACCCAATCCTCCCCTCCTCCTTCAGATCCCCCCACCCCTCATCCATACACATACACTGTTATCACCACAACTCTGAGTCTATTAGGTGAGCTTTCATCCATCTTCCTAGATAGTGGAAGTACCTTACATATTGTACCCACCTTGCAAATTCACTTAGTAGAATGTCAGCCCCTTGAAGGCAGGGATTGCCTTCCTTGTATTTCTGTCCCCAATACTTAGCACAGCACCAGAAAGGCAGAAGGAAGGAAGGCAGAGAGGGAGGGAGGGAGGAAGAAAGGAAGGAAGGAAGGCAGGCAGGAAGGAAGGAATGGAGGGAGGGAAGAAGGAAAAGAATAAGAATTATTTTAGCATATACTATATGCTAGGCATTGTGCTAAGCATTTTGCAAATATTATTTCATTTGATCTTTATAACACCCCTAGGAAGTAGACATTATTGTTATTTCTATTTTACAGTTTAGAAAACTGAGGCAGAGAGGGCTTAAGTGCCTTATCAAGGGTCACATCGCTAATAAGTATCTGAGGCTGGATTTGAACTCAAGTCTTCCTGTGTCACTTCCTTAAGTGATATATTTATCTGTCTGTCTGTCAGTTGAATGCTCTAGTTGTGCAGTTTGGACATGATTTCATTTTGTGGAGAGTTCCAGAATTTTCCCAAGAAAGTTGATGATACAGATTTTTAGCTTTGAAGGCTCCTCACAGGGACATTTTCATTTCCCTTCAGTTAAGTATTTAGACCTTCTGCTGTGATTCAGCATCCTCCTCCTGCCTCTGAAATGGCCTCAGTGGAAACAGAGAAAGCCAGTAGTCTTTTCCTTCCCCAGGCACACTGAAGCATGAATTGCATGGAAGAAGGCCAGTTCATTCATTAGTGTTTAGGAGTCGTGTTCTTCAGCATGGCCCTTGTATAGGCTGGGGACTCATGTCCTGGTTCTTGGCAGCATTGTACCTCCATATCATCCAAGTTTTAATTGCTTAATATTTTCAAGATCTGCTGCTGTTGTCATAGCATCACAGTGGGCATTCTTGGCTACTTCCCACTGCTATCGAAGACCCATACGTAGATGGCGGCCTTCTCTCACCTGGGGCCTGTTGACTTGTTGGCTGAATTCTGAGCTCCCTCTGCTTTCTTCATCCTTGCTACCATGTGCTAATGCAATAACTATCTATTACTGGAATGTAAAGGTTAATACTATTCAAGACAATAAACTATTTAAAGCACCGCAGGTATGAGCCATCCCCAGCTCTGAGACAAAGAGCAACAATTTACCCTGACAGTCGTTATGATTCTGGGGGACATAAAAACAACTTTTAATTTGCTTTAAATGGCTGGATTGAATTTTCTCGATGAATATGTGGTCAGTGAATGACATGCCCCCTATCCAGACTGTCAGAAGGAAAAAAAAAAATGACTGTCCAGTGGTATCTTGAGAAATAACAGAAATGCAAATTAAAAACCCTCTGAAATTTTGTCATTAAAAAAAAATGATGTCCATCCAGTGGTGACTCCTTCTATTTGTAAAAGCTCACCAAGAACATGTGTGCCTCTTTTGCAGAACTGGCAGAAATGCCACCCACAAAGATGGTGAAGGACATACGCCAGCCAGAAACTCAACAGCGCAGGAAGCACCACACCTCTCCACGTCCTCCCTTCTTCCCCACTCCCCAGAGCACAAGCCTGGTCCTCCTTCTGTTATCATTGAGGAGAGCAACACTTGCGGAGAATAGGCCTGCCAACCCTACCACCCCCAACACTAACCACCAAACATCTGCTACTTGCTGCCTACCCAAGAGCTCCAGAAATAGGGATAACCTCCAGATCTCCAGTCTTTCTTCCAACATGCCTCTCTAGCCATCACTCAGGGAAGCAGCCCTTGTGGAGTTGTGTCCTGCCAAGTGCCTCTAAATACTCTGCAACCTCTGTTTATAAGTAGTCACAGGTCCTGAAGACCCAGAAAAGAAAATTCTCATCCCTAGAGTCACTGGCATAGTCAGATGGCTCATCAGGAATGGATAGTTTTTATCAATTCAAATGATGCTAAAGAAAATGCATTACCATTTGCTTTGTTGCTATATCCTAAGGACTGCTAGGACTTTCCATCTGAGTTATAGCTGGACTCTTCTACATGTGTTATCTTTTTCTGTTAGAACAGGAACTCCTCAATAACAGGGATTGCCAATATACATACCAATTAGCAGTGTATTACACAAAATACTTAATAATTTCCTTATTCATTAATACCCACCAATCACACACACACAGACTTACATACATATATGTACATACATATATATGTGAGTATAACTGGAATATTGCTTCTACCCTTCCCCATTTTCTCTTTTTGACTCTCATTTCCTCTCATCTGACTGGTGGAGGATCACCAGAGGAAGTGGATTTTACTACCACTCTGATTTCTTGGGATAATCCTTATATCTATTTCATTACATTGTAGACCCCTGGAAGTTTTGTTTTCCACAACCAAATTAGCCACTTGATTCAATCAGCTCTCAGTAAAAGTATCTCCTTAAAAATGAAGCACAAATAATCATTGTGTAACATTCTATGCATAAATCTGGGGTATAGCTTCCCACCAATATCATCATTGTCTACGGGGGAGAGTGGGAATGAGTACAAAGTAGCGTGATATCAAAAAGGAAACATGATGGGACCAACTCACAACTCTGGAGCTATAGCTTTGGTGCCTGCCTTTCTCTTTCTTGGGGACTTTTCCTAGAAAGCTGACAGACGGCCTTGGTTTTAAACCAGGGTCTCCTTGGCTATGCTGGATTGTCCCACTGCAGGATTGCTTTTCTGCTGCTCCACTCCAGGGCTGGATCTCCCTCCTGCTAGGCCAAGCTATTCTTCTGGGCCAGATCTGGGCTATTTTCACTGACCTCACTTCTTTGCTGCTGAAAAAGTGACCTGCTATTTTAGAAATGGCAAAGACTCTTAGTTAGGGATTTGGAAAATGTCTCTAGTTTTAGGCAGTTGCTGGTAGAGGTGGAAAGGTATTATTGCCTCTTTTCCACATAGCTCTGAGGTATTTTAGAAGCCCCACCCTTCCTGGTTAGGACTGGCCTTTCCTTGGGATAACTTACTCTAGCTCAGGGTTGGGGAACCTGCAGCTGGAAGGCTATTTTTTGGTCTTCTAGCTCCTCAAGTGCAGCCCTTTGACTGAATCCAAACATCATAGAACAAATCCTTGTAATAAAAGTTTTTGTTCTATAAAACTTGGAGTCAGTCAAAAGGCCACACCCAAGGATGCAGAAGGCCACTTGTGGCCTTGAGGTAAAAGGCTCCACACTCCTGGGTCAAACTTAAAGAGATTAAGTGACTTGGTCCTTTCTTGTCTTTAAAATAAGGAGGTTGAACTTAATAATTTCTTAAAAAAAAAAAAAGAGGATAGAAGTCATTTCAGCCCTACATCTATGATCCTATAAGTATAAGGAGAGTTGACTTTGGCTGGAGTAGGAAAGCATTGTGGTCAAGAGATAGGAACAGAAACTGACACTTGCTTCAACTCTTTTTGCCCACATCCCAATTCTACTACCCCAGTTTCAATAAATAAGAAACGGGCTTAAATTGTTTTCTTTTTCTTTTTTTCTTAGTTTTCTCTTCATTAAAATTCCTTTCAGGATATTTCAACTCAAAAGCTTTTTAAAAAACCCTAAAAAACAAAACAAAAATAAGTTTTAGAGATTTCTAGCCAAAGGACTGGTATGAGAAGGAATGAACTGGTGAATTTTTATTAGGAGAAATCAGAAATAAAAAGTGGATCTTGAACTTTCAAATAAAATTGCCAGATAAACTCTTTGTACCCAAAGTTGCAATTCTCTTCTTGGTCTTTGGATGCTGGTTTTATTATTAAGGTTTGTACTGAAAGCTGGCATTTTGATGTTAACATACAATATTTGTCACTATCTTGGAAAAAGATATATGTTGAATGACATTTCCAAAAAAACGCTTAAATTCTAGTTCTAAGTGCCTTTGAAAATAGGCTGTTGGTCTTTCCTGGAAATTTTCCACCAACAAAGAACCAATTCATCATCTCATACCATTCCTACTCCTACCCCACCCCTTTAAGCAACAGAAGAGATTTTATTTTCCTTTTTTTTTCATTTTTTGCCATTTGGAAATTTTGAAAATAGCTTTCTTATTGGCTCTTAGACAGTGCTTTGCTCTCCCTAGATGAAGATGCTATTATTGCTTCCTGTACTACAAGTTTATCTCTCTACAGTACCATGATTCCCAAGCACTGGGTATTCCCTATGCTGAGAAAGCCTGAAATCAGCAAGGGGCAAAGGGACTATTAAAAGACTGGATCATATGTGACACCATAGAGTATGTAGTCCATCTTTCCCTGGCAGCATAGATCCAGGAAATTTTGAAGTTCATGCACATGATAATATCGCCACATCCAGTGGAAGGAGGAGGGGAATTGTCTACCACTATTCCCCTATATCAGCCCTGGGCACCATCCAGACTGGACTCTTCAAACACAACTTGTACTTTCCTAACTCTGAATCATTCTTTAGGCTGTTCCATTTATAAAGAACGCTCTCTTCTTTCTCCTCCCTTTTTCTAAATTCAGTTCCTAAACTTGAAGGCTCAGATCAAATGTCACCTCCTTTCTTCATGAAGCTTTGCTCTTTTTTTTTTTTTACCTTTTTCCTTCTATGAAGTCCCAAGTATTCTGCTGATCTTTTATGGAGGCAACTATACGATCCAGTGGATAGAGTTGGACCTTAAGTCAGGAAAGTCTAATTCAAAGTTGGCGTTAGACATTTATTAGCTTTATAATGTAGGGGCAAGTCACATTTCTGTGAGAAATGATTATTTCTCTCTTGTATTAATGTTGAGGCTTAGGGTTCAGGGGTGCTCAGGACCCCAAAATACCTATGTGCCAGGTCCTGCCAAATGAATTTCACTCAAGTCTTCTCTCAGCCAAAGTAAAACAAAGTTTATTTAAAATCTGCCATGTTGGGTAGATTCTTAAAGAGTATTTGTGATGCTTGTATTGACAAGTGGGGCTGCACAATAAGACACAGAATGAGTCTGAGCTAAATTGGATCTGAGGGGCTTCATGGAGGCAAGATGGATCTTATATACAGAAAGACTGTGGGAGGGATCTAGGGGTGGTCTAGAGAAGAGGATTGGGGAGGGTCTTGAGGAGGAGCCTAAGGAGAATCTTGAAGGGACTGAGATCAGACAGGAGGAATGAGATTAAGGGTGGGAAACAGCTGAAGGGTACCTGGAGATGACAGACAATGGGGTACGGGCTAGTTTAAGGGTAACAGATTTGAGTATAGATATTTTAATAGGATCATTGGTGGGAAGTATCTGGACAATGGAGGGCTAGTCTAGGTTAAGAGTAACAGAGATTTGAGCCTAGTGATAATGAAAGGCTTATGGCCTCTGGCAAATATCTCTTCAAGTTGGAAGATTTAAGGAGAGTTCAAAGGGGTTCCCAGAGTCTGTACGCCATCATTAATAACTAATTATTGTATTAGGACCAAGATTTTCCCCCTTTTCTACTTTTTTGTCCAGAAATCAACCAGTGTGGGAAATCTTTCCTAAAAGACTTGCCCAGTTGGGGTGCCTGAGATCTAATCAAAGACAGTAAAAATAATTCTAAGTTTAGGCTAAAGGGTGAATTCCTATTCATTGTGATTACTCGGACAAGTCTGAGAAAATGTTGATTCTCCTTTTATTCAAACAGGTGATATGGAAATTGATGTCTCTTTGACCAAGATTTGGGTGATACAAGTCACCTACCCCAAGATCCTTATTGTAATATAGCTCAGCCTCTCATTGTAATATTCATTTTCTCATTAATCAGAGTTGATTGCCATCCTCAGGAATACTAGCTCTTTCAAGGACGTGTAAACTGTGAGCTTGCTGCCATGAGGAGTCTTTGGTCTTAGAGAGATGGTCAAATGGCCATCCTTTTATTCATAAACATTCTGGCCTTGTTAATAAAATGATTAAATTACCCAGAAATTATGTCTTTCGAACTTTTCAAATGACACAGTCTATTTGCCTCAGTTTCCTCATCTTTAAAATGGGGATAATAATATTGCCTAAAATGAGCATAATAATAGCACGGACCTTCCAAGACTGGTGTGAGAATAAGATGAAAAAATATTTGTATAGGGCCATGCAAACATCAAAACACTACATAAGAGCTAGCCATTATTATTAATAATAATGAATTGACTGATCATAGCATAATTATGAAGCCACAAGGAGATATGGAGCTTATATAGTAGAAAGAACACTAGACTTAGATTCAGAAGAATTAGGTTCTTGTTCTAACTCTTTTGCTAACTAGCTCTATGACCTTAGCAAAGTCACAATGATTCTATGCCTCATTTTCTTCATTTGCAAAATGGAAGGAGTAGCACCTGCCCTACCTACCTTACAGAGTTCTGAAATCAAAAGAGATGATGCAATGCCATTGTACTTTAAAAGTGTAGACCACTACACAAATGTAAATAACTCGTATGAATATAATTATTTATGTTTTAATAGTAATAGCATAAAGTACAAAGATTATTCAACTATTTAAAATGTAATTTTAAACTATATTAAAAACTTTTTAGGAATGCAAGTAGATATTGCTTTTTGTCTTATAGATATATTTAAGGCTTATGATTTTGGTGCTTTATATTTTGGTAAATCAATGCAGATTCCAATTCAACTATAAATTCTAGTCTTAGACCGTACCTGGAGTACTGAGAAGTTAAGTTACTTGCTTAGAATCACCTAGCTAGTAAATCTCAGAAGCAGGATTTGAACCAAGATCTTCCTGACTCCCATTTTGTCACTTTATGTGATAGATACTTTCCAGAAAATTTGTGGATTGATTGATTTTGGGAATACCTTCCTTCAGTGCCTCATTGTGGCATGGAGGTAAGTGATCTTGTTTTTTCAAGAGGAATGCCAGTAAACCAGTGACTCTGGTAAGGCCTGTCAAGTTGGAAAGGATTCAAGAACAGGTCTGAAAAAGGACCATAAGCCTGTTTTCAGAGGACTGCCCTAAATAGGTTAGGAGCAGCTTATTATTAGAAGGTTGGCCACCAAGTGATACATTTTTCACTTATAGTAAATCATTCATATCCTCTACTAAAGCACAGAGTGGTTGTGATTTTGCATTGGAAAAGAGTGAACCCACATCAATGTGATCATGCACTCTTGAAATATTGAGCTATAAATCAGATCCTATCCAAAATGCACCAAAAGCACTTGCTATTTAAAGAAACCCTATGGGGAGCTTTTTGTAGAGCCAAGAATCCCTTTGAAATTTGAGGAAACATCCCCTAAAGACCTGCTTGATTCTTTCTTATCTCTCAAGACCTCCTCCCTGAACTTTTCTCTGATTACCCCCTAGCCAGTAGCTGTCAGAAAGAGCTCTGGATTTTGAGTCAGAAGACTTGGAGGAAGAATACTAGCTCCCCTTGCTGCCTAGGTGACTGAGAAAATGGTCCAACCTCATTGTCTTTTAGTTTCATCATCTGCATAATGAAACAGTCCAAAATTCTAGAAAAATTGATACTGAAGGTCATCTGAAAAGGACAATTAATTGTCACATGATGGGAATGAACTGAACCACATTACAAAGAATATATGCAAGAAAAGTAGTTTAAAGACGTTTTCTCAAAAAATCAAAACCAAGCCAAACTAATTAAAAAAAATGACAAAAACCATGGACCACTCAGTGATTTTTAAAATAACCTGTTTACCCCATTGTTATCTGTCCAAAGTCATGAGAGCTCAAGGGAGGTCCCCTGCTTCTTCCATGTTCCCTCCTGTGTTAGATTTATGAAAGAATATGGTCAAGAGCCTCAAAGGAGAGGCAGGCAGGCTTTAGTGAATTTTGATCTTATCACTCCAGGCGGGACTCACATCATTGAGATCATGGATCGACTGGTGTGTGAGAGAGCAATAGAAATGATCTCTAAGGTGCTTTCTAGGTAGAAATTCTGCGATCCTGATAACCTCTCCTTCCTATGAATTCAAATATCATGCTTTTTTATTACTCTTTATATCAAAGTTTTTTGAAATTTTCTGCATGTATGTCAAGAACCCCCAAAACTATGGCAAAACCTATGCAACTCTTCTCAAAACAATGTTTTCAAATAATTGAAAGAAATGCTAAATTTCATTTAGAGGTTAGCAAATATAACAATGTAATTTTTTTTTCATTCAATTTCACAAACCCTCCTGAAAATCACTCCCAGGTTAAGAATCCCTGCTTTATGCCAATTATATACTGCTCTACATTGTAGGAATTTGTACCCATGCCTTTTCTGCCCTACTATACTGCACGTTAAAAACAAAGAATAGGGTTTACAAAGAATAGGGTCCCGGGTTTACATCTATCTGAATTTCCACCACAGGGCATAACAGTGTCCTTTTAATAATAGATGTTCAATAGCATTTTCATCTGTTAAGTTTGCAAAAGACAGTATGCATAGTAGATTGAAGGCTGGCCTCCGAGTTAGGAAAACCAGGGTTCAGGTATTGCCTCTGTGACCCTGGATAAGTTATTAATTGCTCAGTGCCCTATACAGCTCTCCA
The DNA here is from genome assembly GCA_028646575.1 of Pseudocheirus occidentalis. Classification (NCBI taxonomy): domain Eukaryota; kingdom Metazoa; phylum Chordata; class Mammalia; order Diprotodontia; family Pseudocheiridae; genus Pseudocheirus; species Pseudocheirus occidentalis. Next base: position 132,902,503 of record CM053599.1, on the reverse strand, counting down.
AAAATATAAATTGTAAGGTACGTATAGTGCCAATCTGTATCAGGAAAGGGAGTTTCCTCATTAGAAGTTCTCTATACTAATGGAATCACAGGCATAGAATCTCACTCCTTTCCCCTTCCCCAGTTAAAAAAAATGGTTTGCTTTAAAACAGTGCTTATCCATAAAAACTGGTGTCCTGTTTAGTTGTATATCACTGTAGCACAACCTTCAAAATGTGGGAAGTGGGCGGCCAGGGCAGACCGACTTCAATTTTGCTTGTTCTCATTGACTCTAGTTATTCCGGAATCCAATCCTACAATTTCAGAGGACTCTAGAAAACAACCTTCAATTTTCCAAGGCGCATTGTTTATGAAGTACATCTGCAGCGCGTGTTTCATTTTGGCCTTTCCCATGTAATCTAAATGCCACGTTATAATGACAAGTATCTTTACAATGTCAGGAGAAAACAAAAGGCGGTGCTTGGAACTATTCCCCGTGGCCATTTGTTATCTGTGTCTTCCAGCTGCCTATCTAGGGATCCTGGTCATTGGGGAGCCGTGCAAAGTGGTGTGACAGAGACTAGAAGAGATATTATGGCTGCCAACTTGCAGTAATGACTGTGTTGTTCCAGCTGCTAGAAGGAAGGGGAATTTGCAGTTTCTATTTGTTGGTATCCCTGCTATGCATCAAGGGCTGGGACCGAGTCTTCTGTACATGTTTTTATTTATAGCTACTACTGATAAGGGGTGCAGAGAAGGTTTTGTTTAAAGCCTGGACACAGCAAATCTGATTGCATTAGGGAGATAATCATCCCACTCAAAGTAGGAAAGCATTGTTTGTGAGGAGCCCTGATGGGAAGCTGCAAGGAAAGGCATGCATGCACGTATGTATGCATGCATGCATACTTATATACACATGTGTATGCATATGCATGTGTATGTGTATGTATGTGCACACATATATACACACACATAAGCAGAAGCTACTCTTTATATATCATCTGAGAGGAAAACTGGCTGGGACTTGGAGTCAGGAAAACCTGAGTTCAAGTCCTGTCTCAGATACTTACTAGCTATGTGAGTCTGGACACATTAGTGAACCATTAGTTCACATTAGTGAAGTTAAATTTAGTTTCCTCATCAGTAAAGTGGGGATTCTTCTTATACCTACCTCACACATAATTATGAGGATTAAATACAGTAGTATCTGTAAAGTACTTTGTAAAATGTAAAACACTCTACATATTAGCTCTTATGATTATTTGTTTAGGACAAATTCATTTGTAGACCGTTACTGAGCTAAAATATGGAAGATCACAAGACATAAAAGAATGAAGAATGGTTGAGGGGAAAATGAGTTTGAAAGAAGGTGAGGCATGAAATCCAACTTAGATCCAAGAATATTTATAGATGAAACTGGAAACATGGCCATAAGTTGGAGAGATAGAACATCTGCCAGTATTTCTATAGTGATCAATTTTCATCATTTGTGACTGTGGGACTGCCATATTTAGAATATAATATGTGCTAGATGAGAAAGTATAAATGTTACTCAAGGAAATCAAGTCATGAAGAGGAATGAGACCAAGTACATTTAGAAGAAATTTGTCTTAGAAGCAACACAATTTTGAAAGCAACAAGGGACTAGGATTTGAAATATCAAAGATACTAAATGATTGAACAGTAAGCAGAAGTATTATCATCATTGTCATCATCATAAAAAATTATTGAAAGGGCATACTAACCTAACGGTCTGCTTTCTTATCTCTATAAAATATTTGGAAAACATTATTCTTGATCAGAATATGGGAAGGGAATTATCAGCTATTTGCATGTACATTTTTTTTTATCACAGGCTACTTCTATATAACTACACCATTGATTAAAAGATAGAGAGATGATAGATAGATAGATAGATAGATAGATATGGTTTTGATAGGAAATGTGGTAAGTACTTGCTATGTTCCAGGTACTGTTAAAGGTACAGGGAACACAGTATTATGCTGTATTTATTGCTTATTGATTATAAAAAACATTTTGACTTGGTAGAGCAAAACGGTATTAAAGGTTCTCCTAACAAGTTGTTTTTATTGCAAGCATATGTTAATGTCCACACACATGACCTTATTCAATGATCCTTGGATAATTCATCCAAGAAAGTATTATAGAATCATAGATTTAGAATTAAAAGGGAACTTAGAAGTCACTGAATTCAACCCACACATTTTACAGATGAGGAACTGAGGCACTAAAAAGTTAAAATGACTTGCCCAGTGCCACATAGGCAGTAAGTGGCAAAGCCAGGATTTGAGCCAACATCCTCTGATTCCACATCCAGAAATTTTTTACTATGCCATCTTTCTCCCATAAAACAGGGATAATTATACTCATCAAAGGAAGTCACCACATTTATAATAGATAACCTATATAGAGTCCAAATGTTAGAAATATACTCTATAGATAATAAGGTCTTTCGAGTGTTGCATATGAACTAGTGATGTTTGTATTAAGCCCCAGAATAATATAGGGTATTACTAGTGAGAGCAACAACTACTCAAGCAAGATCTGTATAATAGTCCATGGTGGGTGGTGGAGTGGGGTGGGAAATCAAAAGGAATTTTTTAAAAAATATCTGCTGTTTAGAATATGGTATACTTTAGAAGAGGTAGCACAATTGGTATGTGTGTGTGTCCATTGTGGGGCAGCTAGGTGACACAGTGGACAATGCACTGTTCCTGGAGTCAGGAAGACTCATCTTCCTGAGTTCAAATCTGGCCTCAGAAACTTACTAGCTGTGTAACCCTGGGGAAGTCTTTTTGTTCTCTTTGCCACAGTTTTCTCATCTGTAAAATGAACTGGAAAAAGAAATAGCAAACCACTTCAGTATCTTTGCCAAGAAAATCCCAAATAGGGTCAGGAAGTGTTGGACATGGTTGAAATGACTGAACAACAACAAAACCATAGATCTTAGTGAGCATTAAAGGTTAATAATGACAATGGTCTGGATCTATAATTGAGTGGGTAGAAGAGAGCAGACTGAATCAGATTTGGGAAATTGCATAGAATTTTCAATAACTCCAAGATGCTTCCTGACAGAAGAATCCTTCATTTTTAACACCAATATCATTCTGAAGATGCTCTAACTTCAAATTATGGAACGTTACATTTTTAAAAGAATCAAAATGTCAGATGATACAAAAGGCAAAGAATGATGAAGAAAGTAACAAATGAAAACTTGGCTAGAAGTCATAAAAATATCATCCCTGTTTGGAAAAGAAAATGGGCTGTTTATGAATCAAGAACAAGGAATAACAGAGAACCTGACTGAATAACATTTATATCTAAGATGTTAACATATCTTCCATGATTCCTGTTCTGGGTAAGTACTCTGTGGAGGATTTCGGTAGAATATGGATAATAATAGCACAGAATGAGACAGATTGAATGAATTATGGTCTATATCATTAGAAAGATCACACATGAAGATGAGATCACAGATCCATAGCTTGTTCTGCCATTTCTCAACTTACGGGCATCCCCTCAGTTTCCAATTCTTTGCTACCACAACCCCTCCCTCTGCCTCCCCCCACAAAAAAGACAAAAAATCCCTGCTATAAGTATTTTTTCTACAGATGGGTTCTTTTCCTCTTTCTTTGAGGTACTAGTAGTTATATTGCTGGTCAGAGGGTATGTACAGTTTACAAGCTTTTTAGATAAAATTTCAAATTACTTTCCAGAATGCATTGGTTCACAGTTCCACCAGTATTACATTAGTGTACCTATTTTTCTACATTTGCTCCAACATATGTCATTTTCTTTCTTTATCATTCCTTCTTTACTCAATCTGATGAGGGTGAGTTGGCACCTCAAAGTTGTTTTTATTTCTTTAATTATTGGTGATCTAGAGCATTTAAAAAATATGGCTATTGATGACTTTGATTTCTTCCTCTGAAAACTGTTCATTCATATCCTTTGAACATTTATCAATTAGGAGTATGGCTCTTATCTTTCTTAACTTTGCCTCAGTTATGTATATAGTTTAGAAATGAGACCTTTAGCAGAGAAATATGGTGCAAATTTTATTTTCCCAGGTCCCTGTTTTTTTTTTCTGATTTTAGATGAGTTTTTCTTTGTAAAAAAAAACCTTTTTGATTTTATATAATCAAAAGCATACATTTTAGCTTCTGTGAACCTCTCTATCTTTTGATTGGTCATGAACTTTTTCTCTATCCTAGATCTGAAAGGTAATTTCTTCCACATTCAATTAATTTGCTTACTGTAACACTCTTTATATCCAGATCATGTATCCATCCTGAGCCTGTCTTGATATATGGTGTGAAATGTTGGTCAATGCCTACTTTCTGCCAGATTACTTTTCAGTTTTTCTAGCAATATTTATAAAATAGTGAATTCTTATCCCAGTAGCTGGAATCTTTGGGTTTATAAAAAACTAGGCTACTGTGTTCATTTACTTCCTTAGATTATGCATTTATTATGTTCCACTGATCAATCTCTCTATTTCTTATCTATTAACAATTTGTTTTGATGATTATAGCTATCTAGTACTGGTACCCCTTCCTTCCTTCCTACTTTTTCATAATTTCCAATGTTATCTCTTTTTTTTTTTGGTTTTTTAGAGGGCAGTTGGGGTTAAGTGACTTGCTCAAAGTCACATGGCTAGTAAGTGTGTCAAGTGTCTGAGACTGGATTTGAACTCAGGCCCTCCTGACTCTAGGGTCAGTGCTCTATTCACTGTGCCACCTAGTTGCCCCCCTCCCCAATGTTATTTTTGACCTTTTTACTTCAGATGAATTTTGTTATTTTTTCTGGCTCTATAAAGTAATTTTTTTTCATAATTTGGTATGACACTGAATAAGCAAATTAATTTAGGTAGTATTGTCATTTATAAAGGCATGATCTATCTATGAGCAATTAATATTTTGTTAGCTTTTTAAAATTTGCCTATTTGTGTGAAGTGTTTTGTAATTGTGTTCATATGCTTCTGGTGTGAATCTTGGCAGGTAGACTCCCTAATGTTATATACAGTCTGTAATTATTTTATTTAGTAATAAAATTAATAGTTCTTTAAATATTTGATAGAATTTACTTGTCTAGTCCTGGGGGATTTTTCTTGTTATTGTTGTACAGTTGTTTTAGACTCCTCTTGACCCCCTGGACCATAGTATGCCAGGTTTACTATCCTCCACTATCTCCCCAAATGTGTCCAAACTCATGTTGATTATTTCCATGACACTACTTATGGTCTCATCCTATGCTATTCCTTTTTCCTTTTTCCTTCAATCTTTCTCTATATTTGGATGTTTTTCATTTGTTCTGTTTTTCATTATGTGAACAATTTAAGCTTCAGCTTCAGTAGTTTTCCTTCCAATGAATAGTCTAAATTGATTTCTTTAAGTATTGACTAATTTGATTTCTTTCTTTTCCAAGGGACTTTCAAGTTCTCTCCAGTACCACGATATAGAAGTATCAATTCTATAATCTTCAGCTTTCCTTATAATCCAGCTCTTACAGCCACACATTGCCATTGGAACAACCATAGCTTTGGCTATATGGATCTTTGCCAGTAAGGTAATGTTTCTGCTTCTTAATACCTTGTCCAGATTGCCATAGCTTTCCTTCCAAGGAGCAAGCATCTTTTAATTTCATGTTTGCAATCAACATTTGCAATGATCTTTGAGCCCAAAGACATAAAATTTGACATTCCTTCCAGTTCTTCTTCTGTTTGCCAGGAAGTAATGGGGACAGTTGCCAAGTTCTTAGTGTTGTTGTTGTTGTTGTTGTTGTTACTGTTAAGCTTTAAGCCAGCTTTTACACTCTCTTCTTTCAACCTCATGAAGAGGCTTCTTCATTCTTCTTTGCTTTCTGTCATCAGAGTGGTATTATATGCATATCTGAGATTGTTGATATTTCTCCTGGAAAACCCTAATTCTAGCTTTTGATTCATCTAGCCTGGCATTTTGGATGATGTATTCGGCATATAAGTGAAATATATAAGGTGACAATACACAGCCTTGTCATACTCCTTTGTCTATTCTTAAACCAATTAGTATTTTGATGTTAGGTTCTGACTTTGGCTCCTTGGCTCACATACTGCTGTACCCAAACCCAAATCCCAGGTCACTACACACCACCTGATTTGTGGCCCACCATTAAGCCCCTTTATATTGTCTTTGTCTCTATCCTAAACCCTGTAATAGCTTGAAACAGCTTAAGGCATAGTCCTGGGTATTGCCCAAGGCATAGGCCCCTAACCCCCTCTCTCCTCAAATCAACATTCCATATATTCTCCCTGAATCAGCATAGTGTACAAGGATCAGCCTGGGGTTATGGTGCAAGACTATCTTATGTAGAGACCACCATGTCCTGTTCTGCTGACCAAGCTGGGTCCCCACACCTTTCACCCAGAACATGACCCTGGTCTATTCTGGGAGATTGATTGTTCCCCACTCCCACATTACCCAACGACCCTCCACCCTGCACCCTCCACCTTGTTCTGGGAAGCTGACCACATCCCTCCACTCTATGACCTCCACCATGTTCTAGGAGGGACCCCCATGTCACAGGAAGGTTGTACCCTTGTACCCTAGCACCATATTCCCAAATTAGCCCTGAGGTATAGGTCTAACCAATGGCTTTCTTGGCTTCTGTATGTCATTGCTTCTGCTAGCTCCCCTCCCTGATTGTGATATTTGTGTTTTTAGCCTTTTTAAACACTGGTCATACCTTCAATCAGGGCTCCCAATTTGAGTTTACACTCTGGGGTAGCTGCACTTGATCAATAAATCCACACCTAAATTTACCTTGAACCCAGGTCTTAGTTAGCTCTTATTCTCTGCACTACAATACAAATTACTCAGGAGACAAGGAAGATGATCTGGTACTCCCATATTATTGAGGACTTGCCACATTTTGTTGTGATCCATGTGGTCAAAGGCCTTAATGTAGTCAATGAAACAGAAGTAGGCTTTTTTTGGACCTCCTTTACATTCTCCATAATCCAGCTAATGTGGGCTATTTGGTTTCTAGTTCCTCTGTCTCTTCAAAAACAAGCTTGATCTTCTGGTAGTTCTTGGTTAACATATTGCTGAAACTTAACTTGCAGAATATTAAGCATAACCTTACTGGCACGTGAAATGAGAGCAATTGTTTGGTCATTTGAATTTGCTAATTTTCCCTTCTTTAGGATTGGGAAAAAAATTGATATTTTCCAATCCAGTGACCACTGTTGAGCTTTCCAAATTTGCTGGCATATTGAGTGGAGCATTTTAACAGCATCATCTTTTTTTTTAACTCAATAGTATCTTTTCTTAATTACAAGTAGTTTTCAACATTCATTTTTGTAAGATTTCTAGTTCCAAATTTTCTCATTCCTCTTTCCCTCCCCTCTCCTCAAGACAGCATGCAATCTGATATAGACTATACATATACAATCATGTTAAACATATTGCCACATTAGTTAAACATATTTCCACATATTGTGAAAGGAGAATCAGAAGAAAAGGGAAAAATTATGAGAAAGAAAAACCAAAAAACAAAAAAGTGAAAACAGTATATTTTGATCTGCATTCAGACTCCATAATTCTTTCTTTGGATATGTATAGCATTTTCCATTGTTAATCTTTTGGAATTCTCTTAGATCATTATATTGCTGAGAAGAGCTAAGTCTATCATAGTTGATCATGACACATTGTTGTTGTTACTTGTGTATATTGTTCTCCTGATCCTTTCCACTTCTCTCAGCATCAATTCATGTAAGTTTTTCCAGGTTTTTCTGAAATTCACCTACTCATAATTTCTTTTTTTTTTTTTTTTGCTCTTTGGAGGGCAGTTGGGGTTAAGTGACTTGCCCAAGGTCACACAGCTAGTTTTTTGTGTTAAGTGTCTGAGACCGGATTTGAACTCAGGTACTCCTGACTCCAGGGCCGGTGCTCTATTCACTACGCCACCTAGCTGCCCCCCTACGCCACCTAGCCGCCCCCCCATAATTTCTTATAGAACAGTAGTATTCCTTTATGTTCATATACTACAACTTGTTCATTCAGCCATTCCCCAATTGATGGACATCCCCTCAATTTCCAATTCTTTGCCACCAGAAAAAGAGCTGCTATTAATATTTTTGTACAAATTATCTTTTTTGCATATTGTTTTTTTTGGAGGGGAGAAGGCAGGGCAATTGGGGTTAAATGACTTGCCCAAGGTCACACAGCTCGTAAGTGTTAAGTTTCTGAGACCAGATTTGAACTCAGATCCTCCTGATTCTAGGGCCAGTGCTCTATTCACTGTTCCACCTAGCTGCCCCCCCCACAATAGTTTATATAATATTGCAATTAATCATTCTTTAAAAGCCTTAGAATTCTCTTCTCAATTCATTTGTTTCTGGAGATTTTTCTTAGGGAACTCACTGATGGCTTGTTTAGTTTCTTTTTTCTAAAATGGAGTTAAGTATTTTATTTCCCCTTTTCTTAATTGGGACAATCTATATATTTTTTGTAAATATTCATCCATTTCACTTAGGTTGTCAAATTTATTCACATACAGTTGAGTAAAATAGTGCCTATTTATTGCTTTAGTTTCCTCTTTGTTAGTGGTGAATTTACCCTTTTAATTTCTGATACTGGTAATTTCTTCTTTATTTTTCAAATCAAATTAACCAAAGATTTATCTGTTTTATTGTTTATCCCTCATAAGAACAGCTCTTAGTTTTATTTATTAATTCGGTAGCTTTCTTACTTTCAATTTTATTAATCTCTCCTTTAATTTTCAGAATTTCTAATTTGACATTTACTTGGGGATTTTAAATTTGTTTTTCTTTTTAACTTTTTTAGAAACATATTCAGTTCATTGATCTCTTTCTGTTTTATTCATGTAAGCATTTAAAAATATAAAATTTCCTCTAAGAATTGCTTTCACTGCATCCCATAAATGTTGATTTGTTGTCTCATTATTGTCATTCTCTTTGATGAAATTATTGATTATTTCTATTATTTATTGTTTGGTACACTCATTCTTTAGGACTAGATTTTTAGTTTTCAATTAGGTTTTAATCTATATTTCTGTGGACCTTAATTACACTTGATTTTTATTGCATCCAGATCTGCAAAGGATGCATTTAATATTTCTGCCTTTCTGCATTGGATTGTGAAGTTTTTATGTGCTAATCCTAATATATGCTCAATTTTTGTGTAGGTGCCACTGAGAAAAAAAGTATATTCCTTTCTATCCCCATTCAGTTTCTCCAGAGATCTATCATATTCAACTTTCTTAAATTCTATTCAACTCCTTAACTTCTTTCTTGTTTATTTTTGTGGTTAGATTTGTCTAGTTCTGAAAGAGGGAGGTTGAGGCCCCCCACTAGAATAGTTTTGCTCTCTATTTCTTTCTGTAACTCACTTGACTTCTCCTCTAAGAATCTGGATGCTATACCACTTGGTGCATGTATGTTTAAAACTGATATTACTTCATTGATTATGGGACTTTTTAGCAAAATGTAGTTTTATTCCTTATTTCTTTTAATTAAATCCATTTTTGGTTTGGCTTTGTCTAAGATTAGGATTGCTACCTCTCCTTTTTTTACTTCAGCTAAAGCATAATATATTCCCCTCCAGCCTTTTATCTTTACATTGGGTATATCTCTCTGCTTCAAATGTGTTTCTTATGAACAACATATTGAAGGATTCTGGTTTTTAATCCACTCTATCATCCCCTTTTTGGGAGTGTTCATTCCATTCACATTCACAGTTATGATAACTGTGTATTTCCCTCCATCCTCTTTTCTGCCCAGTTTATTCTGTTCTCTCTCCGTTCACAGTCGTTCCTCACCAGTGTTTTGCTTCTGACCGCTGCCTCCATCAATCTATCCTCCTTTCTATCAGCCTCCTCCCACTTTTCTTTCCCTTCTGCCCTCCCATGGTAAGACAAATTTCTATGCTCAACTGAGTGTGCATGTGTGTGTTATTCCCTCTTTGAGCCAAATTTGATGAGAGTGAGGTTCAACCAATGCTCACCCTCTCCCTTCTTTTCTTCTATAGTAATAGGTCTTTTGTACCATTTCATGCAACATAATTTACCCACTTCTGCCTCCCACTTTCCTCTTCTCCCAGTACAATTCTTATTTTATCCCTTAATTTTTTTATGTCATCATATCAAAGTCAACTTATACCATTTCCCTCTGTCTACAGCCCTAATAGAGGAATAGTTTTCAAGAGTTACAAGTATCATCTTTTCTTGTAGGGATGTAAACAATTTAATATTATTGAATAACACTTTTTTTCTTTCTTGCTTACATTTTTATGCTTTTCTTGAGTCTTAAATGTGAAAGATCATATTTTCTATTCAACTCTAATCTTTTCATCAGGAAAGTTTTAAAGTACCCTATTTCATGGAATGTCTATATTTTCCCCTGAAAGATTTTGCTAGATTTTACTGGGCAGTTGATTCTTGTTTATAATTCAGGATCCTTTGCCTTCCAAGCCCTCAGATCCTTTAATGTAGAAGCTGCTAGGTCCTGTGTAATACTAACTATGGCTCCTTGATATTTGAATTGTTTCTTCCTGGCTGTTTGCAGTATTTTCTCCTTGACCTGATAACTCTGGAATTTGACTTCAATATTTCTTGGAATTTTCATTTTGAGATCTGTTTCAGGAAGTGATTGATAGATTCTTCCAATGACTATTTTTACCTTCTAGTTTTAAAATACTGGGGCAGTTTTCTTTGATAGTTTTTTAAAAGATGCTATCCAGCTCCTGTTTTGATTGTAGCCTTTAGGTGGTCCAATAATTCTTAAATTATCTCTCCTGGATCTATTTTCCAGGTCACTTGTTTTTCCTATGTTTTTCCTATACATTTTCCTCTATTTTTTCATTCTTTCATTTTGTTGGACTGATTCTTGATGTTTCATACGATGATTAGCTTCCTCTTACACAATTTTAATTATTAAATCATTATTTTCTTCAGTTAGCTTTGGTACCTCCTTTTCCATTTGGCTAATTTTATTTTTTAGGAGTTGTTTTCTTCAGTCAATTTTTGTTCTTTCTTTTTCAAGCTGTTGACTCTTTTTTCATAATTCTCCTGCATAACTCTCATTTCTTTTCCCATTTTCTTCTTCTTTTTTTCTTACTTGACTTTTAAAATCCTTTTTGAGCTCTTACAAGAGGACTTTTTGGGCTTGAGACCAATTCATATTCCTTTTTGTGGCTTCACATGTAGACATTTTGACATTGTTGTCCTCTTCTGAGTTTGTGTTTTAATTTCCCCTGTTGCCATAGTAGCTTTCGGTGCTCAGGGCTCTTTTCTTTCTCTTACTAATTCTGCCTCTTATTTCATGACTTTTGAAATTGAGATCTGCTCCTGGGGCACAGGGCACACTGTCCAAGCTTCTTATGCTGGAGACCAGGGCCCTGGTCACTGGCTTGCCATGCTAGGGTCTCAGGTGTTTGTGGTTTGTCCTCTGTGCTGGGGTGGCCCAGCCTGGTTGTACCTGTTGTGCTGGTGTTCTGGGGCTTACAATTTGCCTTCTGCACTGAGGCTGGAGGCCTCCAAGATGGCCTGCTGAGCCAGGGCCTCTGTTACTGATCTGTGATTTAGTTAAGAATCTCCCTCTGGCTTTTCCAGACACTGTTTATGCTGTGTTCCCCTTTTACTCAATTGAGATTGACCTTTCCTAAAGTCCTTGTAAGTTATCTTAAGCTGGAAAATTGTTTCACTTTGTCTTTTTGTGGATTCTGTTGCTCCAGAATCCATTTAAAGGCTTGATTTAAGGTTGTTTCTGAGGGAAACTAGGGATTGCTCAGGCTGCTTCCTGGTTTCTCTCCACCATGTTGGCTCTACCCAACAGCATCATCTTTTAGGATCTGAACAAACTTGGCTGGAATTCTGTTACCTCTCTTAACCCAGAGGTGGGGAACCTCCAGCTTTAATAAAATTAATGAAAAAGATTTGTTCTGTGAAGTTTGGATTCAGTCAAAGGGCCACACTTGAGGACTTAGAGGGCCACATATGTACTTGAGGCTGCAGGTTCCCCAGCCTTGCCCTAGCCTTATCATTAGCAATTCTTCCTAAAGCCTACTTGACTTCATTCTCCAGGATGTATGGCTCTAGATCAGTAACCACACCATTATGGTTATCTGTGATCTTAAGATCTTTTTTGTATAATTTTGTATGTTCTTGCCACCTCTTCTTGATCTCTTTTGCTTCTGTTATATCCCTACCATCTTAGTCTTTTTTTATGCACGTTTTTGCATTAAACTTTCTCTTGATAGCTCTAATTTTCTAGATGAGATCTCTTGTCTTTCCCATTCTATTGTTTTCTTCCTTTCTTTTTCTTTTTTTTGCATTGCTCATTTAAGAAAACTTTATCTTTCTTTGCTATTCTCTGAAATTCTGCATTCAGTTGGGTGTATTTTTCTCTTTCATTTTTCTTTTTTCTTCACCTATTTGTAAAGCCTCCTCAGACAGTCATCTTACTTTCTTACTCTTCTTCAAACCCCAGACAAAATCTCACCTTATACAGGAGGTCTTTAATGATTCCCCCTTAATTTCAATAACTTCTCTTTGTCGATTATTTCTCATTTATCCTGTATATATAATTTTTATACATAGTTGTTTGCATATTATCTGCACCATTAGACTGTGAGCTCCTTGAAAGCTGGGGAGTGTTTTGTTAGTTTTGTTTGTTTCTTTCTTTTGTTTTGTCTTTGTGTCCACAGTGCTTAGCAGAGCACCTGGCACACAGAAGGTGCTTAATAAATGTTTATTGACTGACCAACTGACATAAGTCAAACCAAAAGTTTTGTAATAGGCCCCTGTATAGACACCAGTTGAAGTATAATAATCAAGTTTATCTTTTTAGGCATATTTTCATGCTATTTTATGCCACATACTTTTATAATATTTTATTTTTCTATATAAATATAGCATTTTTATAATACTGAAATGAAATGTCAAGAATTAGTCCTTTCGTATGTCTCCTTTTTTAAAAAATTTCTTCAGTTACACAGGGTTAACCTTTATTTTAGGAGGCTATTTGGGATATCACACATATATTGAATTGAGTGGAATGGGACTTTCCTTTGAAAGTATAAAGCCAGATGAAATGAGCCATCAGGGATGAAACACGCTTACATCGGAGTGCCCTGTTATATCAAAGAAGCCCTTTTAGTCAGAGTTTTACTAGTCATGGATTTAGATGTCTGGATAATTGATAAGTAGGATTTGGAAGATTCTTCAGATCTTTATGATGGATGCTGAGTCAGAGGTTTCAACCAGCAACCTGAATTTTAACACCATGAACAAGCACTCTGGAGGTTATAAAAGGCTCTCTGAAGACTTAGATATTAGCAAATGAGAAACTAGGATTTCAGCCTCCTCCTAATGCCTTAATTTGAATATTTGCCTAATGAATTATCCCACATTTTCCTCTCCAGAATCTTTGATGATTTGTTCTATATTTTCAGAACTTTTTGGCCTCATGTTTTCTATAGGAGAACATGATTTTCTCTTATATCTCATGAGTCACATGGGGGAAAAACAAGATATGTAAGGCAAAAATAATATTTATAATCCATCAGGAGAGCTGCAGAGTCCTGAATGACCCATGTTTTGTGAAACCTTACTTGAACATAAATGTAAAGAATAAGTTTCACTGGAATAAAAGCAGACAAAGGCCCCCAAGCTCATCATTTACCATAAGTGCCATGATAATGCACTTAACTTTGAAATATAAATGATACCTCTGGACAGCAGAACAACGTGGCTGAAATCTAGACTGACCTATACCACTAACTTGCAATGTGAGTAAATAACCTTCTTCTGGAGGACAGGAATTATTTTATTGTTGCTTTTGTATCTCCTGTGCCTAGAGCAGTGCCTCATACATAACTAACACTTACCAAGCATTTATTGGTCAGTTTTCTTACCTCTAGAATGAACTAATTAGAACATATGAATTTTATCAACCCTTCTTCTAATGGTCTAGCTTTTGTAATTCTTTTTTTTTTAAGAAAACCTTTCTATTGATGTCTTTCGCTTCTTTTTGGATCAAAATATTTCCCCTCCCCTGGCTAATTTGTACCCCCTCCAATATATTACCTACCCATAGCTATGAGAGATATGTGATGTGCTTCTCTTCTAATTTTAAAATAATATTATCTTTCATATTAAGACCTCATATCCAGTTAGAATTTACTGTAGAATATGGTGTAAGGTGTTGATCTAAGCCTAATTTCTGCCAGACTGCTTCCTGCTTTTCCCAGAAAATTTTATCACATAAGAAATTATTTCCTAAATAGTTGTGTTTCCTGGCTTATTGAACACTGGGTTATTAGATTCCATTGTTTTTCATTCTCCCTTGTTTAATTTATTTACCTCTGTGTTTCTTAACTAGTGCCAGATTTGATTTGTATTATACAGTTGTTTCAGTCATGTCCAACTTTTTGTGACCCCATTTGGGATTTTCTTGGCAAAGTTCCTGGAGTGGTTTGCCATTTCCTTCTCCAGTTCATTTAATAGATGAGGAAATTGAGGCAAGCAGGGTTAAGTGACTGGCCCAGTGTCATATGGCTATTTAGTGTCTAAGGACAGATTTGAACTTACACTCCAGCCACTGCGTCCCCCTGACCACTGCTGCTTTATAATATAATTTGAGGCCTGGAAGTCCTATTTCCCTTCATTCCTATTATTTTCATATAGGGCAGCTATGTGGTAAAGTGGGTAGAGCACCAATCCTGGAGTCAGGAGGACCTGAATTCAAATCTGTCCTCTGACACTTACTAGATGTGTAACTTTGGGCAAATTACTTAATTCTGATTCAGTTTCCTCCTCTGTCAAGTGAGCTGGAGAAGATAATGGCAAACCATTTCAGTATTCTTGTGAAGAAAACCCCAATAGGGTCACAAAGAGTCAGACACACTGAATTACATCTCATTCACTTTCATGATTTCTCTTGATATTCCAGATTTTTTCTTTTTCCAAATGACTTTTATTAATGTATTGAGTTTTTAAGCATTCCTTTAATAATTTGATTCATTGCTCAGCTATGAATCATGAATATTCCTCTAACTCTTTAAGTTGTTTTTTTAAATTTCTTTAAGAAATATTCTGTAATTGAATCTATGTAAGTAGTTTGTTTTCTTTGGTAGATTAATTGCCCTTCTCATGAAGTAGTATGAATGATCTCTCTAAACTCTAAATCCTCATAGAATATACACACTATGTAAAGTCCTCATCTCCCTCTCTGAAATATTTCTTATCTCCTATAGGAGCATTCATCAGCAATACCACTTCCTAACAAGGACATGCAATTTCCATATTTCTTTTCCGGATTCAATCTCTTCATTTGCTTCTTTCCCAATTGCTTATAGGCTTATTTCTTCTGAGATACTACAGGAGCTATTGTCCCTTCATTGCTAGACTTTGACTTGATTAGTGTGTATCACACATTCCTCTCTATTTTCTCCTTCCTTCCTCCCCTTTTATGTAGCTTTGCATTCTGTTATTTAGTCCCTCAAAAACATTGATTTGCTTGTGGAATTATTCTGATGTTTCAGGCCTCACTGCTCCTTCTATTTGACTTTTGCCTTCACTCTTATCTCTTGGAGGTTTTTGATGCAGGATTTTTGACTTAGTTGTCTTCTTCTGGTTCTATATTTTGATCCTATTTGTTCCCCCCAAAAGATTCTATGGTCTGATTGCTCTTCCTCTGTTTGCTCATCTTGCCAGTCAATTATTTGACTTTTGAGCTCTTTGCCATGGTAGAACTCTGCTTCCAGGGTGGAGTGTTCTGTGTCCCAAATTTCTGGGGTTTTGAGCAGCTTGTTGTCAGGGTTTTTTCCAGGCACCTCCCTCAAAACTGTGAGGAGGATTGCCTCTCTACAACCTGAACAAGCTGTGCCATGCCAGCGCTCCTCACCCCAGGACCACCACCCAAGACTGACCCAGATCAAAGCAGGGCAAAGCTAGAGAATCCTGCCTCAGTACCAGCAGAGAGATTCCTGCAAATGCCCTCTCACTTAGTTCCCCTATGATCTGTAGGCCTGGAGTTGGAAGCAACAGCAGTGGCAGCAGTTGCAGCCCCTGTCATCTCCACTGCCCCAGAGGCAGGGGTTAAACCATGCTCTTCTCACACTGGTCCAACAGAGTTCCCCACTGACCTTCTACTTTCTCTTTGGCATTTATGGGTTGGGAAGTCCTGGAACCACCACAGCTGCCAGTGATTCACTCTCAGGTGTGCCTTGGGTCTCTCTCTCTCTTATCTCTATATGTACTTTTAGAAAGAAATCTCTTAATGGCTTCTCTGTTGTTATTTTGTTATGATTGTCCTTGGTTTCTGTATTTGTTTATCTTTATTATATTTCTGTTGTCCGAAGAGTTTGAAAAGCAATTAATTTGCTCAGGCCTGGTTTTCTTTTTAGGAATGTTTTGAATGTCTTTTATTGTTGTTTTTGAACATGAATCTCTTTTTTCTTAATTGTTCTTTACCTTTGCAAGGTATATCATTTTGAGTTGTCGCTTGAACTCTTTTGCCCTTTAGAACACATTATTATGGAACACAACCCTCCAATGGTTTCTGATGGGGGCAGAGTAATCTTGTATTATTTAAATTTTCTTTCCTTTATATTTGAAAGTCTTCTGGTCACTTGAAGAATTTGTTGTCATTGAGATTGTTATATGTAGTCATTATATGTCTTGAAGTTTGAAGGATAGTATTTTTTTTTCCTGGAGGTGATCTCTAGATTCTCTCAATCAGTATTGTTTTCTGTGTCAAAAGTTCTGGGAAATTTTCTTATATTATTTTATGCATTATGATATTCTGATTTTTAAAAATTATGTCCTTCTGGGAGACCTACAGTCCTTAAATCATCCCTACCCATGTTGTTTTTGAGATCAATATGTTTTACTTGTATAGAAATGTTTTCTTCTAATGTTATTGTTTAATGCTTCTCTTCTTCCAGATTGTCCATCATTTGTGTGTATTTGCATTCCCATTAATTTATTTTCTCTTTTGTTTCTTTGGTGATATTTACCACTGTGGATTCAATTTTTTTTAATTCTGCCAATTATTTCTCCTATGCAAGCCATAAAATCAGATTTTTCAATGATTATTTTTTCTTTTAAACCATGCTGAAATGCCTTCATCTATTCTGAATTGTTCCTGCTTTAGAGAACTTTGGAAAGTCATAGGGATCAGAGAAAATGTCTATTTTACCCAACTGTATGTCAATAAATCTGACAATTTTAGTAAAAATGAATGAATATTTACAAAAATATAAATTGCCTAGATTAATAGAAGAGGAAATAAAATGTTTAAATAACCCCATTTTATTTTTCATTTATTTTTAAATTAAGGAATAATTTTATATCTTCTTTGCCCATGTTTACTTCCTCAAACAATTTTTCTTATCAAATAACTATACCTAGTATTTCTTTTTTTTTTGGAAGGGGGAAGCAAGGGCAACTGGGGTTAAGTGACTTGCCCAAGGTCACACAGCTAGTAAATATATCAAGTGTCTGAGGCCGAATTTGAACTCAGGTCCTCCTGACTCCAGGGTCAGTACTCTATTCACTGCATTATCTAGATGCCCCTTAGCCCCATTTTAGAAAAAAAATTAAACAAATCATCAATAATCTCCCTAAGAAAAAATCTCCAGGGCCAGATGGATTTAGAAGTGAATTCTATAGAACACTTAAAGAACAATTAATTCCAAATACTATATAAACTATTTGGAAAATAGGCAAAGAAAGAATTCTATCAAATTCCTTTTATGACACAAATGCCAAAAAAATTATAGATCTATTTCTCTAATGAATATAAAACTTTAAATAAAATATTAGCACAGAGATCACAGCAATTTATCAACAAGTAGGATTTATAACAGGAATGTAGGGCTGGTTTAATATGAGGAAAACTCTTAGCATAATTAACCATATCAATAACAAAACTCACAGAAATCATATGATTATCTCAATAGACACAGAAAAAGCTTTTCAACAAAATACAGCTCTTATTCCTATAAAAAAACACCAGAGAGCATAGGCATAAATAGACTTTTCCTTAAAATGATAAGTAGGATCTATCTAAAACCATCAGCAAGCATGATCTGTAATGGGGATAAACTAGAAGCCTTCCCAGTAACATCAGGGATAAAACAAGGATGCCTGTTATCACTGCTATTATTCAATATTGTAGTAGAAATGTTAGCTTTAGCAATAAGAGAAGAAGAAATTGAAGGAATTAGAATAGGCAATGAGGAAACAAAACTATCACCCTTTGCTGATGATTTGATAGTTTACTTAGAAAAGCAACTAAAAGAACTACTTGAAACAATGAACAACTTTAGCAAAGTTGTAGGATGCAAAATAACCCACATAAATAATCAGCACTTTTGTATATTATCGGCAAAGCCCAGCAGCTAGAGATAGGAAGAGAAATTTTATTTCAAATAACTATAAAAATATAAAATATTTGGGCGTCTACCTGCTGAGACAAACCCAGGAACTATGTGAACACAATTACAAAATACATTTCACACAAATAAAGTCAGATCTAAACAACTGGAAAAATATCAATTGCTCATGGGTAGGCCAAGCTAATATAATAAAAATGACAATTCTACCTAAATTAATTTACTTATTCAGTGCCATACTAATCAAACTTCCAAAAAATAAATTCATAGACTTAGAAAAAGTAATGACAAAATTCATCTGGAAGAACAAAATTTTAGGAATATCAAGGAAATTAATGAAAAAAAGTGCAAAAGAATGCAGCCTAGACATACCAGATTTAAAACTACATTATAAAGCAATAAGTATGAAAACTATTTAGTACTGGCTAAGAAATAGAGTGGTGGATCAGAGGAATAGGCCAGGTGTACAGACTCAGTGGTAGATGACTATAACAATGTATTGTTTGATACATCTAAAGACTCTTGTGTCTGAGATTAGAATTCACTCTTTGATAAAAACTGCCAGGAAAACTGGAAAATAGTATTACAGAACCTAGGCATAGATCAATATCTCACACCCTTCATCAAGATAAGGTCAAAATGGGTACATGATTCAGACATAAAGGGTGATACCATAAGCAAATGAGGAGAGGAAGGAATAATTTACCTCTCAGATCTATGGAGAAGGGAAGAATTCATGACTAAAGATGGTAGAAAATATGAAATACAAAAAGTATAATTTTTAATTACATTAAATTAGTAGACTAAGTGGGCTAGTTTATATACAGTCACCAATCACCTGAGTTGAGCCATAAGTTGGAAGCTCCCAAGTGATTTCATTTCCCTAGAGACTGAGGGCATGAATTCAGGATAACCTAAGTGGTGGTCCAGGTATCAGGTTTGATGTGGAGGTTGATGTTCAGGTGAGGAGGAACAGGTAGAAGGCAATAGGCCCATGGTGAGAAAAGGTCTTTGCTGAAATATGCTTAAAATCTAATTGAGTAGGCAAGACATACACTTGAACAGTTGGTAAGTACACAATATATATGCAATCAGGTACTGACTGTGCAGTATTGACAACAAACACAAAGGGAGTTAGGAAAGGGAGAGTTCAATGTGGGCTGAAGCTATTAAGGAAGGCTGAATGAAGGGGGTGGAACATGAGCTAAGCTTTTCAGGATGGATAGGCGACAGGGTAGGAGTGAGTGACATACCAGGAGGGAGAAATAGAATGAATTAAGAGCACAGAAGTAGGAAGGAACATGGTGTTCACAAGGGAGCAGTGAAGAGCCTAGACTGTCAACAGCATTAACTCTGGGCATAGAAATCATCACTAGGTCATTGTGAATTAATTCTGCTTGAGGGGTGAGAGTTCACATAGTATTCTTATTGATACTTTTCCTAGTGAAGTTTTCTTTTTTTCCTTTTCTCTCATTTCCTCCACATGCTTTTTTTAAAACAAAGAATAAACCAACTCTACCCCAAAACATTTGGTCTCAGAAAGCTTAAAGTCTGTGTGTGTGTGTGTGTGTGTGTGTGTGTGTGTATGTATGTGTTTGTTTGTGGAGCAATAGTCTAATCTCAGTTCTTGCCCCAGCTAAGGACATTACTCATGTATGTTTCTTACTGTGGACAATAAAAGGTCACCCACATTTCAGTGGGGAGTATAAAATACGACAGATTAGTTAACTTTCTCCCTAGGATCAGAACTCAGTCCTGCTCACTAATGAAATGTTTATGCCTCTGACCTTCTGGGCTTTGAATCTTGCTGATACACCTAGATCTACAGTACTTGTTTGCTTCTCCCTGCTTTTTTTGACCTACCTATACTTGGACAGATCTATGCTACTTGCTGCATCAGCCTCTAATCAACCTCTCTGACTTTGATCTTTTATCTACTTAGACCTGTGACATCTACCTGAATGTTTATGCTTAGCTGCTCCCTCTGAGATAGCCCTCATGGCCAACTTCGTTCTATTGTCATCAAATCCCACAACCTGGTTAAAGTTTTGGCACACAGGTGACTTGATTCATAGGGTGCTTCTAAGCAACTGTCCGTTTAAATAGGAAACAAGTAAACTGTCATTGTTGAGGAACCCAAAGCTAAAACAAATGGTCCATCAAAATATTTCAGTCAGACTCCCTGGGTTGATCCTGATCTTAAAAGTGAAAAACGCATGATTATAGGTTCAGATCAAAAGTGACAAGGGACCAGAAGCAGAATCCTGCCTCCTCCACTTCCATTGTGGAAAGGTCACGTTTTAGCATACTGCATAATAACAACACATTTGTTTTCAGTCATCCCACAGATGTTTTCCAATGGATTATATACCTCAGTGTTTAGTCTCATTACTCCTCAGAGCAAACTGCATCTCATATCCTGTTGTCTCAACAGATTTTTTTTCCCCTTGGTACCATCAGTTTCTGATTGGTTTCCCCCTTGAATCTAAGCAGCCCATTACATTTGGTTAGGGTGGAGAAAAGGCTTATCACATAAAACTGTCAATTGATTACATTGTTCCATTTTCCCTTCTGGAACAGAAAAATGAAGCCCTTCTTGTTCATTTTTAGAAAAAAAATGACTGCTCCACTGCATTCAAATTATAAAGCCTCTGAGCTCATCTGTTGTCAATAACTGAGATCAATAAGATTCAATTCAGATAAAAAATATTCATTAAGTACGTATTGTGTGCTTGGCCCTGGATAAGCATCACTCACAAAGTCTACATTTTAAGATTTTAAAAGTATGTATTCATCTCATTTTGTAAATGAGGAAATTAAACTTTAGGTCCAAAGAACTTCTCTAAGGTTATACAAATGGCGAATATCATCACCTTGCCCCAGGTCTTTTGATTCAAAACTGTGGTTTTGCCACCATACTTTACTGCTTTTCTGTCAGGATGAGGATCTGAATTTCCCTATGTTTTCTGAATGTCTGTGTTGCTGAAGATTCTGCTTCCCACGTGTTTTTTTAATGTTTGTTAATTTCAAGCCAAATCCCACTGACTTCTCCTGCTCCTATTTTTAAATAGATGAGGGCTGTTTGCATGACTTCATGTTCTCATTGAAGTTCCCATTATTACCTCATTTAGTATCATTTGTACTTGGCCTCAGTGCCTGGCTTAATCTTCTTTCCCAGTTATTGGTAATAATCATAAAGCAGTATGGTGTAGTGCAAAGGGAACCAGAAGCTAAGTATCTAGAGATTCAAATTTTGTTCTTCCTTTGTCATGGTCAGTACTGGTCAGTAGTGAGATAAGCTAGCCTTGGGATAGCTAAAACGCAGACACCAGTCATCAGAGAGGCAGCAGCCATGAAGGATGCCCCAGCAGCAGTAAAGAGAGGCAGGCTTCAAAATGCATAGCCATATTAGGAAGTACTAACCTTGGGTACAAAATTCAAGAACAAGATCTCAGTCCTTGAAAAGATTAAGCCAAGATGCCAGTCCTTGAATTTAGGGACTTGTGAGAGGTTTAGGTATTTGAGGGACAAGATAAAGGCCTTGTTATTGGAACTAAGCTACCAGGGGGTGGAACATACATAGCAAGATCCTAACTATTAGGAACAGAGCATAAAACTGGATAGGGCTTGGTAGCAAGGTTGACTTAATAGTGAGTTGCTAAGTCAAAATTACTTATGTTTTACTACCTTAAGCCAAAATTGGTCTGAAGGTCTATATACGAGTTAAATATATAGATAGGGTTTGTTAGCCTAGCTGGAAATAAGGGTAGGGAGCCAAAGAAGTCATTATGAGTTTTAATTATGACTCTACCATTAACTATGTAACTTTGTTCATTTGTCCAAGACACTTAATTCACTTCTCCCTTCTCTCTACCCAAACTTGAATTTCCTTATCCACCATCAGTTTTAGAGTTCATATTAAATATGGGGTTTAGTAGACAAGTTTAATAATGCCACATCATGACATGAAAATTTAAAATATATAATTTAATAAGTATTATAAAAATATAATATTATTTATATAATACATTATATTAATACAGTATATAATATTAATTATAAATAAATATTATAAAATAAATCAATTAAATAAATATAAATAAACAAAAGTCTTAGGCTTTGCTATTCAAAGTATACTGTCCAGAAGGGAGGCGACAGTTTTGCTGTACTTTGCTCTAGGCAAAATATTTCTAGATACTGCATGCAATTCAGGAATATGTCCAGAAGCTGACCAGGACATCTAGGGAATTAGAAGTCATATTACATGAAGATTGTTCAAGTTGAAGAGACTAGTAATGTTTAACCTGGAAAAAAAAGATTTAAGGCAAGCATGATCACTTTGAGTATCTGAAAGGCTGTCCTGTGTACTGGGACTAAACTTGCTCTTCTTGACCCAGAATATTGGTCAGCAGTTTAAAGAGATATATTTAGGTTTGATGTAAGTAAAGATTTGGTTGGTTGGTTGTTGTTCGTCATTCTCAAAGAGGACCAAAATGACATCACTATGCTAGAACCAAGTCTCAGTGTGTCCTACTGTGGCTGACCAGACCAATATGAACTCAGAATGCTCTACCACAGGTTGGGCACAAATAGTTCATGTGAACATTTGGAGTGGATACTGCAAATTTGTGCATCTTGTGCTTCCTTTGAGTTGTCTCAGTTCTGCTTTCTCATAGAGTACAGTGCCTTCTCTGATGTGGGCACCCTATACTGAGTGGTCCTGTGCCAGTGTCTCCCATGTCACCCAATCAATTCCAAAGCTCTTAAGAGAGACCTTTAGAGTGTCCCTGTATTGTTTCTTCTGACCACCATGTGAACATTTGCTCTGAGTTCTTCATAAAATAGTCTTTTTGGCAAGCATACGTTTTGTACTGGAACAATGTGGCCAGCCCATTAGAGTGGTGCTCTCTGCAGTAGAGTTTGAATGCTTGGCAATTTAGTTCAAGTAAGGACCTCAGTGTATGGTAACTTATCCTGAGGTGCAATGGGCTGCCTTAAGAGTCAGTGGGTTTCCATACATGGGGGTCATTGAACAAAGACTAGATGACCCCTAGTTGAGAGAAGAACTAAGATTAATGAGTGGACATTCCAGATAGCTTCTATCTTAGGAGAATTTTAAGAGCCATCGAAGACTCTGACAGTCTGTCTTAGGAACCAGTGAGCTCCCCAAATCTAGGAATCACCAAGAGGGGCTTCCGTGACTAACAGACAGGGATGTTGTAAGGAAGAATCTTATTCTGGTACAGAATGGACCAGGTGAACATTAAAGTCTTGAAAATGACAGGGAACATACTTGTGGTTCAATACCATGGTGAAGATTCATGGAGACAACTGTTTTTGTTAAGTTAAAAGTGTTATAATATAACAAGGTTAATACTACTCATCCTACAATGAGAATTTCTTGATAGACAGTCTATTCTGTTTCCTTGTTGTACTGTCAATATTCTCTTGGTCCATTCTATACCTCTACAATAATCCCCACTATACCCTCATTTGCAAGGAGTCAGCAAGTCTTTGCTTGAAGACCTCGAGAAAGAGGCAACATATTACCTCCAGAAGGCAGTTAGTTGCATTCCATTTGGGTGTAGTTCTAATTATTTAGATGTTTTCCCTTACCATAAGTTCCCGTTTGCCTCTTTGTAGCCTCCATCCTTTGCTGGTAGTTCTGTGCCTTTGGGCTGAATAGAACCGACTGATTCCCTTTAAGTTGGGAAGGATTTGAGACTTGACTGGTGCATTACTTATGTATTGTCTAAGGACCATTGAGGTGAGTTCATTGAGACTCATCCCCACATTGGCTGCATGAAATTTTTTTTTAATGTGTATGTAGAAACAGAAACTCTCAAAGACCATCTACTAAGTTGTAAAGTGATTGTAATCCCCACTGCTGGAGGGAACACACATAATAACAAAATTGCAGATCCTTGAGGTATGTAATGAGAGTATATTCACACAAGTATCCCTGCTAAAGGTTTCTTCCATAATTTTGCATTTCTTCTTGCCATTACCTTAATTAGGATCTTTCCACATTTTCTTTTTCCAAATCTGCCTACTTGTCATAGGATCAAAGATCTAGAACTGAAAGGGAACTCAAAGAGCACTTTGTCCAACCTTCTTTTGCAGATGAGAAAATGGGATCAGTAAGTTAAATGACTTACTCAAGGTCATTCAGACAGTAAATGACTGAGATTTGAACCTAGGTCCTCTGGCTCTAGAACAAGTGTTCTTTCTACTGTACTGGGCTCTTGAAGTTCTAATTGTGGAAACAACTTTTTGCCCCAGAAAAGGTTCACCTGGGCATGGAGCTACCTAGCTATGCCTACCAACCATTCACTACAAATCCCTTGAACATGGTAAGTAATTCTTGGTAGCCTTTAAATCTCCTAACACTCCAGAAGTTTACTCTAAGAATTCCAATGATCAGCTTATGCTGATAATGGTTTCAGCTCTTTAAGACCCAGCTAATAACTCTTCTTTGCTCGCATACCCAGAAGATGTCATAACTCAATAATGTGTCTACATATTTGAAGATATTTAAAACTTCTGCTTCTAATACATTGTAGATCATTAAGCACAACTGATATTTTAATATGAATTTGTAATAATTTTATTTTGCAAATGCCTTTCTACCTGTTTTTCTACTGTAGTATCTCAGGGCTTTCCTATTCTGATTGATTACTGTGGTTGAGAAGGAAGGAGGAAAAGTTTGTTTTAGACTGATGGAAACAGGGCTGCTTATATATTAAAGTAAGCCAAGAGAAATGAAATCCTTAAACAACATTACCTTTTATCTTGACACCAGGCTGTATTAGTCTGGAGGACTGTCATGGAGGCTTTGGAGTCTAGTGGAAAGAACACATGACTTGAAAGTTCAAAAAACTTGGCTTCTAATTCCAGTTCTTCCTCTTACCAGCCATGTGATTTGGGGTAAATTGTTTTACCTCCTTAGGTATCTCAGATAAAATGAATGAGATCATAGGCTTTTAGGATTGGAAGGAATCTTAGAAGGTCATTTATTTCAACCCCCTAGTAAGATTAGAAAATTGGATTTGGAAGGGACTGTCTCATTAGCAAACCAAGGCTCAGCCTATCAAATAATACAAGTGGTAAATAGCAAAGCTGGGATTTGAATGCATGTCCTTGGATACCAAAACCTGACTATTTTTCCACAGAATTTCAAAGATCTCTTAGGCTCCCTCCTGCTCCAACAGTCAATGATTAATCCTGTAGATTTGGTGTCCCTAGAAACTACACAAAATGGTATTTTGGTACCACTTGGCTCGGGCTTCTTGAGAGCTCCCAGTTTTGGAAATGGGTTCATCCCTGAGAAAGAATTAGTGTATTTATGTCATTCTCCTCCACACTGGCACTAGATACTTCTAAATAGCATCTTTCAAAGAGGTCTACAGTGGAGCCATTACTTACAATAGGGCTTAATTCTGATTAGGTACTGCACCTTAATAGTATGACCTGGAAAAGGTAGATGATATCCTCGGGATTTAGCTAACCTTTATCTTATGCACATTCTGGGAAAATAATGAAGAAATCAATTGAAAAAGGCTGATAGCCTGGGCCAGGGTTGGAAGAATACTAAATCCTCGATTGACAGCCTATCACAGATGGCAACAGGGTTTGGCAGCTTTCACTGGGGAAGATTTTCCTTTATAGAAAGCAACTGCTTCTAATTGTCTGAAGTGTTGAATTCTTGTTTGTGTGTGTATGTGCGTGCATGTATATGTGTGTGTGTGTGTGTGTGTGTGTGTGTGAGAGAGAGAGAGAGAGAGAGAGAGAGAGAGAGAGAGAGAGAGAGAATTTGAACCCACCCTTGTTTCCATTTTGCCCAAACAAACCACACGAATGATTTTATTTATGTCACTTTACACTGAAAGGCTTTTAACCTCATTTTAGCAGCTTTTAAGACCTGATGTTTTTGAAGACAGAAAAATAATGGATGTGTGTTTCTTTCCTAAATCTGATGTGACAAACTGAGAAGTATGGTTCCTTTCCACGTGGAGGCAATATGTACAGTGGACAGAATACAAACCCTGGAGTCAGAGCATCTAGGTTTAAACCGTATTCCCTGATACATATTGCCTGTGTGTCTTTGAGCAAGTCATTTAACCTCAGTGAGCCTCAGTTTCTTCAATTGCAAAATGAAGGGGTTGGACTAGATAATCTCTGCAGTCTCTTATAGATCAGTGGTCTTCATTTGTAGCCTTTTCATTCACTGGGGAGAGGAAGAGGTGGTGCTATTGCCAATTCCATAAGAAATTTAATTTCCTATGGTGGTGATGGCAGCCACATTCTTTTGTACAGAGATAATGCACAGTGTGAAATTTCTATCTGCCTGCACAGCTATAAAGAGGGGTTCCCTTTTTCCTTCCTAATAGTCCAGAACTTGATCATGTCTGAGGGCATGAGCAGATACTCCCTATAAGAAAGGGTCTAGTGCTGGAATAGTATTCAGTAGAGTAGCATAGCTAATGACAAGATGCAGCAGAGCTGAACTTCCTCCTGTAAACAGGTGGCACCGATGAATTTCATGGAGTAAATGCACATCTTTTCCACTCTTGATATTTCTAGAGCATCTAAAAATTGCTGGACTTTTTTTTTTTTTACTTCTTGCTGCTAACCAAAGCTACTCTGGGTAGAATAATCACAAATAGAGAATCAGGCTCCAGTCTTGTAGAGAATGGAGTGTAACTCTGAGGTAGGAGACCTGGGTTCTAATCCTAGTTGTGGTAGTGAAAAGCTGAATGCCCTTTAACACTTACTTGATCTGTCTGGCTCTCCATTCACTCAGGTCTCATATGAGAAAGTGAGAATAATGATAATAACAGTTGAAATTTATAAAGTTCTTCATGTATATGCTTTCATTTGGGGATTATGTTAGTTCTGGACAAGAGGTTCCAGAACTTTTATTATCCCCTTTTCATGGGAAAGAAAACTCACCTAGAATGGTTAAGTGATTTCTGCACCATCACACAGATACTATTAAAGTTGAAACTTAAACCCAACAGGTTTTTTTCTGTCTCTAATTTCAGTATTCTTTCCATTATACCACTAATATTCCTTTTAGATCTAAAATTCAATTATTTTAAATATGATGGGGATCTAACTATATCAGTATTTAAGGGCAATGAATATTCAAAGGATAACAATTTTGTACCAAACACCTTCTGATTGCATTCCTTTATACCCATTATGCCCAGTTCATTTACTTTTTAGATTTTCTTCCAGGCATACTATAAGGAGAACTAGTGAACCAGTCTTCTATTTGGCTGCAATTTCCTTTTGTTTCCTGGTTTCATTTATAGTGACGATACCAAGATTGAGCAAAGCCATATCTTTAGTAGTAGGTCAACTTACTTGTCATTAAACAAGGATCTCACATTTAGTATACCAATAACTACTTTAATATCATCTAAAAATTGTGTGATCTGAAATGTTAAATATGCAAATGGGGAATGGCTGAACAAGTTGAAGTCTATGATTGTGATGGAATAATAACGTGCTATAACAAATACTGAGCTCAGTGAATTTAGAAAAAATCATGGAAAGACTTGGAAGAAATATTGAAGAACATAATGAGCAGAACTAAGAGAGCACTGTATACAGTAGCAGCAAAATTGTTTTAAGAACAACTTTGAGTGCACAATTTGACTATTATAAATACTCAGAACTGTGAAAGACATATGAAGAAAGATGCTATTTGTATCTTGAGAAAGAATTGATGAATAGAAGTATATGTAGAATGATTTTACGTGTGTGTGTGTATGTGTGTATACATACAGACCTATTTATGTCTAATGGTAGCCATCTCTAAGGTGGGGTCAGAGGGAAGAAAAAAAAGAAAAAATATACATGATAATTTTGTTGTATATTTAGCAAAATAGTAGCAATTTAGTTGTGTGTGTATACATATGTAAGTATTTATTGTATATTTAGCAAATTGTGCATAGTAGATTTGCAGTTTCATGTGCAATCATCTTTTTTATTTTATTTTTTATGGAAATTGTACTTTATTATTATTGTACTTTATTATAGAAATACTTGTTTTATTCCATAAATTAAAAATAAAAAATATGCATGTTAAAAGTGATGAATCTTAGGAAAAACATAAAACCAGATATAGACTTATCTGGTACCCTTTCTTTTTTTTTCTTGGAGGGATAAGGCAGGGCAATTGGGGCTAAGTGATTTGCCCAAGGTCACACAGCTAGTAAGTGTCAGGTGTCTGAGGCTGGATTTGAACTCAGGTCCTCCTGACTCCAGGGCCAGTTTTCTATTCACTGTGCCACCTAGCTTTCCCTCTTGTACTCTTTACTCAGAAATATCAAGTGAGAAATAATACAGGGCAACGTATGCTTGCCAAAGGGATTTGCCAGTGTTACAAAGGAGATTCAGTGTAGAGATCAAGTTGAAGAGGGATTCTTTATAGATGACGAGGCTCTTCATTTGCTCCCATTTGTGGATGACATTATTTGTCAAGCCTTCCAAATTTAGATCTGTAACATTTTGAAGAGTTTGGTCTATTTACAAAGGAAAAAAAACTAACTGAGTGAAGAACGGCTGTCATTGAGGCTTTGGTATGAAGTTGGATAGACAATCTATAGGGTCAGTGTATATACTCAGGAAAGGCGTGAAGATGGACTGAGTCCAGAATTGGAAATGAGAACAGGATGAATTGAACATCCTCCTCTTTACCTTCCCACTCAAACCAAGGGTACTCTTAGTTATGCATGTCAGTACCATTAGGAGAAGAGTGATCATACATAGGAATCACACAGGAGGGACCTATATGTGAGGAATACATATGGAAGACAAATTTATACCTGCCACACTACAAGATCGCTGATGTTTTCTGGTTCTATCAGCACATTGTTCTCTCTGGGATCACCAATGGGTATGGCATTTCAGGTAGCCTTGCTCTTCACACTTCTACTTCTGATGACCTGTGGTAGCTGCTATGCTAGTAGTCTCTGCTGCTCTGCTGCTCTTGTTGAATTTGGGATACATTCTTCTACTGATGTCATAGCATCTTTGTGAGGTATGTTATTCTGTTGACTCTTTATTCCCAATTGAATGTTGCCAATGGGTATATTGCTCTGCTGGTCCCAGAAACTTAAGGTGAATATGGACTTGGTAGCTGTTAGTCAGCAAAAGAATTTTAATGACCCCAGGCTTTGCTCTGAAACTAAGGCCCAGCTTTCAAAATTTTGTTCCAATATTTTTCCAATGATTTTGTTTGACCTAGAATTATAGAACACTGAAATCCCTGAAGAACTGAAACTTAGCATCACCCAAAGGAAAATTGAAAGATGTGTGGTGGGCATGAACAGACTGCAACACCTTATAATCAAGGAATCATGAAGGAGAAGTTATGTAGAGAATATTATCAAAGATATATCTGATTTAAAAAAGAAGAAGGCCTGGTCATACAGTAAGAGAGGGATAGCCAATGAACAAATTGTGTATCTTTTTGACATTCTTACAATGGCAGTAGAACTTAAGAAAGAGACTCAGAAGATGGAGCAGACCCTCTGAGGCAAACTTATGAGAGTGTATGAAAGAGAATCTCATAGGATGGATAGACCAGGATGGATTATGGTCTATATACCACTGGAAAAAATGCTCATAGAGGGAGGTCACCTATTCATTTGTGTATGGGAGTTGGAATTCCCTGTAAAGAAACTAGCAGAATTCACTCTTTAGATGGTGATATGCCTAAGTACTTCAATGGAACTATGGCATAGTAGAGAAGTCTGTAGTGTGCCCTGGTGAGAAATGAAGACCCTATCCAATGGGAGTATTTTCCCCTCCCTCCAAATGATGCAAATTCCAACCTACTTATGACTGCCCATCCTGTGGGATTCTTGTCCTTATCTTCCTTGAATCCTCCTTGGGAAGCAACTATTCAGCAATATTTTGGCTTCTTTCATCTAGATCTTATGACATATTCATGGGGAAAAATACCACGAAAACTTTGCCCTTACAGTAAATGATAGGAGAAGAATCTAACCCTGGTTTTCCTGAAGCTCTTGCCAGTACTGTTTCCATGGTACAGCATTGTCTTCTTCCCTGCCTAGTCTAACTGGAGCAGTTGTCATTAGGAATGCGGAATTAAAGTGGCTAATATGATTAGAATGCTACAGCAATGTATGACAATTAGGAAAGATATTTTATTGCTCTATAATAAAATCTTCTAATTCAATATCAAAAGAGGAAAAAAAAACCCAGGGAGACCACATATAAGTTTCAGGGGCAGAGTTATTTGTGGAGGTGTTCTTTAAAAGATGAAGTTCCCTAGCTTCCTTACAGAAGTATATTGACCCTTTTATCAGATGAGATTAGGCTGGGTGCTTTGGCATTTTGAAACAGTGCACATGAGCACAGTAAATGTGATTCAGTAAGGCAGCTTCCTGGAAAACCTTTTCTTTCATTGAACTCTAATTAAGAATTTCTTTTATTATACATACATACATAGATATTTCCCAAGCTCTAAGATACAATAGACTAATTTGATTTGGATCTAACTTGTGCAATATGGAGGCTGAATTCTTTAGCATACCTGAGACTACTTAGAAGGAATGATGAATTCTCATTCATCAAACACGTACACTGAGACTTACATAAAGGTCAATTAGTTTTAGCACTAATGCCAAATCATCTGCATCCTACTTCAGTTTCTTAGTCCACTCTTGAAAGTAATGGCAAGACCTTTTAAGTGGTTCTCTAACTCTGAGAGTTTAGCCCCTTTTCTTTACTACCTCCAGTAAATCCAGCGGATCTCCAAATATTTACCTCTAGCTATGACTGCTCACCTAAATTCCGATGTTAAACATGAAGAGGGAAGCAGTACATGATTTCTGTTTATTTTCTAGATTTAAAGTCTATGAACCTATTTCTAGGTACCTAAATTATCTTCATATCAGTGTACTGCTAACATGGAATATATATAGTAAGAGTACTGGGATTGGAGTCAGGAGAGAAAGACCTTGGGCTCTAATCCTGCCTTTAACAGTAATTATATGATCATAAGTAAGTAATTGCCCCTGAACTGGCTTGTTTTTTGGGTTGAGTGTTAAAACCCAGAGCTGGTATGCTGGTAATAACATCCCACTTGAGGGATGGACTTGTTGATGTGAAGAGAGAGGGCTGAACTGGGAGGAGCCATGAATTGGGAGAGGGGCCAATCCCAGAGGAGGCCAGAAGGACTTTTGGGAGAGCAGTATCCAGTATCATGGAGCCTGCGTTGCTGAGAGAAAGAATTCTGAGAGCCCATTGGAGCTGCCTAGGACTTTTTAGAACCGCCACCTGGAGCTGCTAAGAACTGAGGAGTCATGGCTGTAATGCCGATATTTTGTCTGTCTGTTTTGATGTTGTTTTGCCAGATTTGCCTGATGATGAAGGACAGTGCTGCTGTTGTAGAGGTTCTGGAACCTGGCTATTGGTTCAGAACCACTGAAGAAGGATTTTCCTGTTGTATGTTCACAGACATCCTGGAAGAGGACCTTGTTGATGTTTTCAGGGGTTCTGGGACTGTTCTACAGGCAGAGAATGATTTGATGAGGATACTGGCTATGACTTTGTTGAGCCTTGTCTCCCCAGGAACTGAGATTGCTGAGGGCTTGCCTTGAGTGAAGATGAAAGAAGGACCTTTCCTTGGGTTTTCAATATCTTAACCTTGTTGTGGCTTAAGGGTAGATGGCCTGTTATGCTTTCCTGCTCCCTTTTGAGAAATGCTTGGTGTTAATGGATGGTATTGTAATAACTTTGAGTCCAGGAGTGGGAAACCTTTGGCATTTTTGTGCTCTGTGATTGACCAAATGTTTACTTTGTTTATGATTGGAAACTGATCTCCATTTGAGAAGAGACTTTGACTGACTAAATGAATGTACTGTCTAGGGTGGAGTAGTACCTGGATTGAATTGAGAGCTTACTTGCTAAATGAATGAGTTATACTGTATTTTGACTTTTTCTGATCTGTGAATATTTTCTGAATAAATGGGGTTTGCTATGCTGGTATCCATACCTTGAAAGTTACCTTTCCTTGGCATTACAGTAATATAACCTCTCTCAGTCTCACTTTTCAACTTAAGGTAATAAGGTTGTTGTGAAGCTCAAATGAGACAATGTTGATAAAACACTATAAACTCAAAGTGTTACACAAATGCCAGGCATTATCATCATCACCATCATCATCATCATCACCATCATCATCACCATCACCATCATCATCTTGAACACCAGACTAAAAGTAAGGCATTTAGTTTCTGAACCGTGTCACTAAAATGATGAATGACTTTTAGTTAAGTCACTTTGCTTAATTCTAAGGTGCTCTCAGGGCTTCTTTTTTCTAAAATGATGGTATTGAACTAGATGGACTCTAAAGCCCTGATAATATTATTTGAAATAAGTTTGGAAAGTTTCATAGGAGCCAGACAATGGAGGACATCAAATATCAGACTGAAGATTTTATGTTTTACCCTAAAGGCAATAGGGAGGCACTGAACAATTTTGAGTAGGGCAAATGATATGACCATATTGATGTCTTCGGAATCATAATTTGGCAGCTTTGTGAAGAATGAACTTGAGAAGGAAGATCATAGAATCATGGATTTAGAGTTGGAAGATGTCTTAGGAGATCCATTAAACCACTTAGCTGCTTCTAGTGAGGAGTTTACCTTTTTTGTGTGTCATAGACCCCTTTTGGCAGTTTGGTTCAGTCTATAGACTTGTTATCAGGATAAGATTTATAAATGTATAAAATAAAATACATAGGATTTCAAAGGAAACCAATTATTTTAAAACTGTCTATCCATCCATCTATGTATGTATGTATGTATGTATGTATGTATGTATGTATCTATCTATCTATCTATCTATCTATCTATCTATCTATAGCGTGTATACACACACTTATGGGCCCTAGTTAAAACCTCTTGCTTTAGACTGTCTTCTTTGGTAAGCTCATCAGCTATGATGATTCCAATATCTGTCTAACTTTAATCTCTTTGTGGAGTTCCCTTCCAATATTACCAACTACCTTTTGAACATCTAGAATTATATATCCAGTAGATGCTCCAAATTCAATGTGTCCAAAACAGAACTCATTATCTTTTCTCCTAAAACTTTCCTCTCTTCCCAACTTTGCTATTACTATCAATCTCCCAATCCCATAACTCCCAGCCTCAGTGTAATCCTCAAATCATCATTCACATTCACCCATATATCAAATCTGTTGTCAAATCTTATCATTTCTTCCTTCATAACATCTCTTGAATATGCCCCCTGCCATCCACTCACATAGCCACAGCCCTGTTAATGACCCTCATCATTCAACGTCATCATTTTTTTGGCTGATCTATTGGAATAGCCTCTTAGTTTATATCCCTGCCCCAAAACTTTCCCTACTCCAGTCTATCCTCCATTTAGCTCTTACAGTAATTTCTTTATAATGCATGTCTAACCAGGGCACTCCCCACATCTAAGCATAATATACTCCATTAGTTCTTGCTTACCTCCAGAATAAAAAATAAGATGTTATTTGGAAATTGAAGCTCTTTACATCCTGATTCCTTTCTACCTTTCTAGTCTTTTCACACTCTATTTTTCTGCACAAACTCTACAATCCAGTTACACTGATCTACTTGCCGTTCCTTTTATATTCTTCACACATACTCTGTTGTTGAGTCTTTTTAGTTGTGTCCAATTCTCTATGACCCCATTTAGGGTTTTCATGGCAGAGATACTGGATTGTTTTGCCATTTCCTTCTCCAGTTCATTTTAAAGATGAGGAACTGAGGCAGATAGGGTTAAGTGACTTGCCCAGGGTCACACAGCTAGTAAGTATCTGAATCTGAACTCAGGTTCTTCTGACTCCAGGGTCAGCACTCTATCCACCAAACCATCTAGTTGTCCTCTTTACTCTGTATATCTCCTCAAAGGTAGGAACCATCTTTTTGCATTTCTTTGTATTCCCAGTACCTAGCATATAGTAAGCACTTCATAAACGCTTATTTACCAAATGACTGATTGATGGAGAGTCTTATACTTGGGTTCAAAAGTGAATTTCAAAATTTTCAAAATTTCAGAAATTTCAAAAAATATAAGCTGGAGGAGATATGACTAATCAGAAATATGTCTGGGAAATTTAGTGGTCTGCAAGTTCAATGATTCAACACAGTAGGCAAAAAAAAGCTTATGTCTTCTGAGATTACAGAAAAGAGATACTGGGTTCAGACTTAGGGGTGTGACCTGATCAGAACATCTTGGGTATTTTGTTTAGCTCTGAGTGCTATATTTTAAGGAGGAAGAACATCAATAAAAATGGAGAGCATCCAGAATTGTGAAAGCAGGATGATGGAAGACTACAAAAGACCACATGAAAATTGATGGAAAGAACTGGGGGTATTTAACATGGAGAAGAAAACAGTTGGGGGAATATGATTGCTGTCTGCAATTATCTGAAGGACCATCATGAGGAGGGGGGATTATAATTTTATAATTTTTATGCTTGGCCCCAGTGACAAAAATAAGACCCAAAGGTTGTAGAGATGCTACTTTCAGCTTGATATTAGGAAAATCTCCCAAACAATCAGACCTATCCCAAAATAGAATGGGTTTCCATTGGACATAGTAGACTCTTCCTTCCCCATTCATATTCTTATGCTTTGAGATCTTCAAGAAAAGGTTGGATATCATTTGAAAAGGGTGGTATAGAAAGTTTTCTTGTTTAAATAAATACAGATTGTATTAAAAAGCCTCAGCATCTTTCAGCTCTGAAGTTCTGTGAATATTAAGGGTTTTGTCCTTCTTTATAGGGGAAATCATTCCTAAAATCATTGAGTTTAAGAAAAGTTAACTGGGAAATAACTCTAAAAGAACAATCCTGAGAAAATCAACTTTGTAAAAGAAAAAACTACACTAAAATGAGTAGACTATATGGTAGCATGAGCATTGCATAGAAATTACATGAAGTACCTGGAGTTGAATAGAGATCAGAATATTAGGGCATGTGAGTTAAAATTCCCCTTCTAATGCAATGAGGCCTTGAGCAAGTCATTGAATCTATCTAGACGTCAACTCCCTCATTTATAAAATGACAGGGTTGGACAAGCTGATTATTTACAAAATGAACTGCATCAAATAACATTATCTTCATGCCAGTGCATTTGTGTCAGACAGCTTTCTAGGAAATTGCTACCATTATTGATTTGAGGGGGGACAGAAGAAGAAGGAATCAATGGCCTCTGAGTTCCCTTCTAACTTTAGATCTATGATCTTGGGAGACCTTCAAATTGCAGGAGAAAATAGTCCCGTAATGCTCTAGGTTTCTTGACTCCAAAGTGGGGCAGTAGTTAGGATTACTTGTTAGTCCCTCTGGGTCATTCTTGGTTGACATTCTTCAGTTGAGCAATACAGAAGGGATCATGATCACAAGTCTAGCAAATTGTTGCTGGAATTTATATAGCAGTGTCAACCAGACCAAATTGTCTCTAACCTGTGGATGGCCAGAGTCGAGCAGAGCAGTCTAGAGGCAGGAGAGTCAGGAATCAAACAGAAGTTTAATTTTAAAGTCAGGGAAATGACTTGCAAGAAAGGAGACATATTAGACACATGTGCTAGGTTCCTGCCCCTAGTGGGAGGACCTGCTTTAGTGTGGTTGAAGATTGATTTATATGCTTGTGGCTAGCCAAATTATCAAATAGTGTAGTGTAGCAATAGCAGTGGGGTACATAGACAACAGTGAGACAAGGTTGTCTGGTGATCAAAAGTCTATTCATAGCAGGATTTTATGATCTGTTGTTGGCCTGAGCTCAGGGACCATCAGTGCTAGAAGGTGAGCATAAAGGATTGTTGTTATGCCAAGCTTAAGGAATAGCTTGCTTGCTGGGCCTTAGCTCTGGAAAACAGGGTATCTCCTAATAGCATCTTGTCAGGAATTTAAGGGATTTTCTTTTTCTTTTTAACATATATGATCACCTTTGATCTTCAAAACAATGAAGTGAGCTAAGTGCTAGTATGATCCTTGTTTATGTGACTTGTCCAAGATCCTAGTGTGTCTGAGACAGGGTTCAAATTCATTTCTTTCTGCCTCAAGTCCTAATCTCTATTCATTATGCCACCTAGGGTTCTGGCTCATTCCTTGGGGTCAGACAGGAAATAGGTCAGCTGTAGAACATTGGGTAGGATCTTCGTTTCTCACTAGGGTACACCACAGACTTCTCTAGTAAGTCCCAGAAATCTCTTTGTCATGGAAGACCAATAAATACACCCCTGGAAATAATAGCTAAGAAGTGCCCTCTTTCTCTATTAACCCACACCCTCCAGTTCGATGACCTCCCTAGAATCTCCATTTAAGGAGGGCACCCATGTCTTTCTTTCTTATAGTATGGTACACTCTGAAGTTCTCTGCCTTCACACTCTGTCTTCTAACCTTAAGTCCCCCCACCCCCTCTCTTCAGCTTCCTTTTATGTGTCATCTTCTATTAGAATATAGACTCCTTGAGGACAAGGTTTGACTTTATTTTTGCTTCTTAGTATGTAAGTACTTAATAAATGCTTGTTGATTGACTGTTGATGAATTGAAAATAAGAAAGTGAATATCACAGGTCAAATAGGGATTAGGTCTTGTTCAAGGTATCAGCTGTGGGGCAGGAAAGTGCCAGATACTAGTTTATTTATACTCAACTTTCAGAAATAACACTATTAGTGAAAGCATTTCTAACTAAAAATAAGTGATCCTGAGGGTTAAAATAATAAATTAGGTCTGGAAACTGTTAAATCAAGTTCATATTAATCTAAATTTTATTTCACACAACAATTTCTTATCTTCATGCCAGAGCATTTATATCAGACAACTGCCTAGGAAATTGCTACTTGTTGATTTGAGAGGGGACAGAAG
Organism: Pseudocheirus occidentalis; assembly: GCA_028646575.1. Lineage (NCBI taxonomy): Eukaryota > Metazoa > Chordata > Mammalia > Diprotodontia > Pseudocheiridae > Pseudocheirus > Pseudocheirus occidentalis. The sequence goes on along the minus strand of CM053599.1, from coordinate 132,865,196 downwards.
AAGACAGGGATCATGGCCCAGCATATCAACTTGCCAGGCCCGACTATGGCTTATAAGGTCACAGGGACTGGTAACATTTGCTAATCTCTTTCCTTTATCTTCCCTTGCACTATGCTCTAGGTTCATTGGCCTGGGATTGTCTTTCTCCCCAGCAGAGCAATTAGACTCCTAGTGCTTCAATTCCATACCCACCTTTGATTCCTGACGAACAATTAACTTTTGGTTTCTAGTCACAATGTGCTGAAGAAGGAAACAGCAAACTATCCCAGTGTGTTTGCCAAGAAAACCCCAAAATAGGGTCGTGAAGAGTAGGGCATGACCAGAAAATGACTGAACAGCAGCAACAACAACAACAAAGTGGTCCCTCCCCCAAGGGATTAGGAGAGGGAAATTTAAAAAAAAAAAAAGGTATCCAGAGAACATACATAAATCAGGTATGGAACCAGCAGTTTTGTTCCTACATAGAAAGGAAAGACTGAGCAATAATAAATCATAGAATGATTGCAATCATTTTAAAGGCTAAAATCCAAGACAGGAGACATTTGTGAAAAGCTTCTTTGAGAGGACTATTTATTATCTATTTTATATTTCACCTCAACTTGGTGCAGCATGAATCAACACCAACTCGCTTTTAGTGCTCTCTTTTTATGTGTGGATGTCTATTTCCCTCTTGGCTGCCTTGGTTTCCAGTGCAACTTCTCTAGTAGCCAATACCTATTACTCAGGTACCTAGGAAAAGGGGAAGATCCAGCTACCTTTCTTTAAAAGAAATTTATTTTTAATGTTCAACATTCACTTCCATAAGATTTCAAGTTCCAAATTTACTCTCCATCTCTCTCCTCTGCCCACTCCAAGAAAGCATGTAATTTGATATAGACTTTCCATATATATTCATATTGAACATATTTTAGCATTACTCATGATGTGAAGAATTAGAACCAATTGGAAAAACCATAAGAGGAAACAAACAAAAATCAAATAATATGCTTCAATCTGCATTCAGAATTCATAGTTCTTTTCCTGGATATGGACAGCATTTTCCATCATGAGTCCTTTGGAGTTGTGTTGGATCCTCACATTGCCAAGAAAAGATAAGTATATCAAAGTTAGGCATTGTACACTGTGGCTGTAACTGTGTACAGGATTCTCCTGGTTCTGCTCACTTCACTCAGCATCAGTTCATATAAGTCTTTCTAGCTTTTTCTGAAATCTGCCTGCTTATTTCTTTTAGCACAGTTGTATTCCATTACATTCCTGTACCACAACTTGTTCAGCCATTCCCCCACTGATGGGTGGATCCCCCTCAATTTTAAATTCTTTCCTTCCACAAAAAGAATTGCTATAAATATTTTTGTACATATGGGTCATTTCTCCATTTGTATGATCTCTTAGATTTAAAAGTGGTACTGCAGCAACCTTTCTAGGTCACATAAGGTCATGTACCAAAGGAAAGAAAACACAAATGATGAACAATAGGCAGTTCTTTCCCTGTCACAGGCTTGCCTGGGAAACCATGAGCCAACAGCTAAGGGGAGAAAAGGGTATCTATCCACTGACCCTCCAGAGCTCAGAGTTGTCCTTCCATTTTGAGGCCCAGAGGACTAAGTGTCCTGAAAGGCAGAGGTTGACCCTTTGGTACATCCATGGAGTTCTGGTTCATGAGCCAATTAGAAGAGATGTTTTGGCTGACAGGAAGCAGTGGAATGCTATTTAAATGACCTGCTCTGGAATGGGGGTCATGGGGGTTGGAAGAGGTCCATCACATATTCATCACATCACGTAAGTGAGATCTATAATAGGATCGTAGATTCAATCCAGGAAGAGACCTTTGATGAGGGACACAATATAGTGGGGAAAATCCTGGCTCAAGAATCAAAGGATCTTGATTTAACTCCAGGCTCTGTCATTTATTATCTTTGTGACCTTGAGCAAATCACTGAATGTTCTTCTTTCTCTTTTTTTTTTTTTTTTTTACAAATAAGAAGTTAGGCAGAGATGACTATTAAGGTCCTTTGAAATTCTAAATTTATGATCACGAATCAGCTTGTCAAATCCTGTCATTTTATACTAGGGGAAACAGGCCTAGAGAGTGATATTCCAGAGGTCATGCAAGGATGAAAGTCAAAGCTCTAAACTGGGGCTTCTGACTCATCTCCCTTCCCATTTTACCAAACTTCCTACTTTTGGTGTTTTCCTAAATTTCTTATTCATTAATTTATATCCTCAAAACTTGTCTTATGCAAAAGTGATGTTGGTACCTAGATTGCCTACACAACTTCTTTTAAAAAGCTAATTAGAAGCTTTTCGCTCTCTCCCCTAAACATCTCCCTCCACAAAGCAAGACTTTTTCACTATAATTTGAAAGAACAAGTCTGTGTACAAGGCAGGCATTTGCACTATCTCAGGGGCAAACAGAAATTGCAGATAATTTATAAGCCTGACCAAGTTCAGTTCTGTTGTGAATCACAATCAGACCTTGGGGGAATCTTCCTTTAAGAGCCTTAGGTCTTAGCCAAAACCATTTCTAAGTACACGAAGCTATCAGCAAAGGGCCTGAGCCCCCAAAATGTAATGGCCTATCTTACAGACAGCTCCCGCTCAGGAAGAAACAGTGTTTCAATGCACCACTTTATAAATATCATTTCCTATTCATGGGATCCTCTGATACAAACAAGATGTTTCCAATATAGCGAGCATCACACTATATTAAACTCCATTAATGTAATTTTTCTGAAGACAGTTTACATCCCCTACACCCACCATAAACATTGTGGTTATACCATAAATATGAGTTTATAGTCCTCACTTACAATAAATTTCTTTCTCTGAAAGCTTACTTATGAAGCATTGTGCTGTGGTTCTAGATGCAACTAACTGAAATCACAAAGTCAGAAAATAACACATCTAATAAGCTCTGAGAACAAACCAACAAGTGTTTTTCCTCAACTGACTATAGCATCCTTGAGAAGCAGTGTGATACAGTAGAAGGATGGCTGGATTTTGAGTTAGGGGAATAGGGTTCAAATCCTAACTTTATCATCTGCCGCCTGTGTGACCTTTGGCAAATTTGTTTTACCCAGCCTCAGTTTCCTCATATATAAAATGAGATGTTGTGTTAGTTGACCTCCCCTCCTCCACAAGGTACTTCCCAGCTCTAAATCTATGATCCTATGATCTCACTTTGCTTTTCTGAAATAAAGGCTGTAGAAGTTAATGAGGAACCACTCTTTGGAAGTGCCAAAAGATGGACCCAAGGAATTGATACAGACACTGGAGTGAAGATAACACCTTAAAATAGTATTCACTGTCTCCTAAAGTCTTTCACTAGAAGAGAGAATTCTGGGGTAGGAAACCAAAGGCCTGACATTATTCTGTCATTAACTATCTAGGTTACTTCCTCATCTGCAAAATAAGGGGATCGGGATAGCTCTCAAATTCTGTAACTCCTTTAGCATTTTCTCACAATTCCTGAGAGAGCTAATTTCAGTCAGGTTTATATATTTCTTTGAAGTTCCGTCTAAAGGGCAGTATGGAATAGTATATAGGACACTGGGCTTAAAGTCAGGAAGATAGAGATTTAAGTTGCACCTAAGGTGTGGTGTGACCTTAGGCATGTTATAGTTTCATAGATGTAAGGCAGGAAGGGACTTTAAAGGCAATCAAGCCTGATACTCTCATTTTAGATGAGGAAACTGAAATTCAGAAAAGTCAAGTGACTTGTCGAGGATCAGTTAATAAGATTCGAATCCAGGTCTTCCTGTCTCCAAATCTAGCACTTTCTTCAAGCCTAATGGCCTCTCTCTCTCTCTCTCTTTCTCTCTCTCTCTCTCTTTCTCTTTCTCTCTCTCCCCACCTGTCAGTCCATCTGTCTATCTGTCTATCTATCTATCTATCTATCTATCTATCTATCTATCTATCTATCTATCTATAACTAACTTTTCTGGGGCTAGTTTCCCCATATATAAAAATGACAGCCTGTATTAGATGATCTCTGAGATCCCTTATAGCTCTTAATCTATGTTTCTATATTTTCTTGCATTAATGTCAAATATTTGATTTGTAGATGAAAATGTTCTGCAAGGTTCCTGGGAGAAATCTGCTACCACTCAGAAGGATGTGTTGGACATTGGCCAGAGCAGAAGCTATCAGGCCCAAGTTATCTTGAAGAAGCTGTCCTTTGTGGGGATGCACCAGTTCTTTGGAAACTTCTAAGTTGGTGTTGGTCTTGGAAATAGACTAGTCCCAGTGAAGACTATTACCCAGGAAGAAAGGGTAATAGACAAGAGGAGGAGATCTTATGCACTCAGAGTATTCTCTTGAAGAATTCCTGAGAAGCCTCCAATATAAGTCTGATACTCAAAAATGCCTGGGAGGGAGGAGAAAGGTCCACTGTTGGAATGAACAGGTGATTGGATCATGATTTGAAGAGTCATTTTTTTTTGTCCTCCAGAGGTCATATCCCACTGTGCTGTATCATCATGAAATATAATCAGAGGCACTGTATGTAGAGAAAGGGAAATTACTAAGTTTTAAGACAAGCTTTTAAACAGGGGCTGAACTTCTTTATCTGCCCTGAATGTGGGTCACTAATTATATCCACTCGTCTTCAAGCAATGACTCTGAAAACTTCTCATAAATTGCATGGTGATATCCAATGCTTCTTTCTGTTCATCTTTTTGGTATCATAAAAGGAGGATTGGTGCCTCTTCTGATGCATCATGGTAACTACATCTCTATCAGAGAGACTGTTTTTACAAGAGCTAGTCCATCTCCCCATAGCCAGCATGCCTTACTTCCTATGTCAGGTGCATCAAAGGAAATAGAGCCAAAAATCAGTGAAACCTTGACCCAGGAGAGAAAGCTAAACCAGGTGAGAATGAATATCTTATCTAGACTGGTACATTATATCCGCTTCCCTGAGTTAATGTACCTGAGAGGCTCAGCATTGATCTTGCCAAGGCTCTCTCCTGACTCCTCTGCTGTGGACAGCCCCATAAAGCCTTTGAGTCAGTCCTCCCTTGAGGAGGAGGCCAAATGGGGGCTGAGAGCTCTGTGTCTAATCTATCTCTGTTTTTCTGGCAGTAGTTGCCCAGAGGTAGCCTGGATTGCTTCAGAAGAGAAGTAAACAGCTGGTGTAAATCATATGTTGTGGGCTCCATCAGGGTTCAGTCTTGCCAGGGCTTATTTGGAAGTTTGGCTTGTGGCAAAGAAAGGGCTGTCAAAATTCAAATTGTTTATTCAATTCAATTCAACAAGGATGTATGGAGAGACTATTACTCAGCCCTTATCCTCTGGTCTGTTTTAATAGAAGCATCAATTAAGAGTTAGAGGGGACTTTAGAGGGCAAACTCTTTATTTCTCAGATAAAGAAACAGAATTAGTGGGTTAAAGGGACTTGCTTAAGGTCACAGAGGTAGTAAGTAGCAGTTAGAATTCAAACTCAGAATGGTGTGACTAGTGCCCTTGTGCCCTTTTCACTGCATTAAACTGCTAAGGACACACATTCAAACCATAGAACCAGACATAAAAAACTTCACTTGAATATTTTTAGTACATAACATTTTAAAATCTCAGTGTCCTTGGCAAATGCTATTCATTGTAAGTTCCTTAAGGACAGGTAACATTTCATTTCATTTTATTTTTTTTAAGTCTCCAGAATAACAATGTCCGACACTTAGTGGATGCTTGACAAATAAATGCTTGTTGATTGAGTGTCCAATGAATCCAAAGTAATTGATAAACCCAATTTGTATAATAGTGATTTCAAAAGGCATTTAAATCTTTAATGTCTAACTTATATAATATATTATTATGTAATTATATATAATTATATAATAACAATTTTTTTTTATTATTTTGCTCAGGGTTCTTATTCCAATAGCATTGCTCTCTTTCTTTGAGATTTTGAATATATCTCTTACTACTTTGGATCTGTTCATTGTATCAATAATGAGATATTCACAACACCCATGATGGTTATGAATATACTGGTATAGTTTTGGATCACAAAATGTAGCAAACTCTCCACATGGAAGGCAGAACCAAGGTCTTTATTCAGAAACCATAACACTGAGTCCC
>CM053599.1:132822954-132858618 GCA_028646575.1 Pseudocheirus occidentalis | reverse complement strand
AGGTGTGAATTACTCCCAAGGAGTTAACTGGAAATAAGGAGCTAAGCCTTTGAGGTGCTAAGTGCCTTTAGTAGGTGCCAATAGAAAGGGGCATGGAAGATCTTCTGATTTCATTAACATTACATTCATCCATAAATTGTTGTTGTTGATTGTCCTTCATTTTTGAAGAGGCCACAGCATCACAGGGTGGATGTCTTGACTTGCATATGAATTGCATTTAAGTGGGGAAGAGCTGCACAAAGTTATCAACCTCACTCTCTCTTCCAGGGATATCAAAGTTCAGTGGCAGGACAAAAGTGATTTTCAATGGCCCAGGATGTAGTAGATGACTTTGATATCTTTACACCACCTGCCCCCCCCCCTTTTCTGTTTCACTGGAGTCTTTGTGTGAAGACTAGAGAGAAGTGGTCAGAGCTTTGTCTCAAGGTGCCAGGATGGCAGACAATGGGCAACTCTTCCCCAAGGAATTCTTTTATGATAATAATGTGTAGTACTTTAAAGTTTGCAATATATTTTACAAATTATTATCACATTTCACAGTTCTTATACAATACTCTTACTCTCACTTTTATGACCAGATTTGTGCCAGATTTCCAAAACCTTATCACCATGACCTGGCTTTCCCTGGGCTTAGCTTTTCCTACTACTGCATCTCACTACTTGTTCCTGGGGATTTGGGATCAAGAGTTGAAGTCTCTGAGGAAAGGAAACCATCATTTCCTGGCATGACTGAACCCAGGGAAAATCATCCTCTGTGCTATCTCCTCCCTCTTCAAATGAATTTGCTTTTAGTGAAATGGCTATAGCTCAGCATATAGTAGGCACTTAAGAAATGTTTATTGGATTTATTGGATTGGAGTTCCTCGAAGGGATGTTAGCAGAAAAAGAAGGTCACTGGATAAATTCAGATAGCATTTCTAGGAGTTATTGGTATTCTGTAAAATAATTCAAGGAAAGTTAAACAAATTGTAAAAGGGGGAAAAAGGATTTGAATACATCCATATCACTCTCTTTATATAGATTCTTTACTTAAGTACTACTCTAATAACATAGAACTTTTTGGGTAACTTTGGATTTTCAAAGACTACATCAGTAGAATACAAGTTCTAGTGGGTCCTACAAAGCTTAAAAGACTTGTAGTATGGGGCTGGTGATGGTTATTGTCTAAGCATGGGCCTTTCTATGTTAAAAGATGTTTTTTGTTACCTAAGAATGACTAGACATCCATAACTTTGACAGAACAACTCAGGAAACTGTCTCTGTAAGAATGGAGCTATTGTATTATCTGTGTAGGCACCCACACTACTGAGTTTGTTGTTCTTTTAAAGTATTAAAGCATATCTGAATAGACCATATAATTATGTGTTGTGGAGGAGCATGTAACAGGAGCACTTTCTAGCCCCTGTATTTGTCTGCTAATCCATCTCCTAGGTTTAACAGATCCCAATGTATGAAATGTTGAACAAAATCAGAGTCAATGCTTATCTATTTACTAAACTTAGACTCACCAGATCATGATATGAGAGCTCTAGAGCTGGGAGAGAACTTAGAGATCATCGTATGCAAACTGAGTCCCAGAGAATTAAAACTTCTTGCACAAGGTAATAGAAGTGATAAATGGCAGAGCTGAGATTTGGCTTTTACTCCTCCAAATCACACCATTTATTCTGGAGACTGACTTGGGAGAACTTGAGTCTATAAGATCTGTATTCAAATCTTGCCTCTGATGCTTAATTGCTGTTTTATTCTGGTAAGTTGCCTAACCTCTGAGTCTTTGTTTCCTCATTTATAAAATGGGGAGAATAATGACACCTACCTCACAGGGTTATTGTCAGAATCAAATGAGATAATATATTCAGAATACTTTGTAACCATTAAAGCTTTATATAAATGTCAGCTATTATTAAGATTTAAGTCATCTACTTAGACCAAGAACAGTTTTAATGGTGCCTTTTTTAGTTTGCTTTTCTATGTGCTTACTCTTTATATATCTGAGCTGTGTTGTGCCCTCCTGCCTAGGTTTTCTACTTTCAAAGAGTTATGAGTATACAGATAAGCCACCTGCAAAGCCATGAGAACAGGCCCCCATCTCTACCATACAAGGTCAGCCAGGGGATGAACAAATCCTCTCCCTTACTTTCGCATCAAGTTTCCCAACATTCTGCTGATGTTAGGGGAGAATGGAACATTAACTGAAGACCTTAAAATTATCCTGGGAGCTTTCTGTCACTAGCTTTCCCCTGGGGAAGGATTCATGTATATCTATGGATAAAGGTAAACCTCTTACAAAGGGCAGCAGTGAAAAACACATTTTGTAATTGGCACATGTTCCCATGCCTTGTTTTAACCAGTTAACTGAGCTATTGAAATATTTGTGTAAGTGGGAATGTATTCAAGACCCTTTCTTTTCAAAAGATTTTGTTTTTACATATCTTCTCTCTTCTGCCCTCTGAGGGGAAAAAATATGTATGTATACATATACATGCATACCTATATACACACATACACATATACACACATACATATATACACATGTATACATATACACACATACATAAACATACATTTTAATATGTTTGTGTATATATATGTATATGTACGGAGACAACAGGGAGATATAGACACTACACAGCAAGAAAATCTATAAATCACAATTTTCAATTGCTCTACATTGTCAATGGTACTGTCTGTATATATTTTACATGTAATCACCATGTACATTGCATTGAATTAAGAGTTGTTTTCTTAAGAATCCCAGCACTAGGAAGACCTTCCCACATAAAACACATACATGTAAGCCTGTTAGTTAGGGAATAGCTGAACAAGTTGTGGTATAAGATTGTGATGGAATAATACTGTGCTATCAGAAATGATGAGCTTGATGATTTTAGAAAAACATGGAAACACTTGCATAAAATAATGAAGAGCAAAATTATCAGAACCAAAAGAACATTGTATACGGGAATGGCAATATTGTTTTAAGAACAACTTTGGGTGACTAAGTTATGTTGACTTTTCAAATTGAGTATAAATAACCAAATTAACTACAAAGACTATATGAAGAAAGATGCTATCTACATCTAAAGAAAGAATTGATAAACAGAAATATTTATAGAAAGGTTTTACATATACATATATGTTTTACATGCACATATACATATACATAGGGTGGGAAGAAGATAAAAAAGAGAAAAGTCATATAACTATTATATATTTAAATGAATTACAAGTAGTAAAGAATAGATTTGCAGTTCCATGTATAATCACTTTTTTCTATTCTACTGTGTTATGGAAATGCTTGTTTTGTTTCTTAAATTCAGAATAATAAAAAAAAAGAATCTCTGTGCTACTCTGTCTTTTTGTTCTCCTAGCCATGAGGGAAATTGTTGTTTTCTGATTAGGTCGGAAGCATAGGAGAAATAAACCTTTAAGTTTCCTCTGCCTAAAAGTATGTTTTAATAGGGATTCTTGAAGTAAACAAATAGATTCTTGAATCAGCAATGCAGTATTCACAATGCCTACAATAACTATAAGTATGCTGATTTGGTTATTAATCACAAAATGTAACAGGCTCTCTACATGAGAAATATAGTCAGAGCATTTATTCAGATACCAGAAGACTGAGTCCCAAAACCAGAAAGTCAAAGCCAACACAACAGTTATGAAGTTGGCACGTGTAGTTAAAGTAGTAAATACCCACATTCTCAAGCCTTCAAAATAGGACAGTCGACCTCAGGCAAAGATCCTCCTCTCCTCACTCAGGGCAACTGCTCAGTATCCAGGCAGCTTGCTTCCAGCAGCTCTGGCCCCTCCACAGTTCTTGTCTCTGGAAGTCCTCAGCAAGAGTCCTTAGCAGAGATTCTTGATGGCTCAAAGAAAAAAGAGTTCACGCCACTGCCACCACTGCTGCTGCCGCTGGTTCCAGTCACCAGCACAGAAGGGAACTTGGTTCCAGCATTCTCTTGCTCCACCCCTTCCTGCTATGTCAGCAAGTTCAAGGGGCATGGAAGATTTTCAAATCTCAGTATCATTACAATTCTTTGCATCATATTGTACCAATGGATTCTTGAATACTATGCTCTTTGTATGAAGTAGTTTTCCATTAGGAAAGCTTTTCTATTACAATAAGAACATATGGATAAACACATAAATACATTTACATATATACACATATGTATATGTATATATGTATACATATACATATATGTACATATTTCCCCCCAATGGATTAACATCTAATTGAAGGGCTTTAAGAGTATATTCCTTGACTCCTCCTGAGCATATATTTTATACTTTCCTATGGTTAAAAATTTGTACTCCCTTCAAATTCAACCATGATCATACTTGTCTGCCCTCCCAAATTTGGATGTTTCTCTAGCATCCTGGGAAAACCTGCCTTTTGATGATTCTACTGAATCAAACACCAATGGCTAAGAAATGTGTTCATGAAGAAAATGGAGTTCAAAAACTGACATTTTTGGCCCTCTTTACAAGAGGAACCTCATCTTCCCATATAGGCTATCATGTTCCTAGTGATTTTCCTTGCTTCTTGATTTATTTGTACTTCCCAGCATTTGAATTGGTGGGGAGACAAAGTACTCTCTGTTGCCTCTTCCCCTAATATATGCTTTATAATCACTGAAGAGACACCTGCTCATGGGCCTAATGCATCAGGGGAAACTCTTTAGATCAGAGGGGGTCACACTCATAGGCAAGTAGCAAAACTCCTGAGTGGGACGTGAACCATGTTAAAAATGTAACTGGGAAATGTTTAACAATATAAAGAAACCTAGGATACACCATCATGTTAATTTTTGGTTTTCTAAGTTAACATGCTGATGCAGAGATTGGTTCTGTTTGAGTATGCCACTACTGCTATGGATGATTCCCAATATTTGGGTCCATTACTCTTAGCTTTTAGAATGTTAGTCCATGATAACAAAAAGTTCCCTGAGATATGCAATTCAATTTGACAGGCATTTATTAAGTACCTAATTTGTGTCAGACACTGACATAGACACTAAGGATAAAAGGAAAAAATATAGTCCCTACCTTCAAGGAGCTTACATTTTACTCTGGCTCTCACTGATTGTCCAGTAGGTCCCAGGACAAGCCTTACTTGGTCATTGTTTGGGCCCTGATTGAACATGTAAATGTAAATTTTAATTGTTTCTCTTTGGGCCAGAAACCCTGAGGGTCTTCCCTCCCAGACACACACATGTAATCCATATATAGCATAACACAGATTTACATACATGTAGCACACACGTGCACACACGTGCATATGTATACACATGCGTATATACACATGTGTGTATGTATACATGTGCATACATACATACACACACATACGAAAAGAGGCCATTCCTTGCCTCATTTCTATTTCTATTACCTATCCTTGATTGCTGAATGGGTGCTACCTCAGTTAAACTGAGATCTGTTAAAAACCTTAGCTTAAAAAGGCCAAGGTCTCCCACTGCATCCAGGGCTATCTCCAGTCATCCTGATTTGTATCTTATCACTGAACCCAGATGTCTGGAGGAGAAAGTGAGGCTGTTGGTTTTGTACAGCCCTCCTTCACTTGAATCCAATTCACTTGCATGTCATGGCATCACCTCCCTGATGTCATGGTCCTCTTCAAGAAAGACAAAAAAACCCAACAACAACATTATACTGGAGGAGAATAATATGCATACAAGTAAACACAAAATCTATACAAAGTATGTGTGGGAGAGTGGGGTGGAGGGGGCAGGCACTAACACTGAATGAGTCTTGTGTTTCTTTCACTAGATACTAAACTCTTCAAAAGATTAAGTCATCTCTTGATAAGATACAAGTTCTAGACCCTAAGTATTTCTCTCACCCTTTTAACACTTTGTTAAAAACGCATGACCACCTACCCTGGCAAGTATGTTTGAGGAAAGAAAAAAGTTCCATAGCAAACACAAGAGATTAATTTTGAGTAGCTTGACTGGTTTCACTGACTTTGTACAAAACATTAGGCAAGTTTAGCCAACACAGTGCCTGGTACATAGTAGGTAATTAATAATAAATGCTCATTGATTAATTGATTGACTGACTTAGAAAGATGCTTGCATGTACTAATGAAGGTGCAAGATTTGAGGAACGTTGTATGTACCATCATTGTGGGGATGAGCATATGCTCCAAGAACCCCTGGAAATGGAAGGTCTGGACGTTTTATTTGAGTAGTACTTATGGAACATGATGAAAATAACAATGACAACATCTAATACACTACTGTGTACTCTTCAAGTGTGAAAGGTATTTTGGAAAGAAGGCAATTTTGCTTATGTGGGGATAAAAATTATTCAACCTACACTAAGAGAGACTGAAGCAGAGCTCTGAGCTGATGGTACTTTATTAAAGGATCCATAGTCCCCTCTAATGAAATGGACCTTAGATTTTCCTCATGGTCTCAGATGCCCTCTCCTTCCAGAGCCCTATTTTATAAGGTTAGCTATCTAAATATTGAAGAACAGAATAATTCCATTGGTTGGCGTATGTTGCAAAGGCTAAAATAAGCAAAACAGTTTATCAGCAGTGTTACAGGTTGGACAAAGTAGGAAATATCTCCACTGACTAGGTGGTCCCAAGATGGATGGGCTTCTCCTTAGGTTAGGCAAGAGGTATACATACTCTCCAAGAATATACTGGGGGGACTTTCCATACCATACCATCACCTGTGCTTGGTTTGGTCATGAAATTTGAGCAAAACAGGATAGGGATAGGTTTGTCAGCATTCTTATGGTTATGCAAGGGAGCTCCACAGCTGGTAAAAAAAAAGTAACAAAGGTTACATTAAAGCTTGGGGACTATTATAAGGTCCTTCTATTAGAAACTGTCTTCCAATCTGACTTATACAAAGTATGGATTAATACATTGCTTATTCTTGCCCAGATATACGAAAGAGGCATGGTAAAATACAGAATCTCATTGGTTGATAGATGTTGCTCTTGAGGACCAAAAATGATGTATTAGTGGGGAGGGAGGTCACAGATTGGGTGAACTATGGGGCATCTCCACCAACTAAATAGTCATAAGACTAAAATAAAATAAATAATAGTCACAAATCACCTGCCTATGTTGGACAAGAGAGAACAGATCAGAGACACAAAAGTAAATTGGGGGGGCAGCTAGGTGTTGCAGTGAGTAGAGCACTGGTCCTGGAGTCAGGAGGACCTCAGACACTTGACACATTAACTAGCTGTGTGACTTTGGGCAAGTCACTTAACCCCAACTGCCCTCCAAAAAAGCAAAAAAAAAAAGCAAATTGGGGAATTTTCCATATAGTTGAGTCATCTCTACCACACTGGGCTTGGTCACCAAGGATGGAGGGTCTCTAGTTAACTTCTTATGATTAAGCAAGTGAACTTTTAATCTGTAACTCACAGTTCTGGAGCCACATATACAGGGCTTATAATCACTACATCTATAGAATCACATCAAATTGATTGATACTGATTGGAATAGAGTAAGGGTCCTCAATAAATCATCTTTCTCACTGGATTGTCTGGAACCATAAAGGCTTCCTGGGAAACTAGAAAGACATCCAGATTTGAGAATGCTCCTCTAATAAGAAGTGTTTAAGGGATCCAATAATCAACCATGTTCCTGCTCCTTTTTATATTGATGTGAGACCAAGGACAATATAATTGCACCCAAAATTTCACTCCAAAAAAATCTGACTTAAACATATAAGTTTTGTGCATGAATTGTCTTTCATCTTTTTATTGTTCTCAGTGATTTAGCACAATATCACACATTTGTGAAGTATTTGCTGCTAAATATTGAGGAAAATGAACAGGAGAACCTGTTTACTTCTCCTGTCTCTAATAAACTGCAAAGTACCCCATACAGAATAATACATTACTTGGCACACAGGAAGCTTAAATGATTGATTATTGTGGATGTGTATTTGGCTTTTCCCTTTTGGGACAGAGATAATCTAGTGATTTCTAATTAAGTACATATCTTCAAAGAGTTACTCCATTTTCCACCAGTAGCTCTGCTTAGTTTCAACTCCAAGTACATCATGATCCCAAGCTAGAGTACATAATAGGTATTTCATAATAAATGCCAAGTGCTCCCCACTCCCCTCTTTCAGCTTCCTTTTGTGCACTGTCTTCCCCCATTAGAATGTAAGCTCCATCCAGAGATGGCCTTTTTTATGTGTGCCCCTGTTACTTTGCATAGATGCCCATGGTCATTTATGTAAAATTTGTAATAAGTAAATAAAAAATAAGTAAAATTTGAACCCAGATGTTCAGACTCTAAAACCAGACATTGATCCCCCTCCTCCACGTAAAGCATGATGTGACCTCTCTATGAAATACTTCTTATAAATTTGATTACATAGGAACATAGTTGAATCATGTAATAAAATGAGTTTTGAGTTAGAGGTCAAATCATCTTGTTTGTCTCTTCTATTAACTATATGAAATCAGTTCATTGAACAATAAATATTTATTGAGCAATTATTATGTGCTAGCACTGTTCCAGGCATTGTGGATAGGAAGACCAGAACAAAACAATCTTTACTTTCAAGTCTTACCTAATTGAATTGCATGGAGAACCTTGTATAAATCACTAAGTTTCCTCATCCACAAAATGAAAGGTTTAGATTAGAGGATTGGGTGAGACCACTTATTTTTACAAAATGATATTATTTCAAATATTTAGAGGAAAGAAAAAAACTGTCACTTGTGTATTTTCTCATTGGTAGAATTTGACAAGTTTTCTCCAAAGACCAGTATCTGAATCAAGGACATGAAGAACAGTGACTAGTTCATCCCTAGGTACTCCTAGAGTTGAATTAGAGGAACTGGGTTTAAATGACAGCATAGGAGATTACATTTAAATACTCATCTAAAGTTTTCAACTAATTCTGGTGAAGATATTTTCCTATGGGAACCCATCTTCAATTTTATCACAGAAATCAATGAGAAAATAGGATTCATTTACAGGCAACTTTTCTGGAATATTTCTGTTCTTTAAAGTAAGGAATACTTTATTTTGTAAGGCCAGACGTGTCTAGTAAATCTATCATTTTCACTCCAGGTGATGTCTGTTCATTTCTTTAAACAAGATTGGAAAAGTGACATGCATATCACAATGACGAGTTTTATCTGTGTATAACAGAAATATTGTTTTCCAAAGTGTGGTCTATGGCAAGAATAGATGGATAGATAGATAGATAGATAGATAGATAGATAGATAGATAGACAGATGATAGACAAATATAGATACAGATAGATGTAATTATATAGATATATAAATATAGAGAGCTAGAGATACATCCATCCATCTCTCTCTCTGTCTCTCTGTCTCTCTCTGTCTCTGGCTCTGTCTGGCTCTGTCTCTCTGTCTCTCATTCTCTCTCTCTCTCTCTCTCTCTCTCTCTCTCTCTCTCTCTGTACAAGATGGAGGAGTCAGGAAGTTATTTGCACACAAAAAGAACAGGTCAATGGAGGAATAAAATAATGCTTATGAGAAGAATTGTTACTAGTAGTTTCTGTACTTAGGCTAAGAGGCAAGAAAAGCACCTGGATTCCAATCCAATCCAATCTGATCCAATCCAATCCATTCCAACAAACATTTATATACCTGCTTTGTATAAGAGAGTATGTTGAGTTCTAGATTTACAAAGGCAATTGAAAACAGTCCCTGCTATTGTATTCTAGTGGAGGTGGGCTCAGAGGAATATAACATGTAAGCAGCTAATTGTATACAGACAATTCTCATTTTACTAAATTCACATTATGTAAATTTGACTTTGGGTAAAGAATTCTGAAAGAAATCTTCATTTAAAAAAAAAACAACACGTTAACTTTTACTGTACAGTGCTGTGCTCTCTCGAACCACTCCTGCCTCTTGGGTCCGAAACCTCCCCCCTCCCCAACAACAACAATAGCAACTTAAAAAAAAGCCTTCCAAGTGAAAGCAGAAGAATGAACACATGCACATTCCTGCATATACACAGAGTGGGCGTGAAACTACTCATCTGCTTAGCTCCATCTCTTTAGCATTGGATGGTGAGCACTTGGTCCTACTACCCTTCACTCCTGGTTCAGAGAGTCCCAGATTTGGTCAACTGCATCATGAGAGCAAGAACATGGCAGGTTTCTGCTCCTACACTATCAACACACGGCCCTAAAACCCCTTTCCACCACCACCTAGTTTACTTGCTATTCCGCAAACAAGGCATCTCTCAACTATGGGCATTTTCTTTGGCTGTCTCCCGTGCTTGAAATGTCCTCCATCCTCCTTCAAGTCCCAACCAAAATCTCACTCACTACAGGAAGTCTTCTTAATTCTACTGTTTTCATTCTGTCATTTTCTATTTATCACATATAAAGCCTGTTTGTATGTATTTGTTTGATTACAGTTAGATTATGAACTCATCATTGTCAGGGAATTTTTTTGGGCCTGTTTTTGTATTCTCAGTGCTTAGTACAGTGCCTGGCATATGGGAGGTGCTTAATGAATGACAAATTACTTGCAGCTCTTGAAAAAGCCCAGGAGCTGGGGGCATGGGTTTAAACTGAGATAATTGAAACTGGACTTTCCACTTTGAGTTATGGGACAATCATTGCTCCTCATTACCTTCCTTTTGCCTAAGTTCCATTTCCCTTCAGCCTGGAAGTTGAAAGACTCAGGTATCCTTTGCTGTTCCTAACCCCATGCCTTGCCTCCACTTCCACCCTACTTGGCTGAAGAGGGAGGTATCCAAGGTACTGATACTCCTGCAACCAGGAAAGAGGAGATCCCTGGCTTCGTGTTCCCCAGATCCTGGAATAGGTTCAGTGGTGGGCAAACAATATTCACTTAGAGGAGTTCTCTCAGAGTTGTTGGTCTTAACCCTATTTTGTAGAGCCACAATGTTCTTTCTCTAGCCTCCAACATATCCTAAGCACCTACTTTGCATCCTCAGGATTCGGTGAGCCCAGGCAAAGCATTGCTTATCTGACACTGGTAATGGGTGTCCCATGTTAGAAGAGGAGATATTTAGCTCCAAATTTCCCAAATTGGAGGAGGAGTAATAATAGATGAATTTTACTGTTCAAAGCTTTCTTCCATAGAAAGCTGTCTGTCACCATTCTCTCCTATGCATCATTGTATGCATTGATTTGTGGTTGTTCCCCAAAGATTTTCAGTTCTGTGTTGGAACTTACTAAATTCAGCCACATCTAGAGGCAAGGGACTTTTCTTCACTATTGTTGTTACTTGGCTATTAGGTACTTGAGTCATATATGAAATGACAGCCCTAGTTTTCATGGAAAGGAATTGCCTGGCCAGCCTCTAAAAATCAGTCTGGCTGACCAGGAAGCATTGATCACAGCCCACCCAAGACTCGAGAATTTAGATCTGATGATGCAGTTTCAGGAAGGAAAGTCTGCCTTAGGCTCTGTGAGCCTTAGAAAACAGGAAAGGGCTAGCATGCCTCAAATCATGTAGGAAAAACATTCATTTATTTAGTGGCATATTTGGAGCACTCCCAAAGCAATGCTGACTTTTAATTTCCTCACATCAAATTAATGGGCAAGAATTGACACTCTGTTGTGATGGCCCACCATGTTAATGAACTCTTACCTAATTAAGAAGATACAGTACGAGTTATTCTGATTCTGCAGCATGAATATTATTCTGAAACTTTTAAAAATTTGAGGGTTTGGAAATCATTTCAGTTGGTGCTAACAATAAATCTTGTTGGAGCACATAGGTGTTATGGGAATGCCAAGGAGAGCCTTCTTTTATCCAGTATCAAATGTTCAAGAACTTTGCTCCCCTCTTCCCTGTCAAGCATGTAACCTCTCAGTTTCCTAGCACACTATGACAACTGACTCACTATAGGAGGTCTTTGGTGTCTTCTGATGCTAGCTACTACTTCCTCCATCACCATTGTCAGATACAGTAGAGTTTGTTCACTGCCATCTTCAATCAGGTGGGTGGCACTGTCACAGGAGGCTTTCAGGGGTGAAATTTTCTGGGAGGCTTTTGGGGTCAAGAAATCCTTTGCTCTCTCCAGTCTCCAACAGAAAATTATAAAAATTATTGGAAAGGGATAGGGCTGCCCTCCGCAGGAGGAGCGTGGCAGGAGGAAGGCAATGAAAGCAAAGAGACAATGACAGTAAATAAGAAATGACTGCTGCAGAGATAAGAGGTAACTGGGCCAAGAAAAGAGACAGTTTCTACTCCCAGTTAATATAGCAGTTGACACCCCTGGCACTACAGTGGCCTGGAAAAGAATTCTCCCCAAAGCATCCTCACAAATGGGCAGTATCTCTGCTGATTGTGTACACCCATAGATCTGCCTGAGGGGAAGTTCCTGCAAGAAGGTATCATACTAACTGACACTGTCTCAGATTTCCTGTGCTCTCAATTATGTCACCCTAAACCACTTGCATAGTCTTCTTCAGATCTGGATTCAGAGTGCTTCTGTGTACACACTTTTTCAATCACTCTTGGACAGTTAATTCAATCTAACAATCATCTTCCAACACCTACTATGTTTCGAGCACTATCACTTGGTCCTGGGGATTCTAGGACAAAAAGGAATAGTTCTTGCCCTCAAGGAGCTTACTTTCTACTCTGAGGGACACGTAGAACATGCACATAGAAAAATAATTCCCTCTTTCAGAGGGAGGGAAGTCAAACAACTGGAGAAGAGGAAAGGGATGCAGTAAAGTATTTGATGAGAAGAGTAGCTCTTGAGTTCAGCCACAAAGGAAGGTATGGATTCTGAAATTTGGAGATGATATGAGAGTAGATTCTAGGCATGAAGGAAGGACCTGGCTATAGTCAGTCAGTCAACAACCATTTAGGAGATGGGATACTCTGTGAAGAGCAGCAAGCCCAATGTCACCAGAAATAATGTGTAAGTAGACTAGAATGGTAGGAAGGGCCCAGATCATGAAGGTGTTTCAACAGAGCCCAAACAGAGGACTTTCCATTTGATAACACTTTGAAAAGGTTAGGAATGTTCAGAAAGTTAAACATCTATGATGAAATTCCCAGCAAAGTGGAATGACCACTGGCTTAGGGGACCAGAGTTTGAGAACAAAGTCCGATATTTAATTGCTGTGTGTGTAACTTTATGAAAGTTACCAAATCTCTCAGACACTCAGTTTCCTCATTTCTAAAGGGAAGGCATTAGACCAGATGATTTTTCATATTCCTTCTAGCTCCAAACTTATGATTTATAATTTTCTGCATAGAAATAGAATATGTGGATGTGTGCCAAACAATACGGACATGTGAATGAATAAAAATATTTATTTACAGCTTACTATGTGCAAAGCATTGTGCTACTCTGTAGAGACACAAATAGAAAAACAAAACAGCCTTTGTACTCAAGGACCATAGGTGCTTAGAGGGGATGACAATGTATACAGGAGGTTTTCAATTGTCAGTCAAATGACTCTGACTCCTTAGGGTGACGTGGTAAATCACATGCTGATGCTTCTTTTTGAATGCTATTTCAATTGATAAAGTCATACCCATTTGTGATGATGAACCATTGGACAGTGCCAAGCACTGTGGTAGCAAAATATTTCTTTTTGGGGTCTTTAGTAGTTATTGTTACTAAAGAGGTGAAGACTGTAGCATCCCGCAGAGTCAATTGTCAGGTGAGATCTCCCCATGGTTGCTCCCTGGAATCATGGGGAACACTCTAACCAATCAGTAATTAAGACACATTTTCAAAGTGACTGGCAAAGATAAAACAACAACAAAGAAACCTGCATTGCAGGGTTTTTTATGGTCCTGGTTAATTCTGGCTCCTGTCTTTGGCTGGATCTGTCATGTTAACTCTAAATTGAGATGGCTGCTTGGTTGTTCCCCAAAGAAAATCAGGGGAAAAAGATGAGAACAATGGAAGAAAGGAAAAGTGACTTCTAGGTTATGGTCTTACATAAATTCATGCACATTCCACCATTCTGAGCTGGGAAGTCCAGTGGCCAACCAAAGAGACCAGGAAGAAATAGGACTTGCTTAGGCTCTGAAGGTTGACAGATGCTCTCAGGGATTGAAGTGAATGCTGAATCCCAGACCTGGGAATGCACCAGGATAAGCTGAAACAAAAAAACATTGTAAAGGAATACCCAGAGGAAAGTGAACTTGAACAGAGGTGCTGGAAACACCAGAGACTGATGGAAAGTGCCGAAGATGAAGCAGTAGAAAAAACAAAGAGCTAGGAATAGGCCAAAATGCTTCTCTCTCTCTCTCTCTCTCTCTCTCTCTCTCTCTCTCTCTCTCTCTCTGTCTCTCTCCATACATATAATTATATGTGTATATACACACATACACAAACATACATGTAAACAAAATGAAAAATAGCAGAGGAACAGTTGTGGCTCCCCTTTGAGGGACCAGCTGGGCCCCTTCCTACCCCTTAAAGGATCTGTTATTAAAAGAGAGAAGCCAGACAGTTTAGTTTATTGGGCTAACAATGGTTTAAGATGTCTCTTCAGAATTTCAGCTCCTGAAAAGTAAGGATCATATGCTGAGTAATTCCTGCAACTTGAGACCTAATCGGCACCTTCTTCATGAATAATTGACATTTATATGACACTTTGAGGGTTTTTAAAATAGTGTTTCTCAAAGTCAACTGTAAGGTACCATAATGACTTGTATCCACATTTTAAAGATAATTAAATATTTAAACAAACAAACAAACAAATAAAATAAAAGATAATTAAATAAATAAAAATAAAGATAAAGAAAGATAAAGAAATTGAGGCTAAGTGACTTGTCCAGGGCCATAAAGGTGTATGGGATGATGTGGGAGCATGTGATTCCTCACAATCTCCCTTAAAAAGGGATTAAGGAGGGGACAGCTAAGTGGTGCAGTGAATACAGCACTGGCCAGTGAGTCAGGAGGACTTGAGTTCAAATCCAAACTTAGATGCTTAACACATACTAGCTGTGCGACCTTGTATAAGTTATTTAACCCCAATTACCCTGCATTCCGTCCGCCAAAAAAAGACACACACACACACACACACACAAACACAAAGCATTAAGGATCAGTCAGAATTTAAAACCCATCTCCAGATTTCAGAGGCAACACTATTTCCACTATGGTGAGTAGGTCTTAAAAGAGTAGTAGAAGGGCATTTAGTTAGAGAACTTGTGTCCTTCCCCCTTTGGAAATATTCAATAAACCTATTAAGCATTTCCTCTTGTTTCTTGAAGCACCTGGCAGTGCCCCTCATTTCAGCTCTGGAGAACACAATGTCAGATGACATAGCACTTAATCACATATGAAGTCCCTCAAAGTGGAAAATTTCGAAGTGATTTATTTTTTTCCAGATGTAAATATATAGCAATAATGCAGTTATAAAACTGGTATTGTATTAAGCCATAAATTATATTTGACATGTAATAATGTTGAATTACTGTGGAAGTATATCAACTTCTAGTGGAGTTGCCAGCAAACAATCAGATGCTATTTACACCAGCCTCATTGTTTGCTGTGAAATGGAGGTGGGGGTGGGGGTGGGGGTGGGAGTCGGGAGATAAAGTTCTGAGGCCTCTTGTTGGGACTGAAATGCCACAGGCACCAGTTAGACCAAGACTATAGAGAAGCCAAGGCCAGGGGTGAGTTGGAGTGCCCTAGAACTCTAGTTAAGTGGCTCATTCCAGGCTAAGGGACTAGGAAGCATTTTTCAACCCTGAAAAAAATAATAGGTTCAGAGAAAAGGGCAAAGGCTTAGCTGCCCTGTCCCCTTTGTCAGGCCTTTGTTCAGAGAAAATTGTAATGTCGATAAATCTGAGGTGTGATTGATTTCATCTGGTGGCCCAAATCAGGGGTGGTCAACCCAGCTGTGTAGCCCATGAACTGACCAGGGGATGGGAGAAAAACCAGCCCAGTTTGGGATGGAAGGATTTTATAATTGAACTGTTGAAGGAATTTTGATAAATAGCCAAGGCAAAGTCAGCGAATGAATAAATCAAATCCACAGCTGGGGTATTGTCCCATGAGGGATTAGGCCAGGAATGTAAATCCCAGCCTTTGGTGGTGATTGGGAGTTGGTGTGGATCAGTGAGGAAGTAGACTTTTTACCTGGGCCCTTTCATGTGGAACAAGCAGAGGATTAATTACTCCAATAAACTTAATAGCCATTTGGTTATTTTAAAATGGTGGCAGTAGTCATATTCTTTATCTTTAAGAGAGGGAGAATGGAGAGCTGCTTTCTATAACCAAAGGTTAAATGCATTCTGTTCAAACCTAACAATAAATGGTTCACCTTTGATTGAGAAAGACCCAACTCAGACATTTTCCAAAGCCCCTGAGTAAATTCAATAACTGTTTCCGGAGGCTCAGGGGATAAAATGCATTGTACCTTTGATTTTTTTTTCCCTCTTCACCAAGAAGACTGTTTCCTTGAGATCTTCCTAAAACACTTCATAGGTACTCTCAGCTCTGAGTTGTATCATACTATATTGCATATCTGTACATATTTATAGGGTTAGTCAAATTGGCAAATCAACCTTGGCTGCACCCAAGAACTAATCTGAAACTTCATTCTTCTAGAATTTACTTTTTCATTCAAAAGTCTTAAACAAAGGATGCTAAAAATGGGATTGGGAATCACCTTTACTATTCAGGGATGAAAGCTTACAAATCTACCCAGTCATATAAAATTATGCCTACAAGAATCAAGGATATCTATTCTTCTGCTTTTTCAATGGAGTCAAGAATTATATTATGGCATAAGTCATAGGTTAATTACTTTTTATTAACAAAAAACAAATGACCATGGACATTTTAATTATACAAAAAGAAAGTTTTGCTTTTAAAAGTTTAAAATGCAAAAAAAAGGAAGCCTAGAAAAAATATTATTCAAAGGCTGATTCAAAAGAATCAGAGGCCTAGTACTGAGACTTTATTAAAAAAAATCAAAATATGCCATATATATGGTTTTGGGTGTATGTGATTTGGTGAGGGTACAGTGGACAGGTTAGGCCCATAATGCATTTCAATGGCATGTATAGAGAGCTGCAAGGTATACAATGTAAACAGCAACAGGACCAGAGTGAAAAGATGGTTAAAAAGGGGAGGGAGGTGAGATAAGGAGGAGAGTTACAGAAGATAGGCTAAGGGGTAGTAATATTTATGCAAAAATAAAAAATAAAAAAAAGAGTGCCAATAATACATTTAAAACACACAGAAGAAAATCATAAGGCAGTTGAGAAGGGGACACAGGTAGGGCAGTGTTGACACTACCGTGTTCAATTTTATATATATATATATATATATATATATATATATTGTTTTTTGGGTTGTTTTTTTTTTCTTTTTGGAGGGCAGTTGGGGGTTAAGTGACTTGCCTAAGGTCACATGTCTAGTTTTTGTGTTAAGTCTCTGAGACCAGATCTGAACTCAGGTCCTCCTGACTCGAGGGCCAGTGCTCTATTCACTGCGCCACCTAGCTGCCCCCAATTTAATATATATAAAAAACCAAAACTGTAGTTTCCTAGTGTCCTATACAAACCTTTTCTTTGGGCTTCTTTTTATATGGAAATATTAACATTTCTTGATGATTTTTTTTAATACAGAGATATAGAGAAATTTTTGAGTCCTAATATTGTGAGTATAAATCTGCTTCTGTCTACTAATAATAGAGGAAAAGTAGACACGTGGTCTGATCTATTAGGAAGATAAGACGGAGAAAGGGGAAGAGAAGAAGAAGAACAAAGACACAGAGACAGAGAGAAAAATAAAGATGGGCAGAGATAGAGATCCAGTGAGGGGGTAGAGTCATAGACACAGATGAAGAAACAAGGAGTCAGAGAGAGACATAGAGAGATAGACAGAGACAGAGAATAGTTAAATAGAGGCAATAAAGAAAGCAAAGGGCTGGTAAGAAAATGGCAGCTTCACAAATACCAATGTGGATACTCCTCCAGTGGTGCAGATTGCAACCCATTCATACCATCTCATCCTGCACAAATGTTCTTCATGACTTCATGTTAAGTCTTGAAAGGTACTTCAAAGTTCATACAATGCACAGGGGTCTTCCCCTAGATCTCTGAACATTGTGTGTATACCTTCGGAGAGTATAGATGATCCATTTTTTAGCCGCATCTCTCACTACATGAGTGGACCATTGAAATGCTACCTATCTTTTTCTTTCATGATAATTTTTAATACTGCAGCTGGTATTCACTGATAATGTGCTACATGGAATAAAAGTCTCCAAAGATTAAAGTTAAAGGTCACTTAAAGGGTGAAAGAGAGACGTATGGTGGCAACCAATAAGCTGCAGCTTATGGCTCCTATATTGCATCATCAGAATAATGTTGATGCTAAGATACATCTTTGTTTATGGGAAATGTTTGGAATCATTTGCAAAATGGAATCCAGAACCATTCGCTTTCTTCTTAATTTTGGGTCACATTCATAGTTTATTTCCTATCCAAGACACTGCTTAAGCAATCCATGGACTGTATTATTAAATGCATATCATAATCTAGACAGTATCAAATCAGCAACTATTTATTACACATTTGCTATATTCCAGGCCCTGTGTTAAGGACTGGACAATATTCATTCTTTACTGATTTTTTTTTTCGTCTAAGCACAGTAGAATTTTGTATTCCTTCCACCTTTTAGTGTGATTATAAAATGTGGTATGCTCTAGAGTACCTTTTGTGAAAACTTATTTTTCTTATACTTTCATCAAGCGGTATGTATGGGGTGTTCAGGGAGGACTAATCCCTCTGGTGTGAGGGCTTACAGAGCATTCAGGGCTGCTCATCCACGTTTGTTTGCATTCACCTTACTCTCACCTGTGGCTCTGAAAAGCTATAATACCGGCTGCAGTCACACCCCAGTAAACTTTCTTAAAAGATGAGTTAAATAAGGTTAGGGTAATCAAGAAGCCGAAAACCTGTTGGTGACTTAAGGGCATGTCTGCCCCAAGAAGGTGAAGACTTTCCCCGGTGGAATGGGCAGATAACAATTTGTTCCAACCACCATAAAGGTGGTGAAGCAGGTGCTGTGGAGTGTTAATAGCTTGACTAGACATCCATGATGCCAAGGACACCCTCTGCATCTTAGGCCTTTGCCACTAGTCTTGATTTTGTCCTGCCACTGGACTTGGATGATTCAGGAAGAGAGAGACTGGTGACTTTGTGCAACTCGGCTTCATTTAAATCCAATTCATGTGCAAATCAAGATATTACCTGTGATGTCATTTGTTCTCTTCCACAATGAAAGATGAAAAAGAGCCTTCATTAAGGATAATCTCAATACCTGTATAGATTATACTCATAAAAATATTTTAGAAATGGTAAAGTAGGTATATAGATTGGTACTTACCAATATTTTCTTGATCACCTTTTTCAGTAGTATTAATAACCATGATTTTTTAATAATGAGAATTTGGAAGCCATCCTGATACAGTGATATACCTATGAGGTACTAAAAAATCAGAAGATGGGGGAAGCTACTGATTCTTATTAGCAGCAATAGTAACACTATGAATCTGGTCTTCAGAGCTTTCCTGTCGATTGTTCTAGCATCAGCTTCCATCTTTATGGCATTTCTCCCTTTTCATTGCTCACTTTTGCAGTCTCTTGGCTGTTCTAGAGTCCCCCAATATGCTTGTCCCCTATATATACAGTGATGCCATTCCTTACTCATATTCTCTCTTTTTTTTTCCTCCCAAAGCCAAAATCACTCAAAACAAAATTTACCATTCCTACAGGAGCATGCTGTTGAACTGCTGTCAGATTAGAAGCATTCTAATAAACTAGTTTACAGTAAGGTATAATCAATTTTGCATTGGTCCAAATACAGACTACACTTTCCCCTACAAATTTAGCTTACAAAAAATTTGAGTGTGATCTATAATCAATATTTTTCCAGTGTATTACAAAATGTATATATTTATACATGCATGCATTAATATATGCATGTATAATATACACATATGTTTTTCTTTCAAAGAGATATTTTCAGTCTACATAGGCTATATATAGATTTTATCAGAAGGTAGCCTATATTAAGTCCATTTCAGTTATTAATTCAAGTACATTTCTATAGCTTCCTTTCCCAAACTCAGATTACTTGTATTTAATAGAAGACCAAAACATAATTTAAAAGAATTAATCTATCAATGAGAGGGTTGGAGGAAAAGAAAGTCCTTTTTAGTCCTAATTCATATAGATCAATGGTTCTTAATTTGGGGTCTCTGACCTTCAGAGGGTCTGACGATTGATTTCAGGGTATCTATTAACTTGAATGGGGGGAAAATTACACCCTTATTTTCACTAACTTCTGATTGAGTTTTAGCATTTCCTTCAATTATACAAAAATATTGTTCTGAAAGAGTCCATAAACTTCACCAGTCTAACAATAGATTCTATGTCACAAAATAAGCCAAGAATATTTGATATCTTGGAAAGAATAGTTGTAGTCAGAAGATATCTGGATTCAAATCCCAGTTTATTCACTTGCTTGAGATGTGACCAGTTTCCTCATCTGTAAAATGGGGCTAATCACGTTAGCAATATCTGTCTAATATAATTGTTGTGAATAAATGGCTTTGCAAACATAAAGCATTATGTAAATATGAGGTATCATTATGCCTACTCCACTTACTCATAATGTTATCTTGCCTGCTGGCATAAAGCCAACTCTTCCAACTGCTCAAATCAATTCCATTTCTAGTTTTTTATTTAAAAATATGATTTTTCTTAAACAATGCAGCAAAGCAGTAATTATCAAAACCACTTGGCTAAAAAATAGAGTTCAATCAATGGATTAAGTATACAATATACAGAATTCTTAAAATGAACCTAGTAGGCTAGTGTTTTATAAAGCCAAGACCCAAGTTACTGGATAAGAATTCAGGATTTGATAAAAATTGCTTGGAAAACTGGATATTAATTTGGTCAAAGCTTCACATGATGTATCAAGATAAATGCCAAACAGATAACTGATGTAGATTATGGGTGATATCACAAACAAATTAGAAGAATGAGAAAGTAATTATCCATAATACCCTTGTACCATGGTTTCTGGGGAAAAGACTCTTTAAAAAATAGTGTATAAAAATCATGTGATTATAAAATGTTAAAGTGAGAAAAGAACTTAGAGTTCATCTAGTTTACTTCCTTCTTTTACAGATGGTAGACCTGATACCCAGAGAAAGGGAATGATTTACATAGTTTATTTCAATATGATTTTCCACTAGTGGGACCTGCTTGGTTTTGCCCTCCCCCAAATGCATTCATCATCTGAAATCTCATCATCCTGAAGATTGACTCAGTTTTGATGCTCAGCACTCCACTTGGCACCCTCAGTTGTCTCTTCCCTCTGATTTGAGGGCTAGAGGTCAGAGAAAGAAAATTCCTCCCAGTTTTACTTTATGGAGGACTCAGAACTTTCCAGTTGAAGTCTCCATTTTCCATCAGCATCTCTCTTGCTTGGTTTCATCTCCATCCTTTGTCACTCCCCACCCTCTTTCACTTCCTTTATTTATTGTTTTGCCTTATTAGATTGTAAACTCCTTGAGGGCAGGGATTCTTTTTCTTTTTTTTGTATCCCCATCATTTAACATTATTCCAAGCACATAGTGGGCACTTAATAAATGTTCATTAGCTGACTGATTAGATGCCTATCATGTTAAGAACATTGTAACTTCTGGTCATATGAAAACAAAAGGAGCCACCTAATTCATGGCAGAACAGTGATGTGAATCAATTATTCAGATTCCCAATTTAGTCCCCATTTCATCATTGTTCCCATTTATGTAATTACATTATATAAAAAAAGGCAAATAGGCTTGTCTTCATGAAGAAAGCATCGTTGTGTAGATGGGTTTCCCACTTACAAATCCTGCACAAGTTACATTCTTAGGGCCTCAGTTTCTCCATCTGTCTGATGGGGATAACAAAACCTTCTCTGACAACCTCACAGGGATTTCAGGAAGGCCAACTGAGATAATGGATGTAATGTTCCTTGTAACTGTAAAGTGCTACATAAATGTGAGCTATTATTAATTAGCCCTTCAGTATTTGAGAATTATATCACTGATGATTTATTATAATTACTTGGGCAAATGCCAAGGACCATTTTGGAATGCAGCTTTTTTGATATATTGAAAAAGCTTTAGGTTTTTTTCAAAATTTAAAAACTGTAGGATGTTTCCAGAATTTTTTAAAATGAAAAGCATCAATGGAAAAAAAATATGTCAGGAAACCTCTATCCTTACAATCTGACTATAGAATCAACCCATCTTTTGGTTCTGAGCATTTGTCTGGATTGATTGACATGAAATGAACCTCACTGAAAAACCACAGATTGACTTACAGAACCTCAGTGGGAGGAAAGGGTCATGTCAGATCATCTCATAGGGATATAGAATCAAAAGATCAGAAAGCACCTTCAAATCTTATAAGCTTCCCTAATTTTTTTTGGTAGGGGGGAAGGCGGGACAATTGGGGTTAAGTGACCTACCCAAGGTCACACAGCTAATATGTGTGGTCAAATTTGTACTCAGGTCCTCCTGACTCCAGAGCCCATGCTCTATTTACTGAGCCACCTAGCTGCCCTTGCTCCCCTGATTTTTTACATAGAGGGGTCAGGACCACAGTAATCCTGAAAGGGGAATTGGGGGGCTGATAGGAAAGGACCTAGCATGCCATGGACTGGTCAAAATGTAAAATCAAATTATAAAGAAAGTCAAACAAAAATATGTGAACCCTTTTTTAACAGAAAATTTAAATTCCTCCTATAAAAATTGGGGTAGATCAATATTGAAAGAAAAACAGCTATAATAGTAGTTTCTTAACTAGGGGAAAAAATCTTCCCCTTATTGTTTTGCATATTGTTTTGGTTTGTTTATTTAGTTGGATTTTTGTTTTCTTTTGTTTTTGCACTGGTGAGGACAATGTGTATTGGTTGGAAATATTTAGCCTGATCAATGGCTTATGTCTCTAGGATTCGGTCATGTCCTGGGTTGGAGCTCCAAGACAGATTAGTTTATAACCTAGGATCATAGATTTAGACCTGAGATGGGCCCACAGGGCATCTAAATCAACCTCTTGTTTTATCTATGAGGAAGCCTAAATTCAGAGGGTTAAATGACTTGGAAATTACAGGTCTGGATTAACTACAAATGTTTATGGGTAGTATAACTAGGTTTAACGGGCAAATAAGGGAACAGGCTTGGAAAAGGGCACCGCTCATGTCCAGCTAAAAGGCTAAACATGGTAAAGGATAAGGACGGGACTGTTCCTCTACATTTAACACAAGGCACTGAATTCAGAACAGGACTTGAGCCACACAGTGACTTGCCACATTATTTTCACTTTTCTTCTTGAGAGGTGAAAAGGCAGTTTAGCTGCCTTGTCCCAGAAGAAAAGAGTCCAAGTAGTTCACCTCTCCCTCTCTCCCCTGCTCTTTCTCTTCTCCTCTTTTTCTTTTCATAAACTCAATCCCTATCTCTTCCAGTTGTTTACTTTGCATATGAATTTCTTGTCCAGGACAATGAGTCAAACTTCAAAAATTTCCAAAGCTTAGGTGGATTCAGGCCATTCTTCCCACCTATAGGTGGAGATGAAATGGTATATATTGCCCTTCCCCTTAGATAGTTGTTATACAAGAATAATTAATTGAAATAGGAAGCTACTATATTAGGTAGAATGCTTCCTCACCACTGGCATCTAGGCCCTAGCAGAGCTCTTCCCTAAGTGCGGCCTTTGCCCATGAGGGCCCTACCCCTGTTTTCATGATATATCTCCCACTCAACATAATGCTTTCCTACGGTCCAAGAGCTCTGCCCCTACTCCCAAATGAATTTCCATTAAAAAGGTTTTTTTTTCTGATGCACTTCATGTCCATTTGCCTCAGATGCCATAATTATTAATTATCATTATGCCTGTCAGGATTGATGAAATCCAGTAGGCAACTGAATACAAAATGAACAAAGTCAAGTGAGAATAAAGAAGAGAAACAAAACAGCTTCTTAACAATTTGAAACTAAACCCAAAGGACTATAAAACTGTTTATAATTAATTGTTCTATATACCTCAAAGAGATCACAGAAAAAGGAAAAGGATCTATACGTACAAAAATATTTATAGCAACTCCTTTTATAGTGGCAAAGAATTAGAAACTGAGGGGATGCCCATCTGCCCATCAGTTGGGGAATGGTTGAACAAATTGTGGCGTATGACTGTGATAGAATACTATTGTGCTGTAAGGAATGATGAAGGGGATGACTTCAGAAAAACCTGACAAGACTTATATGAGATGATGCAAAATGAGTTGTGAAGAACCAAAAGAACATTGTTCGCAGTAGCAGCAATAGTGTGAGGATGATCATTTGTGAGACTTTGCTACTTGTATCAAGTCAGTTATTCATAACAGCTCCAAAGGACTCATGATGAAAAATGTTATGCACCACCAGAAAGAGAGAACTAATGAACTCTGAGTGCAGATTGAAGTATTTTTTCCAACATGGCTAATGTGGAAATATGTTTTTGCATGACTTCATATATTCATACCTTCTCAATGAGAGGGGGTAGGAATGGAGAGATAGAAAGAATTTGGAGCTGAAAAGAAAAAGAAAAGTTTGAAAAAAAAAAAGCAGTATCTCAGGGTCCTGGACAGAAGCAGCTAAAATTAGGTAACAGTTTTACCCACATTTATCTATAGGAGTAGGAATGTTATCATAGGATTTTTATGGAATGGATATCTAAGATTGTCTGATCTAGCTTCTAAGTCCTAAGATTTTAGAGGAGAGGAAACGAAATCTTGGAGAGCTAAGTGACTTGCCCAACATTACACAGGTAATAATGGAAGAACTAGGTTATCTGACTCCAAATACAGCAGTCTTTCCCCTGTAACATGTGCTCTTCTTCTTCTTCTTCTTCTTCTTCTTCTTCTTCTTCTTTCATTTTCTTCTTCTTCTTCACTTTTTAAAGGAGGGAAGGCAGGGCAATTGGGGTGACTTGCTCAAGGTCACATGACATTAAAACAATTCATGGAGTAACAGAACCTAAAAGAGGTTGGGGTGAAATAATTTTCCATCCAGAGGAAACTTGGAAGGTCAGTAGGAAAGGTCTGTTATACTAGTAGGTGTTAAGTGTCTGAGGCCAGATTTGAACTCAGGTCCTCCTGACTCCAGGGCCAGTGCTTTTTTACTGCGCCACCTAGCTGCCCCAACATATGGTCTTCTTAAGGACTGATTATGCATGTAAAAACCACTTTCTCTTTAAGTTTCTCAAAGGTTACAGTGGACCTAGGACTTAATATTAGACACATTTATGAGAAAGGTAATAGTGGCACAGTGGAAAGCATGATGGCTAGAGTTAGAAGATCTCAGTTCACATCCTAGCTCTCCTATTTTTTTTAGGGAGTGACCTGGGTGAAGTTAGTTAACAATTTTGAATTTTATTTTCTTCTTCAATAAAATGATGGCCTTGGACTACTTGCCTTACTGTTCTAGATCATTGACCCCATGACGAAATTCTCTTCCATGAGATTTTGAGCTGGGAAAGATTGTAGAGACCACTTAGTTGAGGCTCAGAGAAGTGACTTCACCAGGGTCGCTTAAGTTCATTTTAATATATTCAACAAATATTTACTAAACAGCTACTATGCTCCAGGAACTGTGCTATGCACTGGAGATACAAAAGAGGGAAAAGACTGTCCCTGTCAGGAGCCGAGATAATGGAGAAAAGGCACTGACTCCCCTAAATAATGACATTAAAACAATTCCTGGAGTAACAGAACCTAAAAGAGGTTGGGGTGAAATAATTTTCCATCCAGAGAAAACTTAGAAGGTCAGTAGGAAAGGTCTGTTATACTTAGGTGAGAGTGGAACACACGTGCAGGTCACGTCAGTACAGAACCAACCCCAGGAATGGGCTTTGGGAGCCACTGGATCAGGAATGGCAGCAGCTACTTCTGGAGCTCTCAGCCTACAGATGGTAAGGAAGTTGATCAGAAGGAGATTACAGGGGTCTCTTTGCTAGCACTGAGGCAGAACTCTGTTGCTTTGCCCATACTCAGGTCTGGTTTGCAGTCATGGGTGGCAGCCCCATGGTGAGAAAGAACATTAGCACACCAGAGCTTGTGACACAGTTCCAGGGAAGAAGAGAGTGTTTTTTGTGGTTCTTCACAGACCAGAGCACAGAAAAGGAAAGTAACAAACACATTTCCTTAGATCATACCACCTTAGAAGAACTGAAAACTTACAAGTCCCTAGAAGTATCTCTGAAAACAGTTGCACAAAGCCCCTGAAATTTGGGTCAGAGTGCACTCCACCCTGGAAGCAGAGCCCTACTTTAATAATGATTTAAAACTCAAGAAACAGGCTTGGGAAAATGAGCAAACACCAGAAAAAATTGAGCATGGTTACTATGGTGACAAGGAAGCCCAAAACACAGACTCAGAAGAAGAGAGCAAAGTCAAAATTCCTATACCCCCGAGAAAAATATGGATTGGTCTCAGGTCATGGAAGGGCTTTAAAAAGATCTTTCTTGTCTTTCTAGAGGAGGGAAGGCAGGGCAGTGAGGGTTAAGCAACTTGCTTAAGGTTACACAGCTAGTAAGTGTTAAGTGTCAGAGACCAAATTTAAACTTAGGTCCTCCTGATGTCAGGGCTGCTGCTGTATTCACTGCACCACCTAGATACCTCTTAAAAAGGATTTTGAAAGTCAAATAAGGCAGAAGGAAAGTTAGGAAGAGAAATGAGAGTGATACAAGGAAAATAAAAAAAAAACCCAACAAATCATCAGGTTGATAAAGAAGGCACAAAACATTCTTGATGAAAATAACGCCTTAAAAAACATACTAGACCAAATGGCAAAAGAGGTACCAAAAGCCAATGGGGAGAAGAATGCTTTAAAAAGCAGAATTAGTCAAATGGAAAAAGATATACAAAAATTCACTGATGATAAGAATCACATAAAAAGTAGAACTGATCAAATGGAAAAGCAGGTACCAAAGTTCACCGAACAAAATAATTCCTTAAAAGTTAGAATTGCACAAGTGGAAGCTAATGACTTTATGAGATATCAAAAAACAATCAAACAAAATCAAAAGAATGAAAAAAACATAGAATAAAATGTGAAATATTTCATTTGAAAAACAACTGACCTGCAAAATAGATCCAGGAGAGATCATTTAATAATTATTGGACTAACTGAGAGTCATGATTAAAAAAAGTCTATACATCATCTTTCAAGTAATTATCAAAGAAAACTTCCCTGATATTATAGAACCAGAGGGCAAAATAGAAATGGAAATAATCATCTCCTGAAAGAGATTCCAAAATGAAAATTCCCAGGAATATTATGGCCAAATTCCAGAGTTCTTATGTCAAGGAGAGACTATT
Source organism: Pseudocheirus occidentalis (assembly GCA_028646575.1). Taxonomy (NCBI): domain Eukaryota; kingdom Metazoa; phylum Chordata; class Mammalia; order Diprotodontia; family Pseudocheiridae; genus Pseudocheirus; species Pseudocheirus occidentalis. Next base: position 132,831,241 of record CM053599.1, on the reverse strand, counting down.
GCAAGAGAAACAATTCAAGTATCATGGAGTCACAGTCAGGATAACACAAGATTTATCAACTTCTACATGAAAGGATCAGACAGCTTGTAATATGATATTCTGAAGGGCAAAAGAGCTAGGATTAAAACCTAGGATCCCCTATCCAGTCAAACTGAGTGTAAATCTTCAGAAGGAAAAATGGACATTTAATGAAAAGAGGACTTTCAAACAATATTTATGAAAAGACCAGAGCCAAATAGAAAATGTGACTTTCAAATACAAGACTCAAGAGAAGCACAAAAAGGTAAGCAGGAAAGGGAAATAATAAGGGCCTTAATAAGGTTAAACTGTTCACATTCCTACGTGGGAAGATACTTATAACTCAAGAACTTTTTCATTGTTAGGGCAGTTAAAAGGAATCTATATAGACAGAGGGTCTAAGTGTGAGTTGAATGCGAAGGGATGATAAATAAAATTGAGGGTTGAGAGAGGAATGTACTATGAGAAAGGGAAAGTGAGAGGTAGAATAGGGGTAAATTATCTCACATAAAAGAGGCAAGAAAAATATTTTACAGCAGAGGGAAAGAAGGATATGGTGAGGGGGAGTGAGGGAACCTTACTCTTATGAGAATTGGCTCAAAGAGGGAATAACATATGCACTCAGTTGAGTGTGTGTGTGTGTATCTATATCTATATCTATATCTATCTATCTATCTATCTATCTATCTATCTATCTATCTATCTATCTATCTATCTATCTATCTATCTTACCCTACAGGAAAGCAGGATGGGAAAGAGACAAGAGAAGGGTGAGGGCATGATTGAAGGGAGGACATATTGGAGAAGAGGGCAGTCCAGAAGCAAAACATTTTTGAGGAGAGATAGGGTGAAAGGAGAGAGAGAATAGAATAAATTGTATGGGGAATATGATGGAGAGAAATACAGTTAGCAATAGCAACAGGGGAAAAAATTTGAAGTAAGCTTCTCTGATAAAGGCCTCATTTCTCAAGCACAGAGAGAACTGAGTCAAAATGTATAAAATAAGAGTCATTCCTTAATTGATAAATGTTCAAAATGTATGAAGTTTTTAGATGAAGTGATCAAAGCTATCTTTAGTCATAAGAAAAAATTCTCCAAAGCAGTATTGATTGGAGAAATGCAAATTAAAACAGTTCTGACATACTACCTCATACTTATTACATTGACTAATAGAACAGAAAAGGAAAATGACAAATGTTGGAAGGGATATGGAAAAAAGTGTCAGAGATATTAATGCATCGTTGGTGGAGTTGTGAACTGATTTAACCATTTTGTAGAGTAATTTGGAACTATGCTCAAAGAGCTATAAAATCAAGCATACACTTTGACCTAGCAACACCACCACTAGGTTTATATTTCCAAAGAGATGAAAAAACAAAAAGAAAAAGGACCTATATGTACAAAAATATTTATAGAAACTCTTTCCTGGTGGCAAAGAATCAGAAATGTAGGGTATGCCTATCAATTGGTGAATGTTTGAACAAATTGTGCTGTGTGATTATGATAGAATAATACTATTGTGCTATAAGAAATGATGAACAGGATACTCTCAGAAAAACCTGAAAGACTTATATGAGCTGATGCAAAGTGAAATGTACTACATACAAAGTAACAGCAATGTTGTAAGATGACCAGCTATGGATGACAACTATTCTCAGCAGTACAATGATCCAAGACAACTCTGAAGGACTCATGATGCAAAATGCTATCTATCCCCAGAGAAAGGATGGATGGTGTCTGAATACAGATTGAAGCATACTTTTTTTGCTCTTTATTTTTCTTGAGCGTTTTTTAAAAAATCTATGCTTTCTTTCATAACATGACTAATATGGAAATGTTTTGGATGACTACCCATGTATAACCTATATCAAATTGCTTGCCTTCTCAACGGGGGTTGGCGGTTGGTGAGGGAGGAAGGGATAGAATTTGAAACTCAAAGTTTGACAAATGAATGTTTAAAATTGTTTTTACATGTAGCTGAGGAAAAATAAAATACTATTATAAATTTTAAAAATAACTGGCAGCTGAGTAGAGCATGTATTAGAGTAAGTAGAAACTTGAGTCAGGAAGAACAGTTAGAGGATATTGTAACAATCTATGCAACAACTATTGCCTGGACACAGCGTAGGGTCTATGTGAGTGGAGAGAACAGTACCTATATGAAAAGTGTTGTAAAGGTAAAACACGACTAGATGTGGCAAGAGATTGCATGTGTGTGTGTGAGAGAGAGAGACAGAGACAGAGACAGACAGACAGAGACAGAGAAAGACAGAGAGAGACAGAGAGAGAGAAAGAGAAGAGAAGAGAGAGAAAGGGAGAGAGAGAGAGAGAGAGAGAGAGAGAGAGAGAGAGAGAGAGAGAGAGAGAGAGAGAGAGAGAGAAGAGAGAATTGAAAGTTAACACCAAGGTGGTGACTGGTAAGATGGTGATGCCAATAACAAAAGTATAGGAGATCAGAAAAGGGGAGGGTTTGGGAGGAAAAATATAATCAGTACTGCTCTGGACATTTTGACATTGAGATTCATATAGGACATCACATTGATTATGTTGAGAAGGTAATTGGTGATTCCAGTCTTTTTTTGTTTTTTTTTTGCTTTTTTGGAGGACAGTTGGGGTTAAGTGACTTGCCCACAGTCACACGGCTAGGTTTTTATGTTAAGTGTCTGAGGCCGGGTTTGAACTCAGGTACTCCTGACTCCAGGGCCGGTGCTCTATTCACTGTGCCACCTAGCCGCCCCGATTCCAGTCTTAATAAAAAACACTAGCTTTGGATATATAGATTTGGAAGTTATCTAAAAATAGATCATTGAAACCAGAAGAGCTGATGAGATCACTGAGTGAATTTGTGTGGAAGAAAAAGAGAAGAGGGCTCAGGGCAGAGCCTCTGGGAGACATGCAGAGTTAGCACCTATGCTATGCATGAATAGTCTCTGAAGGGGATTGAGAAGGAGCAGTCAGACAGGTAGAAGGAAAACCAGGAGAGTCCAGTGTTATGACAATCTAGGGAGGTGAGAATAACGAAGGTAGGAAGATCTTCAGTGTCAAAGACTGCAAAATACTCAAGAAGGATGATGATTGACAAAAAGCTTTATAGATTTGACAGTTAAGGGCTTTTTGGTAACTGCCAAAGGCATTTTCATTTGAGTGATAAGGTTAAAAGTATAACCAAAGTATAACCAAAACCATCTTTTATCTGGTGGCCAACATTCTGTTGATTAGTCTCTCCATATTTTGGGTGGACATGGATGGGGATGGTCCTTGGTAGGACCTATCAGAGCTTTTCTTGGTAGGCATGTAAGCTTTGTTTACTTGGCAAAACATTTGAGAAGCAGGGCTTGTCTCAGTGCCATAGTGAAACAATGGAGTAAGCGATTCTATGCATCTGTAAACACACTATAAATAAAACTATCTTCTAAGGAAAAAAAAAGATAGTCCCTAACTTTAAGCAACTCACAATCTCCAAATCTCAGAACTAGGTTTTGAATCCAGATTTTCCAGCTGCATATGCAAGGCTTTTTCTCCTACAAAGATGCTACTTATAAATGTGCTGATGTTCTTCTATGAGTGATATGTGACCTTCTTTTGCTAAAAACATTTATTAAGCACCCAGTGTCTTCAGAACACTCTTGCAGGTGCTGGGAGAAGTCCTAAGATTAAACAAGACATAGTGCCAGCCATCACAAGCTCATGATCTGGTAGATAAGATAAGCATTTGTATTGGGCAGTTTCAGATATTCCTTTAAGCAATTACTAAATCCAGCTCAAACACAGGGGGAGGTTGAAATCTTGAGGGAGTTGAATGAGATTGTTCTAATGCTTTGATTTCAGTCTGGCAGGGGAAAAAATTGTCACCAACTGGGCAAAGTATCCAAGACAGGTAGAGACCACCTTAATCCTTGCACTTGACCCTGCAGGGGTAAAGACATGGATGTTTCTACAACTATTTTGAAGTACAAAAGTTATTTTGTATATATTGTCTCTTCTGAGTCCCAGGACCATCCTGTGTAGTAGGTATTGCAGCTACCGTCACTCTCATTTTATAGATAAGGAGGAAATAGTCTCAGAGAGGGGAAGTGAGATATCCATGGCCACACAGCTGGTAAACATCATCAGACGCACGGTTTGAAATCAGGCCTCTCTCATTCCAAATTGAGGGGCTCTTGTCTCAACACCATGCTCCCTCTTATCAAAGCTGAGGTGTGATAGCTGCAGAAGGCAGCCTGCCTTAGGGCCAGACCCGGTGGAGGTGCAAGGCACTGTCTCTCATGAATGCTGCGTTAGTAAAGTGGAAGCTAAATCATGGGGGGGCAGCCAACTCTCCATGTTGAGGAACATCACCTCACACTTCTGGTTTTTCAACAGATTGTATTTTACCTCTATTGTATATCTCAAACAGACCTGCTGACTGCAGGTGTAATCAGCCTGAGAGCTGTTGCAAACCACCTATGAAGTATCTAGCTCAGAGAGGGTACTGAGAGGCAATTTTAGTTGCTTAAAAAAAAAGAATGGAAACCACGAGCAGAGTGAGTTTTAAGCAAAGTGAATATATTAATTTATAGCCCAACAAACAGAACAGGCATGTTATCCCAAAGGCAGCCTGCTGACTTCCAGAGAATAAGAAGTAAATAAATCATAGACGACGGTGATAAATGGGCAATGTAGGATGTGTCAGAGTGCATGCCTGATTTGCCCAGACGGCCCATCACGGGGAAGGCCTCTAAGCCACTCAGATTCTTCGTTAGCAAGGAGTCCCTCCAAGGATAGACATTTCTGAAATAGCCCTCTTTTTTATTGTTGGTTTCTTAATCTTCTTTAAAAATATTTAAATGAAGAGAAAATATACCTCACAGTAGAAATATGGCATTCAGGATGAGGATTTTTAGTTCCCTGAATCAAGTTCCATCCAACAGAAGCCCATTTCCAAGAGGATGGAGCTCTTCTATCCCTAGGGCACTAGGACTCCTTCCTCCCGGGCCATAAAGCACCCAATATAGATTCTTCTTTCTGAGAGAGAATCCTTTCCCTGGTGTAGCATGGAGAATTTAACAACTAGGGAGAGAAAAAGAGAATAATGTAAGCATTAATGTGTGATAGAAAGGCCATTGGACTTGGAATCAAAGAACCTGAGTTTGAATCTTGCTTCTGTCACTTAACACTTGTGTGACCTTGGCCAAATCCTTTCCCCACTTTGGGCCTCAGTTTTTAATAATAATAACAACAATAATAAAAACATCTTATATAGCACTTTAAGTCTCGCATAATGCTACATAATCTCACTTGATCTTCACAACAAGCTTGTGTCATAGGTGCTATTATTACGTCTCTTTTATGCTTAAGGGAACTGAGGCTAAGAAAAGTTAAATGACCTCCTCAGGTCACTTAGCTCATAAGTATCTGATGCAGGATTTGAACTCAGATCTTGCTAACTCTAGGCCTAGCCCTCTTATCCACAGTGCCCCCTACCTACCTCATCTGTAAAATTAAAAGATGGAACTAGGTGGCCTGTTAGGCCCTTTCCAGCTCTAGCTCTACAGGCCCTAGGATAGAATTTGCATGGTCCCTATGATACAATTGCTCAGTTTCCTATTTGGAAATGATAAAAAAACAGAAGTTCATAGATACTATGATATTCACAGATACTAGAATTCAGGTGAGCTATAATATATGCAATTGTGCCTGGGTTATGGCCTTTGTGACCTGAATAGTCAGATTTTCCCAAGTTGTGGTTAGCTGAAAAGAATAGATTAAGATGTTCTTCTATTAATAGATGCCTTGAAAGTGGAAATATAGCTCTTTATTGATACAACTAGTCATAGACATTGAATAGTATTTACACCATTAAACAAATTTACACCATTAAATAAAATAAAACTCATAAGCACAATTAACTACCTTTTTGGCTACTCTGAGCTTGTTATCAATTCTCTAATTCTCTCATTAAGTACCTTTCTAAACAGCTAAGTTTGCAGCATTTTTTCATTTCCTTTCCAAGCATTGAATGCCCCCATGTTGTCTCATGGTTACCTAGGATCTTATATCCCACCTGTAGCCTGACCTACAGGAATTACTCTATTTTGCATGATTTTCCCAACTTCCTCCCCATCAAAACTCATCTGTCCTATACTCCATTATTTGACAGGACACAACAGCTAATTAATTTATGCTAAAGTGTTAATTAAATGACTTAATTTGTTACTTCTCATAGATGATGCTCTTGCATTTTAACCATAGGTTCCAATCAATGCCTTAAAAAGGCACTAACGTGTAGAATTAAAATAAAAATATAACACACATTGATCAAGTACATTTTTTATATGGAGTACTATGCTATTGACTTATTTCCTATCTACTTTAGTGTCTCTAGTCTCTTCCCACATTAGGACTAAACTTTCAGCAACCACCAAGACAATCTTCCTAAGGCTGCAATCTAAGCATGCCACTCCTCAAAAAACTTTGGTGGATTTAACTTCCCTTAAGTATCAAACATAATACTCTACAATGTAGCTCCAGTCTATCTTTCCAGTTCCATTCTCCATTTTCTCCTCCATTTAAATTCTTTCTCATTAATTTTTCTTTCTCCTTTAGCACATTTTATGTTTCAACCAAGCTAGATCAATGTCACTTGTCCTCCAAACCTGACAATCCGTTTCCCACCTTGTTATATTCTTATAGATGAGGAAATACACTCCCTTGTCATCTCTTCCTTTCAGATTTCTTATCTTCTCTCAGGGCTCAGCTCACATAACCACATTCTCCATCAAGCCTTTCACAGTCCACCAGCTGAAAGTGTTCTATGTACATATAACATTCTGCACTGTCCGGATTGTAAACTACTTAGGGCAGGGACTTTTATTCTAATAGTTAGCACAGAGTAGGAACTTAGTACGTGTTTGCAGAATATTTTTTGTTGAGCTCAGATGGGACCTTCTATTTTATTTTATTTTTTTGAGAGGGGAAGGTAGGGCAGTTGGGGTTAAGTGACTTGCCCGAGGTAGTATGGCTAGTGTGTGTGTGTGTGTGTGTGTGTGTGTGTGTGTGTGTGTTAAGTGTCTGAAGCCTGATTTGAACTCAGGTCCTCCTGACTCCAGGGCCAGTGCTCTATTCACTACACCACCTAGCTGCTCCCAGAGGGAACCTTCTTACACTGGTTCTCAACCTGTGGGTTATGTTCAATTTTAATACATCCTGCATATCAGCTATTTACATTACAATTCATAACAGTAGCACAATTACAGTTATGAAGTAGCAAGGAAAATAATTTTATGGTTTGGGGTCACCACAACATGAGGAACTGTATTAAAGGGTCATGGCATTAGGAAGGTTGAGAACCACTATAATCTAGAAGGTTAAGGATTAGACCAGTTTAAGGAAACACTATGAACAACATTTAACCAATTAATAAAGATTTACTGGGAAAAATATAACAATTTGCTATATTCTGGAAGTCATTGTTCAAGGAAACAGTAGGACGTGGTCTCCAACTGACATTCACCTCAAATTTACTGCCTTTTACTCCTGTTGTCTTTCTCTTTTCTACCTCTTTCCTCCTGCTTCTTCTTCTACCTTTATTATCTTTCTTTTTGCTTCTTTTGCATCTGACTCTGTCCCATTTTCTCTCTCTCTGTGTTCCTTTTTTCTCCCTTTGACTCCAGCCCCTAAATTTCCTCCCTAACTATAAACAGAATTACTATTATTATTATTATTATTATTATTATTATTATTATTGGTAGTAGTAGCAGCAGCAGCAGCAGCAGCAGTAGTAGTAGTAGTGGTGGTGGTGGTATTTGTTGAACTCAATTGAATATGATTTTACATTCCAACTTCTTAAGTTAAAAATCAGGTCACTTAAAGGTCTTAAAATTTTCTAAGAAGAATAAAAATTAATTAATTTGTTGGACCTCAATTGATATACTCTCCCTTGTCCAATAACTTCTTATTCTAAATCAGAATGTGAATGAAGTGATTTTATTTAAAGAAATATACATTTTTAAAAGTCTCTCTCTGGGTATTGAATTGTGGGTGTTTATTCTTGTTCCTTCTAATCCTCCGAGTTGAGTTGCCATTCATTTCCAAATAATTTAGGGAGGCAGAAACCGAGAGCCGGGGAATTGAAAATTAACAGTAGCAGATTTACTTCTCTGGCACCTGTTTTTATTATTGAATTAAAAAAGTTCTGGCAGCTACAACTGGCTCCACCAGATGTTGAAACACATTTCAGGAAGAGTAGAAAAAGAGTGTCAGAGGATCTAAGGATCATTCATTTAAAGAA
>CM053599.1:132770454-132820454 GCA_028646575.1 Pseudocheirus occidentalis | reverse complement strand
GAAATTTTTTCTTAGGGAGTTCATTAATGACTTGTTCAATTTCTTTTTCTGAAATAGGGTTTGTATGTTTTTTTAATTTCCTCTTCTGTTAATCTGGGCAATTTACATTTTTGTAAATATTCATTCATTTAACCAAGATTGTCAAATTTATTGGCATATAGTTGGGCAAAATAGCTCCTAATTATTGTTTTGATTTCCTCTTCATTAGTAGTGAGTTCACCCATTTCATTTTTGATAATGGTAATTTGGTTTTCTTCTTTCTTTTTTAAAAATAAAATTAACCAAAGATTCATCTATTTTATTGTTTTTTTCATAAAACCAGCTCTTAGTTTTTATTTATTAGTTAAATAGTTTACTTAACTTCAGTTTTTATTAATCTCTCCTTTGGTTTTCAGAATTTCTAATTTGGTATTTAATTTGGGGACTTGTAATTTGTTCTTTTTCTAGTTTTTTAAATTGCACACCCAATTCATTGATCTCTTCTGTCTCTATTTTATTCATGTAAGCTTTTAGAGATATAAAACTTCCCCTAAGAATGATTTTCATTGCATCCTGTAAGTTTTGGTATGTTGTCTCATTATTGTCATTCTCTTGGATGGAGTTATGCTCCTATGCTCAATTTCTCTGGGTAGTTGATCCTTGGTTGTACTCCACGTTCCTTTACCTTACATAATATCATATTCCATACCTTCTGGTTAGAAGTGTTAAGGTCCTGTGTAATCCTGACTGTGCTTCCATGATATTTAAATTGTTTATTTCTGGAGGTTTGCAGTATTTTCTCTTTGACCTGGTAATTTTGCAATTTAGCTACAATATTCCCTGGCATTTTCAATTTGGGATCTCTTTCAGGAGGTGATCAGTAAATTCTTTTGATGACTATTTTACCATTTGGTTCTAGGACCTCAGGGCAGTTTTCCTTGATGATTTCCTGAAAAATGCTGTCCAGGCTCTTTTTTTCATCATGGTTTTCAGACAGACCAATCATTTTAAAATTGTCTCTCCTGGATCTATTTTCCAGATCACTCATTTTACCAATGAGGTATTTTCCATTTTCTTCTATTTTTTCATTTATTTATTTCTATCTGACTAATTCTTGATATCTCATAGAATTATTAGCTTCCACTTGCCCAATTCTATTTTTTAACAAAGTGTTTTCTTCTATTAGATTTTTTTTAGCTCCTTTCCCATTTGACCCATTTTGCTTTTTAAGGAGTTCTCTTCAGTGAATTTTTGTGCCTTTTCCCATTTGGCCAGTTCTACTTTTTAAGGACTTGTTTTCTGCAGTCAGTTTTTGTCTTTCCTTTCTCAAGCTATTGGCTTTTTCTTCCATACCTCTTATTTCTTTTCCCAAATTTTCCTCTACTTCTCATTTGCCTTTTAAAATGCTTCTTGAGCTCTTCCAAGAAGACTTTTAGGGTGTGAGACTGATTTATATTCCCTTTTGAGGTTTCAGATATGAGTATATTGACAATGTTGTCCTCTTCTGGAATGGTACCTTGATCTTTCATGTCCCCATAATAAGAATCTATGGTCATTGTCTGCTTCTGCTTTTTGCTTGTGGTGTTTGCTTAATTCCTGGCTTTTGGACTTGAGTTCTCCTGCTGGAGCACAAGGGACACTGACCCAAGTTTTTTGTGCTACGGGCCTGGGACCTGGTCCCTGGCTTTGTGTGCTGGCAGCTAGAGCCTGTAGGGGTTTGGCAGCTTACCTAGTGTTGAACTGGGGTCAGCTCTTAGGGTGTGGGGGGGGGAAGTCCAGTTCCTGGGGGACACCAGATCACCTGGGCCTTGCATTCAAATATTTGGCAGCTAGAGAATGTCTGCCAGCCTGGAGTTGTACTTTCTGGAGTTGTGCTGAAGCACCAGGAGATTTGGTTGCTGAAGATCACTGGCACACATGGTCGTTTCTGACCTGGTGTCTACCAGTTTTTCTGCCTGTGCTGAGGCAATGGGGTGGGGCTGAGGGGTCCTGGTGTTGGTACTTGCCTACTCTACCACCCTGGGGCTCAGGATTTCCCCCTGATTTGCTGAGGTGGGGTTTGCTGTTGGCTTTCTGGGACATCTCCCACTTGGTACTGTTACTCCTCCCTTAGACCAGAAGGGGCCTTTCTCATAAATCCTCTAAGTTTCCTGGGTTACAAGACTGCTGCACCCCATATTTCTGCTAGCTCAGTTGTTCCAGGGTTTTTCTTGGGGTGATATTTTCTGGGCTTCCAGAGGTCCATTATGGAGGGTGAGAGCAATTTATTTCTTACTCTGCCATCTTGGTTCCCAGAAGTGAAAAATTGATCATCACATTTTACCTGGGCAATTTCAATAGTCTTATAATAGGTTTCCCTACCTCAAGCCTCCCCCAGCGCCCACTCTAGTCAATCTTCAAACCAGGTAAAATGATTTTTCTAAAGTCTAGATTTTACTAGGTTACCCACTTACTCAATAAAGTCATGCGGCTGACTATTACCTTTAAGGTTGAATAGAAACTTTTCTGTTCAGAGTTTAAAGCCCTTTATAACTCAGGTTCTTCCTAGTTCTCTCCACCATGTATACTCTACAATCCAACCATACTGTCCTATTTAACATTCCCCACATATAATACTTCATTTCCTGTCTACATTCATGACTGCAATACACTCCTTTTTTTACATCTACTCATTTTAGAATTCATGACATTCTTTAGGTTTCCTGATCCCCTCAGATGATGATGCGTTTTCATACAAAGTTACCTTTAACTCAAGTCAAGAAGCATTTATTAAACTGACACAATCCCTGGTATATGAGATGCTTAATAAAATGCTTGATTAATTGGACCCGGTTGATTAGCCCTTCTTGGGGCTCAGTTTCTCCACTGTCTCTGTTTCTTTTTTTCTTATTTGCTAGGGCTTCTAACTTCCTCATGGGCAACAAGTAGTTATGATATATTATCTTTTCATTTCCTGTCCATTCTCTGGAGCTATTTAAGAGAACAGCAGATTACTTAGCATTTGTAATAGGTGGAGTGGGATAGTTCTCAATTAGTCTGTCTGTATTCTATTCTACCTTGAATTTTGTTAGAACATCAAGATTTTACATTAAGACCTCTCTAGTTAGAATTCTTGGCAAACTGAATATGAAGTTGAATATTAACACTGTTGCTAGTTCTCCAAATTTCTTTTTTTTTTGTTGCTTTTGGGAGGGCAATTGGAGTTAAGTGACTTGCCCAAGGTCACATGGCTAGTAAGTGTTAAGTGTCTGAGGCCGGATTTGAACTCAGGTCCTCCTGACTCCAGGGCTGGTACTCTATTCACTGTGCCACCTAGCTGCCCCTTCCAAATTTCTTTAGTTTGAGGTCATGGATAGGTGGTAAGATTCCTTCTCTTTGAAATGAGATCTAGATGAGGTGAAAGCCTAGATTTAGGATGGGTTAATAAATTGGAAGAAATGGAATGACAGGAGATTATGGTCAGATAGGGAAATGTCAAAATTTTTAATTAAGGAAATGGATTACTTTTGGGAAATGGTGAGACCGAGTGGGTACCCATACATTTATGGCTGTGGTGGAATGGAGGAATAAGCAATAGAATTTTAAAAAGATTTTGAATTGGGGAGTTGAAGAGTTTGAGGGAGGATCAATGTGAATGTTGAAGTTTTCTAGTATAGGGGCAAGATTTGAGGAAGAAAATAAAACAGTAATCCAGATGCTGAGAAATGTGTGACAGTGTGCTATATGTACCAATATGTAGTCTATGTCCCTGGGATAGTTTATGTATTATTAATCTACGTATAAATTGATGAATGCTGTATACCTAAAGATTCTGTATATGTACCAAGTATAATTTGTAGCAATTGTAATTTTTTTTTTAAAAACTGGAATAAATGTGGTACTGTCCAGAATGCTAAAAGTAGAAGATGAAAGTTTAAAGAAAGACATAGCAAGGGATTTCGGGGTGAAGTGCAGTAGGCAGGACAGAAGAGTTCTGCTTGAGTGATACAAGTAGCAAGTTGAAACCAGGAAGGAACCTTAAGCTGATGGATACTGGCTAAGCAACAGAGGAGTTCCTATAATACACCAAGCTCCTGAACCAAGTAGAACGGTTCTTGGATAAAATAGAAGAGTGATGGAACCTGCCTGGCTTCTGGACTAAGCAGAATGAGAAGGACAGGAGGGCATCTTGACATGGTTTTCCCTGAAGAGTGCCCCAGCTCAACCAGCATTGTAGATATTTTGTTATTCAAGTTGTAGACTTGTTCTATGACGTCATACAGTTCAGTTCAAGTCCCAATCACATTCTACCTTTTTCTTTTTTTTTAGTCCAAACCCTATGATTTCATCAGTGTAAGGACTTCATGGTAAGCTAACACCCTGTACTAAACCATGAGGCTTCTATTCCACCTTATATTCACACCAATTCCTTTTTAGAACTTTGTATTCCATCCTGGGAACCCCACTAAGCCGTCATAGGTGAACTTTTGCGTTATCTTTCCCAGAACTAAGCCTCCATCTCACTTTTCAACCTCCTTCAAATCCTGCTTCCATGCACCACACCTCCTTTCTATACCCGCTTTATTTCTTGTCTTCCTTCAGCAGAGTATAAGCTCCTTGAGGGCAAGAACTATTTTTTTACTTGTTTTTGTGTCTCTAGCATTTCACAGAGGAGGCAGGTAGGTGGCATAGTGGCCAGAGTACTGGGCCTCGAGTCCAGAACCACTCTAGTATCTTTGCTAAGAAATCCTTAAATGGAGACGTAAAGAGTCACACAGGACTGAAAAACAACTCAACAACAGCCATGACGACAACATTTTACACAGTGCCCAACATACATTAATTGCTCTAGCTAGCTAACGGATCAATAATAATTATGTAATTTACAGTCTTTGTAATCTTAAGAGATTTGTCTTGGGGTATCCAAAGTTACACAGTTAGTATATTTTAGAGTTGGTACTTGAACCTAGTTTTTCCTGATTCTTAGGATATATTTCTATTTAGTATATCATATTTCAAAATAATATTTTTACCTATATCCTAATAAATATTTTTATATTCAAAACATATATTTGTTGTCTTCTTGTTAGCATTTGTGAAGTAACTTGAATTTCTTAAGAAAGACCAATTCCAGTGTTCCCAGTTTTATCTGGTGGGTGCAGGAGCTATGATATTATTACTGATATATCTCTAAGATTATAGATAGTATGTCTTCCTTAGTCTACACACATGTTCCAAAGGTAAGGCAAAAATCATAATGCTAGAGGGGACTTCAAAGGGCATCTGGTTCACCCTTCTCATTTTTCAGGTGAGGGAAATGGAGCCAGGGAAGAGAAGTGACTTGTCATAGAACTTGAATCCAGGTCCTTTGGAAAGGAAAAGGCAGGTTTGATGCAGATTGGGAAATTACTTTGCCTGTAAAAGGTTCATGTAAAGAAATAGTGGGGCAGAAGACTGGAAAAGTAGACAGGGGTTGAAATGTAGAAGACCTTGGATACTCTTGGGAGCCTCGATATGATCCTGTAGGTAGCCATTGGTATTTTTTTTGTTGTTTGCTTTTTGTGGGGGGCAGACAGGGACATGATGACAGTAGATCTTCAGTGGATTTATCCTGTGAAAATGCTGATAAAAAGCATTCTACATAGGGTTCTGTGCAAATATGAAAGTGCTCTGGGCAGCATATGAATGTTGGGCAATAATGCATAGCAGTTATGGTTATTTGTATGCACCTCAAATGCTTATCTGTAGCGTCACCCTGTTGGAAAACCCATATATTCAATGGCAGCTGATTGCATAGGAAGAAAAATGCCTTTTGCAAGGCCTATAGTATTTTTCAGGTGGTTTCTGTTTGCATTTTTTGCTCCAGTGATCATGCAGCCTTTTTGTTATCATCCTAGCTTTTCTGGCTTCAGGAGCAATCCATCTCTCAAATGGACCTACTTGTGCTGCTCCAATTTCTAGGATCTCTTAAGCATGGGAACAGTTCGATAAGGTAACTCTGGGTGAAGGCAACTTCAAGGCCACAGGCTGCGTGTCCACCACAGGCTTGGGAGTTTTACCTTCTACTCACTTCTACGAGACTCAGTGAATGAGCATCCAGATCCCAATGCTCCACACTCACCTAGGCCTCAGGAACAGGGGAGTGAGATTCAGGGCTAGTTTTCACATATGAGCTGCATGTACGCATTTCAACGTACACCTGAAAATTCACAGAACCTGAATTATGATGACATTTGAGTACCCTGAGAGTAACAAAACAATATTCAAAACTGGTCATTGGTAAAATGAGGAAGCCGGCAGAATTTATTTTTACCTTTCTCAATTCTCCTCCTGCCCTTGCCCCTTCCCTTAACTCATTCAGACACTTAACATTTCCTTTTTTCCTTTAAAGTTCCCTTCATAACAGCATTAAATCATAGATTTAAAGCAACCTTAGGGGCTATCAAATCCAGTCCTTTAATTTTACACGTGAGGAAACAATGTCATAAATTAGATAATCTGCCCAGGTTAACAAAACTGGTAAATGAATCAGGATTTGAACTCAGGTCTTCTTGGCTTCAAGGCCAGTATCTCATTCTCTATGCCATGGTGACTCATCAAAACTTCAAGGTGTTTTGTCTTTTTTGATTCTATCCTTCTTCCTCCTCTACATTAAAAAAAAAAACTATTAAGAGTCTAATTGATGTGAATTTCTTCCTGGTAGATTTGCATTTTAGTCTCAATCACTAATTGTGTAATGAAAGTCTTTGACTCAGTTTCCCCATCTGTAAAATGAATGGATTGGATCAGATGACTTTTGAGTTTCCTTACTTCTCTAAATTTATGATCTTCTGGCCATAAACATTTTTAAAAATCTTCCTATGATTTGATAATCCTTTAAAAAGGCATTCCAGACATCAGGGAACAGGTTGGGGAGCCATCTTTCGGATAGGAAGGACTTATTGCTTCCAAAATGATATCTGTTAGACAGCTGCTTCTGTGTAACCTGTGGCTCAGAAGGGATGCTTTAGATTTATTCATGTAGGTTTATAAGTTCAGTCTGAGGAGTTTCTTAATAAGCATACTGTATTTGACTGGGGCCCCCACCCAGGTTTCCCTGGAGAACATCATGATTTATTTTGCTCTCATCTAAGTTTTCCCTTTCAGTTAGAGGCTACCAGGTGATGTGGTGGATAAAGCAGGAGAGTTGGAGTCAACACCAGGTAAGTCACTTCATCCCCTTCTGCCTCGGTTTCCTCAATTGTAAAACGGAGATATTAATTGCATATGCCTCACAGGTATATGGGTTGTATGGATGAGATGAAATTATACTTGCAAAGTGCTTAGCACAGTACTTGGCACATAGTAGGTGCCTGGTAAATGCTAATTCCCTGCCCCATTTTCCTTATCAGTGATAAGCAAGCACAGCAGGAAGGTGGGAAAGTTTCATTACATACCACAAAGAATACCAAAAGGACTCACACTTGATGCCATGGGCAGGGGTGGGGAGCCTGCAGCCCAGAGGCCACATAGGGCCTTTCTAGGTCTACAAGTGTGGCCTTCTGACTCATTCCAAACAGAATCTCTGCTAGGCCCCAGGTACAGGGGAATGAGAGGACACATATGGCCTCCAGGTGGCAGGTTCCCCACTCTTGCACAGGGGATTAAGACAATTGACTCTTTTGATGATGCCCATATTGCCCAAGTGAAGCAGCTAGATGACTCAGTGGATAGAGAACTGAGTCTGGAATCAGGAAGACCTGAGTTAAAAGCTGGCCTCGGACACATACCAGCTATGTGACCCTGGCCAAGTCACTTAACCTCTGTTTGCCTTAATCCACTTAATCCACAAGGAAATGGCAAACCACGGTCTTATCTTTGCGGAGAAAACCCCATAGACAATACTGATGTGTTGTGGTCCATGGGGTCATGAAGAGTTGGACATGACTAAACAACAATGCCAATGTTCCCCAAGAACCTATGTAGGCACTGTAGACTTGCAGTCCCAATTTGGGTTTCCCCTCTCACCAAGCAGGAAGAAAATTACCTGTGGCATTTAGAACATTTAGCAACTGTCCTTTCTGGATGTCTTTGAAGCCTACATGGTCTTCATGGCTCACCTTACCAATGAAGGCAAGACCAAGATTTGTTCCTTTATATCATGCTTCTCAGTTCTACCTCTTGCAGCTTCTTTTCATGATCCAGGAATTGTTGTCACTCCACCTCATCTACCAGTGTCATGGCATGGAATCCCTGCCACTCTGCTGGCACTACTAAGGGAGTCCATCTCCAAAGGTGGCATCTGATTCCAGCAAATGGAGTTGTTGCCATTTTAAGAAAGTACCCCCAATCTTTTCTAAAGTGAGTTCCCAGACCAAACTGTCCCAAGAGTTGTAAATAAATTTCTATGTTTATTATTAGTCTTGTAGACCCATCTATAGGAAAGAAGAAAAAAAGAAAAGGTTTCTCAGTCAGTTAACAAGATTCTCTAACACTCCCTCTTGAAGGTCCCAGGTCCTTATTCCTAAATGAGTTAAGGCAACTCAATTCCACTCATTTCCTCCCCATTTCATAGTGTTGGCAGTATACAGCACAATAGTCCTCCTACAGCCCCTTGCTAAGTACTATTAGGGATAGACACTCATATTTCTTTTCATGTCTCTTTCCAATTCCCAGCATCCTCCCAGTTAATTAGTGCCAGAATGTGTGAATTTCCTGTAGGTGCCATAAAACCTCAAGAAACCACTAGAAATGGGCGGCTAGGTGGTGCAGTGAGTAGAGCACTGGCCCTGGAGACAGGAGGACCTGAGTTCAAATCTGACCTCAGACACTTGACACACTTACTAGCTTTATGACTTTGGGCAAGTCACTTAATCCCAATTGCCTTCCAAAAAGAAAAAAAAGAAAAACCACTAGAAAGCCAGGAAGGAGAGGGGCAAAGCTGACTATTGCCAGGCATCCTATCAGCATAAAAAAAGGCCCTCATTCCTATTTCTCTTATTTTCTATAAACTTTAGATAGATATCTCTACCTGAATACGAAACTCTGGATTGCACAGAGTGAAGAAGTTCCCAGGAAAATTCCTCTACATACACACCGGATATTCTCACTACTGTAATTTTTGGGTCAACTATGAACATAGTATAACAAAAGTCAAGGTCATCAATTCTTAATTAAAGTTAGAGCAATTGGCCATTTAGTGATAAATAACTTTAGGAATAAAACTCCTCTACCATTGGAGAACATTTGGTTCTGAAAGCATTCCATGCGAGGTTACTCACTGTTAACTCAGAGTGGGGTTACGGCCTTTTCTTTCAGCACTGGCTGATTGTGGGTAGATGGTCTAAAGAAGAGTACTAAGACACCAGCCTGACATAAACAAAGAAATTTGTTATTGGTTAAAATAAGGTTATTTTGGACAATTTTTCTTTTTGAGTAATCAGGGTGAAGTGACTTGCCCAGGGTCATATAGCTAGTGCAAGCCTGACGTCGGACTCAGGTCCTCTTGACTTCAGGACCTGTACTCGATCCACTGCTCCACCTAACTGCCCCATTTTGAGCAATTTTGTGAGCAATGCTCTCCCATCCAAATTGCCTACTTTTAGCTCAGTGACCTGATGTAGGTGGGAAGGATCTTTGGCATAAGCTGGAATGCCGGGGATCAAGATTATTTGGGAAATTAATAATAATAATAACAATAATAACAATAACAATAATAATAAGAAGAAGAAGAAGAAGAAGAAGAAGAAGAAATAATTTCTGAAATTTTTCTGGCTAGATCACACACACACACACACACACACACATATATATACACATACGTATATATTTATCTCATATAGCCAGGGATATACCCTCTTTTCTTTGCCATTAAGGCACAGTAAAAAACCTCACTGTGTGAGCTGATAGAGTCAGACATTCTTCTGGGTATAGATGCACCTCAGACAAGTCCTTTCTTTTCTCCCTATATCTTTGTTCGTGGTTATATATCCATATATATAGATTTTCAGCTCCATAGATTCACCTCTCATCCCCATGCAAATGTCTCCTAAATCTTCAGTTCCAGTCATCAAGCCATAATCTCTCTTCTGAACTCTACTCCTCCACCCTCAACTGCTTTTTGGACATCTCTACCTAGATGTCTCCTTGGCATCTCAAATTCAATGTGTCCAAAATAGGATTCATTAAATTTTCTTCTAAACTTTTCCTCCTTGTAACTTCTCTTTTTCAGTCAAGGACACCACCATTCTTCTAGTCACTAAAGTCAGTAACCTAGGATTCATCTTTAACTCTGCATTTGCCCTCACTCCCATCCCCATATCCAAGTTACTAAATCCTGTTTGAATCTATGAATTTGATACCTCTCACATTTACCATATTCTTCCAACATATACAGTAATTACCCTAGTTCAGGACCTCATCACTTTTCCTTGGACTATTGAAATAGCCTACTAATTAGTTACCTTATATCATTTATTTCTCATCTTCAATCTGTCCTTCACAGAGTTGGGAATTGATCCTAGGGCACAGATTTAACAGTGTCAATTTTTGAACAATAGATTGATTGTTCAAGAAGTTTCAGTAGCTCCTCATTGCCTTTAAGGTAAAAAAAATGCTGATTCCTTTGTTTGGTCAGTCTGTCAATAGACATTTATTAAGTGCCTACTATTTGTCAGGTTGGTTGGTTGCTGTTCTTCATTCTTGAAGAGGACCAAAATGATATCGCTATGTTGGGGTCAAAATACTGTGTGCCAAGCTGTGGCTGATCAGATCAGTATGAGCTGAGAAGGCTCTACCACAGGTCAGGTACAAATATTTGTCAGGCATTATGCTGAGTGATGGGGATGCAAAGAAGACAAAAAAACAACCCTTGCCTTTAAGGAGCTTATAGTCCTGGGGGGGGCGTGGCTAGGTGACATGGTGAATAGAGCACCAGCCCTGGTGTCAAAAGGACCTGAGCTCGAATCCTGCCTCAGACACTTAACACAAAAACTAGCCCTGTGACCTTGGGCAAGTCACTTAACCGCAATTGCCCTGCCCTACCTCATCCAAAAAAAACCCCCAAAACTTGTAGTCCAGTGGGAGAAGATAAGAGAAGACAACACACAAAAGGAATCTGAAAGGGGGAAATGAGGAGCATACCCATTATGGGGAGTGGGAAGAGATGATGGAGAAATCTAGATGAGTGCAACTCAATGGAAAATGAAGAGATGGTTAGCTAGGGCATGCTAGTTAAATGGGAATTCTAGGAGGAGATTTTCAATCTTCCCCCTCCATTCAGAGGGAGAGAGCTGCCTTGAAATTATTCAACAAAAAAAATGGATGTCAGATTTCTAGATAAGTAGCATTTATGTAAAAAGTACTAAATGTATAGCAAAGCATACTTTTCTTTCTTTTTTTGGGGTAGTGGTCTGCGTTTTGCAATATGGCTAATATGAAAATATGTTTTGGATGACTTCACATGTATAATTGATTTCAAATTGCTTGCCTTCTCAATGAGATTGGAGGTGCAGGAGGGAGGGAGAGAATTTGGAACTAAAAATTTCAAAAAAAGAATATTAAATTTTTTACATGTAATTGGGAAATGTATTAGTGAAATATGTATTTCACTAATATATTTCCATGTAATTGGGAATAATATTTCACTAATATATTTCCCAATTACATGTAAAAAATTTTATATATATATATATATAAAAGGCAACCAGGTGTCACAGTGGAGAATAATGGGCATAGAAGAGTCAAGGAGGCTAGAACTAAAATCCTACCTTAGGTACATACCAGTGGTATAATACCAAGAAAGTACTTAACCTCCCAGGGCCTCAGTTTCCACATTTGCAAAATACGTGGATGGAACCCAACCACCTCAAAAATCCCTTTTGGTTCTAAACTTACAATCTTATATAAAAAAGCTTACATAGCATCTCTGCTTCTTGGGAGGCAGAGTGTGTTTGTTCCCCTTTGGGTCCAAACCAGCACATTGCATTAGACCTAAGGTAGACCTGACTCGAAATCAGTGCAACTGGAGACCATCACCCTGGAGCTCAGCATTTATTATTTAGGGCCATGGTATTGATCTGGAACAGGTAAAGATCATAGCTGAGGAAGCATGGATGTAATAATTTTTTAAAGGCTGTTGCTTATTCAATGCTTTATATCTCTTATCAAATTTACAGTTTTCCTTCTCCACATTTCTCTATTTCAGTCTGCCTTCATTCCCTAGCCCATATATGGATCTATCACCAACTCTACCTCATGGTTTCTATTTTGATTGTCTCAGGGATATGAATTGATCTTTTGGCAGGCAAACCATTCTAGTTTTATCTGCATATTTGCACACACGCACACATACATATCTCATTGAATTCAATTGACAAAAAGTTTGAATTTTTAAAAGTCAACCTTTATTTTTGTACTGGGGACTGTCCAATGAAGGTCCAACCTTGGGGCACATACGTTTGGTGAGCTTGTTGTTGGAAGTTCATGATGATATGGAATGGAAGGGACCCAGATCCCACTTTAAAGGATGCACAAATATTCTGTAACTTGGCTTTTTGGTCAGCTGCTGAGCCAGAACTGAGTGTGCATACAAAAGGCATTAGCAGGATGATTTGGTCTCTTTCTTTGCTGGTGGAGATCTAGAGAAGATACCATGTAAGTCTCTGGATAAGGAGAAAGGGCTAGGGGCTTCCCTCTCCCCCTTCCCAGCCCCCCCCCCAGGAGCCATCATTGTCTCATGAATACATGATTCTGATGTTTCTTTTACTCTTTCTGTAACTATTCTTTCCTGTTCCTAGTGAAAAGTAGGATGGAAATACAATGCAAGGCTTTGTGAGACTTGAAAGACTGTATGAGTAGAGGGCTGGCTTGGAATCCATACTAGAGTCTGCTGGCAGCCAAGTCTAGATGACCAGTGTATCCCTAAGGAGAAAACTGTTTGATCCATGCCCTCTCTTAATGGACTGCATGAAATCATGTCCTGAAAGTAAAGAAGTGATTCTATCCACTGACTGCCTCATTTGGAAGTAAATTTGATGAAGCAAATGCTTTGTAGAAACTAAGTTTGACCCCGTTCTTTTTAGGGACAGAGGTGGTAGAGGGGAGATTGGGTCTCTCAGTTTCAAAGGGATGTTTTCATATCTGTGTCATTTCTATACCTTCTTAGTAAATATTTCTTTATAAAAGTTCATTGACATTAACTGGTTACATTGATAGTGGGGTGCAAATCAATATTATAAGTTATATTGAAGAGATATGGTACTGACAATCAATATTGGGGTAAAATATCAAAATGGAATCTAGAGCTGTCAGCACTAGAAAGTATCTCAATTCTCTTTTGGAGTACCCCTAGAGGGGCAGGCAGCTGACCTCTGGGAATCCAACTTGTCTGAGTTGGGATAAGGACCTCCAGAGCTTTTTGTGGTAAAGGATTTTTCCCCCAACTAACAAGTATTTTTTCCCCCTCTCATCCCTCTCACCACTGAGAAAGAAAAAAAAAATAAAAACAATCGGTTGTAACCAATCTGTAAGGATTGCAATCATCTGTAGGAACTCCCTATACAAATCAGATTCATTTGGATGACTTAATAGACAAATCCTAGGACACTGACATATTCATTAAATTCCCCAGCCAAATTTGAACCCAAGACTTTCTGACACCAGACCATCTACTTACTTAGTAAATTCATGATAAATGTTTAGAAACTATAGTGAGTTTAAAAACTATCGCTGATAACATTGACTTGTACCCCACGATTATCTATACAGGGTATTCCAGAGAAATTAGTAATGTCCAGGTCTGAGGTCTGAGCAAGAAGGCATTGTTGGATCAGCTCTAACTTGTGGATTTGAAGAAAGGCATAAGAGATAGAGGTAGTGTGGTACAATAGGGAAGAGCGCTGAATTTTGCATCTACAGACCTGACGCTGAATGCTGGCACTTTCTCTCAGCGTGACTTTGGGCAAATCACCTAATATTGGTCTTCAGTTCTTCATCTGTAAAATAAAAATAATTGGCTCAGCTGATCTCTGAGGTTCCTTTCCGTTTTAATTCTATGCTACAACGAACGATTCATCCAATACATGGGTTGTAGGCCATTAGAAACAGGTATCTGAGAAGAGCTGGAGAATCAGAGAATAGAATCATTGAATTTCAAAGCTAGAAGAGACCTCAGAGATCATTTGGTCCAACCCCCTCATTTTGGAAGGAAGAAGAGGAAATTGTAATTCAGCACAATAAATTCAGTCTATAGAAGAAAGTTTGAATTCAATAAAGCTTTTAGAGGTCTCTCAGAACCAAAGCTCTTGTTTGCCGCAGGTTTCTTTCAACTGTTGAACACTTGGGAGAGGTCTGCAGTCTGAAAGATCTCTGGGAGCTTGGTGAAAAACAGCAGGTGCCTCATCCCACCCTAACTCAACCTGTCTCCATCTTCTTTCCCCACACCAGGGAGTAGGCATCACTCCAAGTTCTCACAGCTGCTCCTGTCTGCCAGACACTTCTTCTAACCTTTTCCCCATCTGGTTTTTGATTTGGAAAAATCATTTCCTGATGTATGCTGGGCTTCCAATGTTTCTTTTCCTTTCTCCCCAGATACTGTACTCCCAGATACCATACTAAATTACAGTGATTCATTATTCCTATTAAAACTAACAATATCCTCAAATTGCCCAGCAAACCAAACAATTGCAAACAGTAAATTCAAACAGTAAACCGTGGCCGCACATTGGGTAAATGTTATTTCCCTGAACAAGAAAAGCTTTTGGCAAAGTGCTTAACTTGAATACAACAAAAGGCAATTTAATTTAGTAATACAACTGAATGAAAAATGGAGACCTCGGGTTTAATAAGAAGGGGGAAAGAGACAAGCATATATCATCCAAAAGGATAATTATGAGAAACTATTTTGTATGATCCGGCTAAATCAAAGCTTTTAATGCTTTCTTACTCCTGTCAAAGGAGGGAGATTTAGGACCTTAAAAATGGGAATTTTGCAGACTTCACTGCCAAGAAAAATGATTTGTCTCTTGATAAATTACTATTGGGCTTTATACTTGGGGGGAAAAGTATGCTTACATTGAAATAAATGCCAGAGGATGGCTAGAGAATTTATATTATTTGCTCATATCTGTCATTGGATTGGTGGAAAAGCGACAGTCATATTAAAAATGTCTCCTACCTTGCTGTTGGAATGCCACAGATGGAAGTTGACAGCGTGGCATGGATGGGGTGCAAGCATGCATATCCATATGACTAAGGAAGTCCAGTCCTGGGCAATTATTTTATTTTCTTCCTTTCTTACCTTCCACCTCCAATATAGACCTCTATCAATCTCTTTGAGTGCTATAGTTGAACCAGTTGTCCTCCTGTTTAATGGGCTGCTGTGGCCATTCAAGACAACTTTGCCCTCTGACACAGACAGAAAAAAAAATTAAAAAGGGGAAAATATCATGATTTCTAACACAGCAAATTCAGAGGTTGTGATTCTCAGAATTCAGATTGGGCCTGGAAGGAACTTAACCTTTGCTAAACAAATGAACAGTATACACTAAACTACATGGGACACATTCAGTTTACTAAAAGGAACTGCTGTTATTAAGAAAATGAGCATGCTAGTTTTTTGGATGTAAATCAGAGAATGTTAATAATGGTGGAGGGGGCCTTGGACATTGTAGAACATCTAATCCAGCGATTTCCAATTTATTAACCACAGACCTTCAGGGACCAAAGAGTTATAGCAAAAGATCATGGGATCATGGATCTAGACTAGAGCAAGATGGCATCTTAGAGCCCAGCTAATGAAACCCTCTCATTTTGCATATGGGCAAGTTTAGGTCATGGAATTTCAGTGACTTGCCCAAGGAAACATAGATACTACCTGTCACCTGTTTGCATATGAAGCAATGTCATTTTGATCCTTATTTAGCAAAGAATAGTCATAGACCAAATACATATGAAATACATATTTGCATTACTTTTTTCCATAAATAGGTTGTTCCCTATGATATGATATTCCATCTCTCATTTCCATACCTTAGCACATGTGGGTCCCTTTTTACAGAATGTATCTTTTCTTTGCCTACATTTTAAAAAATCTCCAACTTTCTTAAAAGCGTAGCCTACTTACCATTTTCTACATAAGACCTTTCTACCTTTCCTAGAAGTTGCCTTTCTCTGCTACTCCCCATCTAGAAAATCCCTTTGTATGTAATTAGAATGGACTTAGTTGTATGCATATTATAGTCCTCCATATTCATTCCTTGAGGTCAGGGACTATTTTGGTTTTGTCTTTGTGTACTTTGTATACTTGTTATAATTCAGTTGTGTCTAACTTTTCATGACCCTATTTGGGATTTTCTTGGCAAAGAGTGGTTTGCCATTTCCTTTTCTAGCTCATTTTACAGATAAGGAAACTGAGGAAGACAAGGTTAAAGGACTTGCCCAGGGTCACACAGCTATTAAGTGTCTGAGGCTGGATTTAAACTCAGGTCCTCCTGACTACAGGCCTGGTACTCTATCCCCTTGGGCATTCAGCTGCTTCATGAATATTATTGTCCTCCAGCAGAATATTATTTCCTTGAAGGAAGAGACTGTTTTGATTTTGTCTTTGCATACCTAATGCCTAACAAGGTGTTTGTTTGTTTGTTCACATAGTAAGTACTAAATATTTTGTAGTGATCTAATTAAATATGAGCTAATTAAAAAATGCTACCAACTATTGAGCATCTATTCCAAAGAAGTAAAAAACCGAAACAAAGGTCTAATATGCACCAATGATAAAACAGTAATTCTTGTATTTAAAAAAATGGAAGAATGTGGGGTGTGCCAGTTGGGGGACTTTTGAATAAATTATGGCATATTAATATAATGGATTATTATTATACAATATGAAGAATTCAGAAAACCATAGCAAGATTTATATGTACTGAAGTAGACTGAAATGAACAGAACTCAAGAAATATGCACAATTATGGTAACAATATAATTGAAAAGATCATTAAAAGGAAGCTGAATTCTGAGTAAGAGAAAAAAGTAGCCGTGGTTCCAATAATGACATATAGCCCTTTGCTCTTGGCAGATAGGTTGGCACTACTAGGGAGGACTACTATTTGATTGTCAAATACAGTCATTCATTACATTGAAATTTTTTTTGTTTAATTGTTTTTCATTATTATAAAGGAGGGATCAATTTTGAGAAGGGTAAAAGAGAGTGATTGGGATGTAAAAACAAAAGGCATCAATAACACTTATTTTGAAATTATATACATCCTTGTATGTGTTATGTGATACCAAATTTAATAGTTCCCACCGCAGAACTATGGTTTCTGTTTTTATATTTTCAATAGGGATTAGAATCTCAGAGAGAGGCAACTTAAGTCTCATTTGGAAAGAATTAGCTATAAGACTCTCAGTTTCTGAAAAGACTGAGTGAATTAGCTGATACATTTGAGAGAACTTGAAAAAAAACATTTTAAAAGAACTGCATTTAACTCTTACTCTCTGGAGAAGATAACCTGAAGAGAATTCTTGAAAGACTTTGACTACCATCTTGACAGAGCAGAATGGCGGGGTTACAATGCCAGTGTTTATGGGGAAATCAGTAGTTGCATTTGATGCTCAGAAGTGACTTTGGCTGTTATCTTTCTCACAGTTGTTATACTTTTGAAATCTTAACACATACTTTGGCATAATTTTTTACACAGTTAATAGACTTCATAGCCAGGAACACTGATAAAGCCTACAAAATAAAGATTTGATAATAAAGAGGAAAATTTATAGGAAAAGAGTTACATTTTTTTATGCAGTGGGGTAGGGGCTCAGAGCTAATTGATGAGTTTTTAAAATTTTAGTAATTTAGAGGGAAATCTAAAAACATACTTCTTGATTAACTTTGAATCCAATGTGGGAGATTATTAATAAGACAACAGGTCAAATAATAGAATGAAGGATGAGGGTTTGGTGTGATCATCATTTAGTATACAACACAGCTTAACTGTCTAGACCCTACTTAAGCTGTATAAAAATAAAAATGTTGCCAAATTCATAATGACTTTATGTCGTCAGATATTTTATCATTTAACAGATACTAAGTATATATATGTGTGCGTATAGATATATATGCATGTATGTACATCTATAAATATATATATGCATGTATGTATATATATACATACTATCATATAAAATTCTGCAAAATATTTTGAAATTGAAAAGAGGTCCACATAGCCATATTTCAAAATTAAAAGGAGGTCCCAAAGATTGGATGCAACTTCTTAGAGTCTGTCCTTTTATTTACAGAGGACAAAAACAAGGCCAAAAAAAAAAATTACATGATTTATCCAAAAGATAGCTAAATGGAAAATCTGTCTTACCTATCTACTAAAGCAGACCTAGAATGACCACAACTTGGCAAGACTTTATTAGCCATTAGTTTGACTTACTGTATGCACTAGAAAGTAATAACCTTGCATTTCTTATTAAATGTTCTTGAATTAAAGTGATTCTTTACTTTGTTATGGTGCTTTTATACTTTCAGAGTACTTTCACATTTATCATCTTCCTTTATTGTGACTATGCCTTATTAAGTAGATAAGGCTGATGGTATTTTTGACCTTCCATAGATGAGGCAAGTAGTATCCTCCCAGATGATGACTTTGGATCGCAAAGTTAGGAAGAAAAGTCAAGACTGGAAGGGCTGAGGGAAAATTGAGAACACAAAGTGGAGGCTGGGCATGGGAATGGGCTGAACTTAGGAGAAATCAGTGCTTAAGAAGGTTTCTGAGAATCAGCTAGATATTGATGTATTAGAAGGGACCCAGTGGTAGCATTACTAGGTATATACTCCAAGGAGATCAAAGAAAAAGGGCAGGACTTGCATGTACAAAAATATTTATTACAGCATTTTTTTTCCTGTGGCAAAGGATTGGAAACAAAGCAGATGACTATCAATTGAGAAATGACTCAACAAATTACAGTAGTATGCATGTGATGCAATAATATTGAACCACAAAAACTGACCAATGTTATCAATTCAGAGAAACCTAAGAAGACTTGAACGAACTGATAGAGTGAAATAAATGAACCAGGAAAAGCATTTATACAATAACCATGCTAACATAAAGGAAAACAACATTGAAAAACAGCAGAACTCTGATTAATGCAGAAACTAAGTATGATTTTAGAAGACTTACAGAAAAGCATGTCATCCATCTTTTAGAAGAATTAATGAATTAGAGGTACAGAATGAGACTTAAAAAATTTTATTGATTTTTTTTTTACTTTTTACATCACCATAGTTATTCCAAGTATGTTTTTCCTTCCCAAAGAGCAAACCCATTTGACTAATTTTTATGGGGAGGGGACCAACAACACTGATTGATTTATTTATAAAAGAGTCCAAAAACATGTGCAATGTATAATACCTGTGAGACATATGTTTCTAGTCATGGCCAATGTGTTGAGTTATTTTGCTTAATACATTCATTTGTTACAGGGAGGACTTTTATGCAGGTCGTGTTAGTGATTATTAGAAAAAAAAAGTAAGAAAAGAGAATCAATAAACTATTTTAGTGATACAGAAGAAAAAAGTTCAGAAAAGGATACAAACAGCATAATTTTGTCACAACCTTTTTAATTTTAATATATAGAGTATATTTAAAGTGTCGATACAATTTTAAGCTTCAAAAACTTGAAACTTTATTAAAACTTTTGGAACACCACGTACATTTCTTTAAAAAGTTGTAAATAATAGAAGTTAATGTTTTATATATGTAATCCTCTTAGTTATGGTCTTCATATACTGAAATGCCTATGATTGCTGATAATTTATTTCATAATTGGGCAGTTGGGTGGCCCAGTGGATGGAGTGCTGGGCTTGGAGTCAGGAAGACTCAGCTTCCTGAGACCAAATTTGGTCTCAGACATTTACTAATTGTGTGATCCTGGGCAGCTCACTTAA
This sequence comes from Pseudocheirus occidentalis, assembly GCA_028646575.1. NCBI lineage: Eukaryota > Metazoa > Chordata > Mammalia > Diprotodontia > Pseudocheiridae > Pseudocheirus > Pseudocheirus occidentalis. Next base: position 132,800,563 of record CM053599.1, on the reverse strand, counting down.
TCCTGTTTTCCTCAGTTTCCTCATGTGTAAAATGAGCTAGAGAGGGAAATTACAAACCACTCCAAGCATCTTTACCAAGAAAATTCCAAATGTGGTCGTAAATAGTTGTATATAACTGAAAATGACTCCATTTCATAATAAGAATTTCTTAACAGCAATTTCCTATTAAAAATATTTTTTAAAAGAATTCAGTTACTGAATTTCAACATGAGGCTAGGGCTCTGAAGACACATAGACACTCAGAAAGCAGAAAATGCACAGGAGCTGGCAGTCAAGGTAGAAAAGGTCAAGAAGAAAGTCAGAAACCACAGGAAGAGTCATGATAGAAGACAAAGAACATGAACAAAAAGATGTCCCTTTGTACTATGAATACAGAGAAAGCAATGCCAATGGCAAGAGTAGTCCAGTGGAGATAATGGAAAACAACAGGATTTTAGAGTGAAACTAGAAGTTCAAGCTTGTTTATCAGAAACACTGTGATCTGGACAGTGGTGCTCAAGAAAGTAATGGAAGAAAGATGGGAAAAGAGGACACAAAGTTGTAATAATATATTTTCATTGGTCAATACCCATCTCTGTGCAGGCAGCCAACATTGCCAATGAACAAAACAAAACAAAGCAAGGCAAAACAAAACAAAACAAAACAAAACTAACTAAAGGAGAACGCTGACACTGATATTGCAATGATCTAGTCCACTTGCCTGAGCAGTTACTATAATAAGTCATTACACAGGTACAATGGCTGAATTAGCTCATGTGCCCTTGTGTAAAGTTCATAGTGTACTTAAAGTAGTCCCAGAAGCCTGGTCCTTATTACCTTGACTGGGTTAGATTACCTTCTCTGGAGTGTACCATGATGAGTTTTGACACAAGGTATGTGTGTCCTGTCTGATATGTTCCTGGAAGAACAGAGAACCCTGTTAGGGCACTCTGTTGCTTTGTGTTTGGATGCAAGTGGTGGGATGGAATTGTAGAACTGCTCTGAACTGGTCATATTGCTTAAGGAGGAAGTCAAGAATGAATTCTTGGCTCCAAGTTTGACTGATTAAGCTTGTATCTGAGGTTATATCTCTGAAAATCCCCCTGTCCTCATTTCCATTTAACTGTATCTTTCATTCAAGTCCTAGAGGCAGTCTGATATAGTGTAATGAGTATTAAATTTAAGGGTCAGAAGAGAACTGGGTTTTGTTACTGGCTCTGATACTTGCTAACTGTGTGACTCTGAGCAAGTCATTTGACCTATCTTATCCTAAGTTTTTTCCTTGCTAAAACATGAATATCTATAATCAGTCAATATACACGTAGTAAGTATCTCCTGGGAAGCAGCTAGATAGCACAGTGTTTAAAATGTTGACCCTAGAGTCAGGAAAAACAGGTTAAATTTTACCTCAAATATTTACTAGCTATGTGATCCTAGGTAAGTCATTTGCAAGTCTGCTTCATGTAGTGGCTAAGAATTGGTAATTAAAGGGATGCCCATCAATTGGGGAGTAGCTAAACAAACTGTGGTATATGATTGTGATGGAATATTATTGTGCTACAAGAAATGACAAGCAGGATGATTTCATAAAAACTTGGAAAGACTTAAATGAACTGATGCAAAGTGAAATGTGAAGCCAAAAAAGAATGTCTTCAAGTTTAAAAAGCACTTTCCTCATGACAACCCCGTGAGGTAGGTAGTGAAAACAGAATTATTCCCATTCTACAGATTTGGAGGCTGAGGCTCTAAAAATTGTGTTTTGTCCACAAGGACACAGTTTGCACGAGACAGATCTAGGATCTGAACCCAGGTCCTCGAACTACAAGTCATTCTCTATTTACTATATCAGTAATTGCTAAGAATTGTTTAGTGACTTACCTAAAGTCAAATGGGAAGTTAAAAGTGAAGCTGTAATAACAAAAATAAAAACAAGTCATATTTACATGCAACTTTGAGGTTTACAAAAAGTGTTTTCACCACAACAAACACATATAGTAGTGAGGATGGGTTTTATTGTCTCCAATTTATCAATGAGGAAATTGATTCTCTGAGTGGTTAAGTGACTTGCCCTGGGCCACACAGCTAAATCCACAGATGCCGGATTTAAACCCAAGTCCCCTGGAAGCAAGGCAAATTTCCTTTGATTCTCAGTCTAATACACTTTCTACTAAACTGGTCTTTTTACTGCTGCCCTGCCTGTCTTTCTTACCAATCCCCAGGAAGCTTGAGTGACTGCCTGCATCATTATTCAGACTACCTATCATGCAACCAATATTCATGTTGTTGCCAAGCCATAAATGATCCGGTGGAACAGAGTCTTGCTGCTTTACATAAAAAATGCAAAGCAGTTGGCAAACCTTATGGCATCATATAAATATTTTGTTATTAATATTATTACTTAGTAATAAAGTCATTAATAATTAAAGAATAACATTTATAACATTTAAATAATATTTTATTATTGATAATTATCAAATTATAATATTAATGACAACAATAACAACAACAATGGTAACAATAAGCCATTAACAATATGAAAATCAATACTACTTCACACTGATGAGGATCTCAAGGCCAGGACCAGCCCAGAGGTAGGAGACAAAGTTGTTTTTTTGCTTGTTTTTGGGTTGGTTTTTTTTTTTTTTGCTTTTTTAGAGGGCAATTGGGGTTAAGTGACTTGCCCAAGGTCACACAGCTAGTTTTTGTATTAAGTGTCTGAGGCCAAATTTGAACTCAGGTCCTCCTGACTCAAGGGTTGGTGCTCTATTCACTGCGCCACCTAGCCGCCCCAGTAGGAGACAAAGTTAATAAGAATAAGTGATTATCTCTATTCTTTTCAAAGAGCTTTAGGCATATCGAAGTTATATCATTTTTCCATTATGATTTCCTTCTCACATCCAACCAAAATATGACTTCAATGTAAGTACATTTTGTCTTGTTGACTGCTACTGCAAGATACAGTAGAATCCAAAGGTGTGTCTGAAGTCAGAGGCCCTAGATTTAAATCCCACTAATGCAAGATACTGACTACCTGTGTGATACTGGGCAAGCCAATGGACTCTTTTGGTTTTCAGTTTCTTCCTTCATTGAATAAGAACATTGGAATGAAATTACTTCTCTGGGCATTTTGAGCTTTAAATACATGATTGGTGGCATGGTGGATAGAACGCTGGTTCTGAAGTCAGGAAGACTCAATTTTGTGAGTTCAAATCTGACCTCAAATGCTTACTTGCTGCGTGGCCCCTAGTAAGTCACTTAACCCTATATGACAAAGCACTTCAGTGTTTTTGCCAAGAAAACAAGCCCCCTAAGGGGTAACAAAGAATCTGACCAACTTAAGCTACTGAACAACAACAAAATGATCCTAATACATGTTCCCTTGATCCCTTTGTTTTTTGACTCTAACATAAGAAACCTGATTCTGTTAAACTTAGCATATTAAGTATGCACATGTTAGTATTCTGTCAAATATTTTTCAGTTACATATGTGATAGTGCTATTTCTCTAGATGGACTGAAGGTTCATGAGGGCAAAGGGTACATCATATGCTTCCAATAGCCCTCCCCTTCCCTCCTAGCTCTAAGTAGGGAATATTTTCTCATGGGGCCAAAAAATATTGTTTGTTGGGGAAGGGGGTGAGGTTAGTGGAGATAATTATTTGACTGACTCTATGAATCTAGTAAAGAGCAAAGCCTACTTTGGAACTCAAGTCATCTGATAGCCGGGGAATTAATTCAGGTTGTTCACTTAAGCTTGAATATTTTGGCCATATAATGAGAAGATGGGAATCATTGGAAAAGATCTTGATGTTTGGAAAGATTGAAGACAAAAGTAAAAGGGGACAGCAGAGGATGTTAGTGTTGGGGAAACAATGAACATTAACTGGGACAGACTTGGGGAGAGAACGGAGGACAGAAGGGCCTGGTTTGCTGTAGTCCCTGGGGTCAGGAAGAGTCAAATACAACTGAATAACAACTTCATCTGACTGCAACTTCATTGTTCTTTCTACTATACCTTATTACGTTATTTTACAGATGAGAAAATGGGAAGCTCAAATGACTTGCCCAGAGTCATATATCTTTTAAGTGATAGAACTAGGATGATAATTGGTGCAGTGGAAGAGAAATGAATCTCAAGTCAGAGGGACTGATTTTAATCCCACATCTGAGGTTTAATACTTGCTTAGCCCTTGAGTTCAGTTTCTTCCCATATAAAATAAGGCTGCTGGAATGTACAGCCACTGCCTTCCCTCCCAGCTATAGATCTGTGAAAAGCTGCCTGCCATATTGAAGAGGGACTTTACTTGCTCTGTTTCATATGGAGGCAGAGATTAGGAGAGATAGGCAAGAGTTGAGAAGAGGATTGATGTGAGAGAAAACTTTTGAAGGCTAAGAACCATCCCACAGGACAATGGGCTATTTCAGGGAATAGTGGGCTACCTTTTATTAAAGGTCTTTGTGCCGAGACTTGATGATCACTTGTCAGGTATGTTGTAGAGGGAATTCTTAATCAGGTGTGGGCAGTAGTAGAAGGCCTCCAAGGATCCTTTCAAAGCTGGGATTCTGTCATGACCTCTATAAACATGATGGGGCATCAGAAATAAAGAGAGAATTTTCATGGCCAAACAGGATATGTGCTTTTAAAGAAAGAGAAGAATCAAAACTTGGGGACAGCTCTCCCCAAGATAGAAAACCACTTTCCCTTGTTGGCACCCTAACAAAGCCTATGCCTAGCCTTCTCCAAATTTTCTAGCTGTGTGATACACTTAAAAGGCACCCAAAGAATCCTTTCTGAGTTGAAATCAGTAAGAAAGTTCCCCCTCAACTTCCTTTTCTTCAAGTTAAACAACCCCATTTATATCAACTTTTCCTCATGAGACCTATTTCTGGCTGTTTTAATCAACCTGAGGCAAAGAAGCACTCTCTAGGGAGTGAACTGGGATGAGTGTAGATGGAGAATGACAGGGGAATGAGTTTATTGTGAGGGTAGGCATAAGCTGGAGCACACACTACTAATTTCTTTCCTCTAGTTGATATCAGAGGAAGGGTATCTTCAAATTCAGAGTAGTATCTGAGACAAATGGTTTCCAGGAAGAATATAACTTTCTGTATGTCTAGAAATTTTTTAGACGATTTATATGAAGAAACAGAGGACCTAGGTTCAAACTCTAGTTCTACTACCCCAGTTCTTCCAGTAGGAGGAAGAATAGAAGAAGAAGGAGAAGGAAAAGGGGTAGTAGTAGTAGTAGTAGTAGTAGTAGTAGTAGTAGTAGTAGTAGTAGTAATAGTAGCAGCAGTAGTAGTAATAGCAGCAGCAGCAATGTTAATATTGAATGGCATCCTATTAGGATATAAATACACAGAGATTTATACAGAAACAGAAAACTTGGTTCAAACCCTAGCTTTGCCAATAGGAGTAGTAGTAGTAACAATGTTATTCTTTTACGCAGAGTTGTATGTAGAGTATAAATATATAAGGATATATAACGAGACAGAAGCTATTGCTTCAAGCCCTAGCTTTGACAATAGGGTAATGGGGAGGAGGAAGAGGAGTAATAATACTAATTTTTTATTATTATACACAAAGCTTTAAATACTATCTAACAATACAGGGATTTATACAAAGTCAGGTGACCTGATTCAGACCCTAGCTCTGTTAGGAGGAAGAGGAGGAACAAGAGGAAGAGGATGAATAATAACAGTGATAATAATATTTATAATATTATATATATAATATACAGTGTTTTGAAGTTTGCAAAGTGCTTTATTTATGCTCTATCATTTAATTCTTGTATTAACACAGGGAAGTAGGTACTATTACTATCCTTACTTTATAGATCAGGAAACTGAGGCACAGCAAGGGGAAATAACTGGCCCAAACCCCCAGCTAAAAAGTGCCTCAAGATTCAGATTCTGTTCTTCCCACCTCAGTTCCCTGTAGCCCATGCCCCATGCCAAGCAGCTGCCATAGTAAGAGTCTTAGCATTTCTGAATCCTACCCATCAGACAGGGGTAATTAATTATACCTGCTCTCTACCTCAAATGAGACAACAACTGTGAGAGTATTTTGTAAACTATACTACACAAATATATTTTCACGTAAATATTATCATTATTTTCTCATCTTTTTCAAAGGAGTTCAGAAAGAAATGGTCCAGGTAATGGTTTGTTATCCTACTATTATAGTTTTTGGTGAAGTGTTGGAGTGGGGTGGGAAAAATATTTATTAAGCACCTACATTGTTCCAGGCACAATTCCATCATTCCCCCCTCAAAGAACTGGGGCCCAGATTCATTTGGGAAAAGGGACAAAGGGTTCGGCTTCTGTAACTTCTTCAGGCTGAGAAAGGGTGTAGAGCTGTCCCTGGAGAGACAGACGAGAAAGAGGAAAGGGGAAAGCTTCTCCCCTAAGATCTATTTAAGAGAAAAGGTGCCATTTCACTGATCAAAGAGAGGCAAATTTCAAAGCTTCACTTTGGAATAGAACATTCTTTCTGAGTGATATGGGAACAATTAGACAAAAGGAAAGAAGTTTTGAAACAAAGATACAAACACAAGGTTAATCATTATCTCACAGACTAAGGCTGAGATGCATCTGAGCGACTAAAATGTGTGTTAGATCTGAGTTAGTCAGACTAAAAGTATATTCCTTTCTATGGCCTAGGTAATTTAGTAAAAGGGTACTTGGTCTAGTCAACTACCTATTACTAGATATATCTGTCTTTCTCCTTACATCTTGGGCCCTGCATATTGAACTTTCCTGTCAGATTTGTGTCTCTTAGATTATAGGTCAGTTCACCTACAGTTGGCAGCAAACAGTGCATACCGGTCCATACCCATCCATCATCCCCTGGATGTGGCCTATGGAACTGAAATTCCAGTCAACCTCCTCCCTGGGACCCATAGAGACAGAGACAGCTCTACCCCCTTTCTGAAGCTCTCTACCCCTACACCTCAGTCTGAAGAAGCTACAGAACCTGAGACCTTTGTCCTTTTTCCCAAATGTATTTGGACCCCAGCTCTTTGAGGGGGAATGATGGAATCCTAATAAAGTTGGCCTCAGCCCCTTATATTCTAACTTCATTATAGGTCCCACTGTACCTATCTAATCCCCCTTTCCTCCCACCCCCAATGTCCTAACTTATTCATATAAGCCTCACTGCTCACTGAAACAACAGGTGCGTCCCTGAACTTAGTTCCCACAGAAACAGCAGGTGTGTCCATGTGATGGGAACCTAACTTCTGCCTCTACCTGAGTCACTGCCCCCAGACCCATTCCAAGTAATCACAACCACACCATCCATCTAGCCCAAGATAGGAGCACAATTCCTAACTATACATCTTGACCAGACAAGACCACAATAGCTAGTCAACTAGAGGGCAGCATGATCAAAATGTTTAGCTACCATACCATAAATGGGAACCCTCCTCTATTAACTAATCCCTTAACAAACTCCTTCTATCTTTTAATATTACTCATATTCTTATAATCTATGTCAATTTCTGTTATGTAATTGCATCTTTTATAAACATATATCTTATATATAAACATTTATCTTACTTTCTCTGAAGTTGCTGGTTCCTCTTGGAACTTAGCCCACTTCATGAGAGGCATCAGTCTCAATAAATGCCTATACTTGGATTAGAGGTGGTCTGACTCTGAATTCTTTGAGATGGTTCCACCACAACATATCATGAAATCCTAACAGTTTTTGGGTGGATACATCCTCTGCCACAACAATGTGATTTTCACAATAATCCTGCAAAGTTGGTGCTTTACATTTGAAGAAACTGAGACAGGTTAAGTGACAATATTTTGCAGCCTACTGGTTAGAGAGAGGAAACATCTATTCAATTGAATTTCAATTCAGTAAACATTTAATTAGTGCCTACTATCTATCAGGTACTGTGTTAAATGCTGGGGCTACAAAAAGAGGCAAAAGATAGTCCCTCCTCTCAAGGAGCTTACACATTTATGAAAGATAGTGAACTTCATACCTATGATCCAGAAGAAAAGTGAATGAAACAATGGAATGGGCTATTGGGGAGAGGCAGAAAGTCTTCATTTATAAAGCTCTTTGAAAAGAGGAGAGATAGTTACCTGTCCTGAATTGTTTAGATGATCCATGGCCCTCTGCCAAAGGACTTCTTGAGATTCCCTCACAGAGCTAGGTTGTTGTCCCCATTGTTGTGATCTAGTCTTTTCAATTTTTAAAACTTCAAACAGAAATGGTCAAAGGAAAAGTTGTTCACCATGTTATTCTTTCATATTTTTATGCTCTCTGTGCTATTGCACAAGTAGATAAAGTGTTTTTAATTTTTGCAACTGAATAAGAATTATCGCCATGGAGTTGAGAGACTGTAAACTCACTGAAAGTATCCTTAGGATGGCTCCAGTGGTAGACAGGATAATAGGAATCACACATATCCCTTCTTATCCCCACATACTTTCTTTCAATAAGTCTATATATTTTTAAAGCTTTTCATTCCACATATTATTTTGTTGTCATAGTTATCATGATTATATTGCAAATCCAACCCTAAAATGTCCTTGAGAATTCAACAGATCATTATATCAACATCAGAACAATCACAGATTGGACTGTTGCCCCAACCTGCCTGAATCTAACATGAATCCTTAAAAACCTAAGTGCACCATTTTCAATAAGTGTTGCTATTATATTCTCCCAACTCCATGACTTGCAAAACTTTGAAAACATAAAGATGCAAGAGAAGAAATTAAAAACCATATAAGAATAGGACAAAAATCATTCCTATCATCTGTTTTATATTGGGGCTGTCCCCAAGATGGTTTCAATGAATTTTCAGAAGCTGAGCTTACATTTAAATATTAGCACTGTTATTATTATTTTCATAATTATCTCATTTGTCTTATCTTTTTGTCATTATTGTGGATAATGCTGTTTCACAAACTTGACTTTATCAGCTAAGTATTATTATCAATTATTCACATTATTTACGTCATTCCTTTTGGCCATATATGCCAGAGGAGAAGTTGAACCAGGACTATTTTCTCTTTGCCATGCCAGTTCTAGACCAGACAGGAAGCACCTTGGGGGCAGAGAAAATATCTCATTCTTCTGAATTTACCGCAGAAACCAGCACTTGGTAAAATGTTTTTGATTGGTTAACAAAGCTCCAGAACACACAAAATGTCCTCTCTGAGCCTTGCCTTTTTTGATAAAGTTTTCTCTGTAAACTTCTGTTGAGCCTCTCTGATTTCAGAGAGTTCCATTCATTTGGAAGCTCAGGATGTTAGCAGGAGCCAGAGGTCCAAGATGTCTGTAATACAATTAAACTACTGCTTGTGGAAATCAGTTCTATCCAAGGCCCAACACTTAGCATTCCTTTGTATTTGCCCTTCTATAGGGAGCCTGCCTTGGTGAATCAAACTGAAACAGAGCCTGAATCTACTGCCTCCCCCACCCCAGGAGTAGTTTCAGCTCAATATCTTTCTAATTCCACTTATTGAGAGCTTTCCAACACCCATCAAATTTTAGATCATTTCTCATACTGACAGGATCTTAAAACTCCTCTGCCCATGACAGAAAGTGGCTGCATTTTTGATTGCTGATTGATATTGAAATTAACTTGTGTTAAGGGACACATCCAAGTTTAATATCATGGTGCTGATTTTTTGTTTAATAGTGAACATGGAGAAACATCCCTTTGCGGTCAGGGCAGTATTTTTCACTCATTTATGATCTCAAAACACTTGCAAGTCTGTCATGCTGGTGAGGATGAAGACTATGGCAGTAGTGGGCAGTGTGATGCTTTTGATACTTCTAATGCCAGTAACCAACTCAATTGTGAGGTTGAAATCCGTATCTTTTCAGGCCAAATGTTTTTGTGATTGGTTTAATGCCAAAATGAGCATATAAATTTGATTTCTTAAAAAAATATCTGAAGTCCCATCCCACTGCCATTGAACAAAAAAGTACAGATATACATTTGGTCCTCAATAGGCTCAGGAGGAAATCATCCAAGTGCTGTCACTTTAGGGAGACCAATCTCTATCACAAGTTTTCCTGAAATAACTTCTCTAGTGTGCATAACTTACTGGCAGAGAGAAGGATGAAAGACTTTCTATAAGCTGGCTCATAGCATCTTAGACCTGGAAAGCAACTAAGTGTTGCTCATTTTTTACAGATGGAGAAACTGAGTCTCAGAGAAACCAAGTGAGTTACATTACATAATGCACAAGTAGACAAAAAGTATTGACTGATCCCAGGTGTGCTGATTATAATTCCATTGTTTCTCTCCCTTTACTATGCTGTCCTTCTAAATTTGCTCTAGGTTCGGTTTCTTAATTTAGGGTCCCTGAACCCCTTAAGGAGGGAGGTGTCAGTCTATAAATTTCAAGGGAATCTTTGAATTTGTATGGGGAAAATAAATTTTCATTTTCACTAACCTCTGGTTTCCTCTGTTCTTCTTTGTATTTTATATTATGCATTTAAAAACATTATTCTGAGGATTCCACAGACTTTACCAAATTGCCCAGGGCACCCACGACACATAGAAAGTCTAAGAATCCTTGGGCCCAGGTAGTCAACAGAATGTTTATTTTCTAGCAGGATGTTCTGGGACCTTCTGGTAACTATAACTGTTAGGAATTCGATATAGGACAGGTCCACATTTCAAACTAGTGCCCATTTCAACCATCTGAATTGTATGACATCCATCAACTTCCTATTTGAAAACCAGAAGGGGGTAAGAATAGCACATGAAGATAAATGGCAATTTAAACTAATAATTGAGAGCATGTGGCAAGTAAGAAAACAATCAACCAGTGAACAGATGTCTTTATCTGCTCCTACATCCGATTTCCTCATTTTCCTAACTTGCCCCATTGATTTTCTATCTTTGGTATTCGCCTCTTTTTTCACAAGATCTTCCAGAAAAGTCTGGATGACCACTTGCTGAAAGTATTGTAGAGAGAATTCTTGCTTAGGTTGGGCTAGATCATGGGAGTCTTTCCTTTTTGTGTTTCATGAACCCCTTTGATAGTCTAGTGAAGCCTATACATTCCTTCTAGGAGTGGTATTTTCAAATGCGTAAAATGAAGTACATAGCATTACAAAGGAAATAAATCATTTTGATAATTATAATATTATAATTATGATACTTGCTTATTTATAAATAAACAATAACAGCAATATTGTTTTAATAACAACTTTGAGTGAATAAGTCCTTTTGACTATTATAAATACCCAAATTACTTATGAAAGATATATGAAGGAAGACACTATCTGCATCCAAGAAGAAGGCAGGCTTTCTAGTTTCATGTGCAGTCATTTTTTATTATATCATGTTATGAAAATGCTTGTTTTATTTCATGCACTAAAATAAATAAAAATTGAAGTAGTTATAAAAATATTTAAAAATCAAGTTTACTAACTTCAGGTTGAGAATCCCTGGATTGGATGGTTTCTGGGATCTTTTTCAACTCAGACATCTGTGACTATTGGCTAAATAGCCGGTGTTCTCTACTCCTATAAGCTATTTTCCTTCTTTCTTGATGATTTTCTCCTTTCCCTACCCCTTGCCACATCTGATAACACCTATTCTGATATTGAACTACTACTCAGCTTTTTCTACCACAGCTTAGGCTATTTCACCTAATTCACAAATGCTGCCAGAGAAGGCAAGGAAGGGGCATTTAGGAGAGGTTGGAAGGCAGCCTCAATGCCAAGCAATTGGGCATCCATAAGATGTTGAATGAAGCACATTGTATAAAACTCTCACCAAACCTTTCATGTTTTTTTTTCCAGCTTTTCAACCTTTCTCCAGATCACACCTCTTTATCTGTTCTTTAAATATTGTAATCCTTTGATAGTGGCACATGCTTCTGTCTAGGATTCTGCATTCTTCTTGTGACTCTTGGGCTCAGTTCCTTATATCTCTGGTTACCAACTGTTGGTTCTGCAAGAACCCTTTGGTACTTCTGAGCTTTCCTTGAGCCGTGATCTTCTGGTTCCAGTTGCCAAACTTAAGAAAACTTAAGACCATTAGACTCTGAGCTCCTTAAGTCAGGCACTGAATTTTGTTTTTGTTTGGTTTTGATTTTTTGTTTTTTGTATCCCTAATGTTTAGAACAGTGCCTGGCACACAGTAGGGGCTTTAAAAATGCTCATTCTCCAACTATTCCATAAAGGAGTTTTAATAATACCTCTTCCCCAGGGGAAGATTTCAAGGTGGTTTTGTTTTCTTTTGTTCTGTTTTTTTTTTTGCCAGACCTTCTTCCTCCATTAGAATGTAAGCTCATTGAGGAAAGAAACTTTCATTTTTTGTACTTATATTCCCATCACTTAATGAAGTGACTGGCACATATTAAGTACTTAATAAAAATTATGAATTCACTGATTCTAGTCAAGCTCCTTTGCCACAAAGTCACATAACCTTTTATAATATCACCAGTCCAATTTAGACAACACACAAGTGTGTTTAGTTACTGAAGCATCTAAATTAATTGATTCTAAAGCATTCCTGATGAGAAGTCAGCCCCACTGTGTGGCCTCATGAATTCTCATGAGCTTCTAGGACAGTGGTTCTCAACCTTCCTAATGCCACAACTCTTTAATACAGTTCCTCATGTTGTGATGACCCCCAAACATAAAATTATTTTCGTTGCTACTTCACAACTGTAATTTTGCTACTGTCATGAATCGTAATGTAAATATCTGATATGCAGGATGTATTTTCATTGTTACAAATTGAACATAACCCACAGGTTGAGAACCGCTGCTCTAGGATATAATTCATCCTTTCCCCACCCCTACTATGCCATCTGCCCCTTGATTACTTATCCAAGAAATTCCAAAGAGTAGTTGGTCTTTGTCCCTATTTCCCATTTCTGTCCCATTGAGGATTTACCACATATTATAGCCTCTCACATGAAGGAAAAGCACAGCAGGCTATTGGGAGTTGTTCTGGAATTCCAAGAGGGAAATGAGATCCAAATCTTTAGCTTCTGAAATTTGGAATGAAAAGAAACATGCAATGTTTGTTAAAGGCCAATTGATTTCTGTTTAACAGTCCTATATTCCAATAAATTCTAGGGCATGTTGTTTCAAGCCAAACAAGACAGAAACATATCTGAAACCCACAGACGGAGTGATTATAAATTGTCTGCTACAATAAAACCCTGATTAAGACTGATGGGAGGGAAACAGGGATGCATTTGAATTTAATTCTGTGGTTTATTCATGGTGAACTAGAAGTTCCTTTTGGTTTCAAATCTTGAAGGTGAAAATCTCTCCAGAATGTTTGATTATACCTCTCTGATATAATAAGTAGAGTCCAGGTAACAGGATCCAAATCTTTGATGACTGAATCATGCTGAATCAAGAGAATACTGGAGTTCTAGAACCTGGGTTCAAATGCTGATTTTTCTGCTGCTTACAACTGACAGGTCACCTAACTTCTTTGATCCATATTTTCCTTAATTCTAAAATGAGGGGGTCAGATGATCTCTAAGATTCCTTCCAGCTCAAAATGATCCTAAACTTGCAGATATTTAGGGGTATTAACCTGCTTAGGCAATAAAGGAGGCACATAGTGGTCACTCAGTTAATACTGTTGATTGAATGAATACTAAAGTCATTTTGCACTATGATGCATATGGAAAAGGTAGAGAATTTAGGCTGCATACCTACCTGAGAGTCACTTATACTTGATAGGTTCTCAGAAAAAGATTTGTTGAATTGAATTATCATTTGCTTCTTTCTGCTAAAAATCAAAGAGCTGAAAACATCAGCAATAACAACAACAATAGACGGTTTTTGCAGTTTGGGTTCTGGTTAATCAAAAACACATGGCACATTTTCATTGAGACTAGGAATGGCTAGTCCATGGAAACATAACGGCAGGGGAAATTATTCTTCAGTGTGTGAATTGTACCATTTGACAGGATTTTCTCTTTAAGGAACTAAGTAGAGTATGACAGGCACATGGAAACCCACCATAAGAGGATGCAAAGCCTGAGCTTGTGTTGAGCTTGTCAAGCTGTCATTCAGCTGTCAGTTTGCTCTCATTTGCTTGTTTAGCCTCAGCTTTCTTGACCCTTTAGCTTGTCCTAATGATTCCTTGATTCAGCTTTTGCCCTTGGCCCATGTTCCTAAATGATAATTCGTTCTCTTCACTTGATTTTCTGATTCCTGCCCTCTCCCTTCCAGACCAAAGATTTAACAAGCATTCATAAAATGCTGGGCATTTAATGGGTGCAAGCATGATCCTCCAGTAGGTTCATGTATTTTCCCAATGTAGTCTTATCCAGAGATCTAACTAGAGTGGTGTGACCATGGCTTTGCCTCAGGGCACCGAAATGTAGTGGGTACTGACAACACTTAACACTCTTTTAGCAGGTAGAAACAATTAAATTTATCACTTAATAAGAATAAATTGAATGTTTGAAGGTCTCTGCCTATAGGAGTCAATATGGTATGGTCATTCTCAACCACATATCTCAAATGATTGGATTTTTTTTTTACATTTAACACAAACTTTATTAAATGGTACTGTGATTGGTCTTTGAAGGGTGAGATGCAAGCACTTTTCATGCTACTTGCCACAGGCGTTATGGTTGTCAGGTAGAACCCAGTTCCTGCTTTTTCCATTATGAGATTTAGATGTTTAGCCAGCTCTAACCTCAAGCCACACAAGCTGCCCTGGTATAGCTGTTCCTCACAGGGTGGCTCTTTCCTACTTAACACAGGCAGACCAGATATGAACCTCAGAGGCCCCAAATTCTGGTATATGTAATTCTGGTCTATGTAATACCCTTTTGTCCCATTCCCAGGAAGCCACAAGGAACCACCATCTATCAAAATATAACTGAGTATCTATCAAAATATAACTTCAGAAACTTCATTGAAACTGAGGTGTTCTTGAGAGATCATAACTTAGAGCAAGGAGGGACAGTAAAGTCAACGAGCATGATATGTGCTAGGCATTTTTTCTAGATGAGGAAACTGAAGTCCAGAGAAGTTAAGTGATTTGCCCAAACTTACAACAGGTAGCAAGAAATGGAGGCAGAATTTGAACCCAGATCCTCTGATTCCTGAAGCAGTAATCTTTTCATTGCACCATGCTGTATCTCTAAGATAAAAGCAGGCTTATGCTTTCCAAGAGATATTCATTTTAGTAGGTTAAGATTTATTAAGAAATGAATCTCTTATGGGGAAATTTTAGGCCTCGGACCATGGGAAAAATTTAGGTCAATGCAGGTGCTCTTTACTGTTACTTCTGATATTCTACCTGGTAGATGATTGCGTTCCTTGGCCATGGTTGTGCAACTGTGCCTATGGTCCACAAGCAGCCCGACTCATCTATCTGCTTGATTACCATATATCCCTTTACTCAGCAAACATCTAGAATTACATTTATTTAGCAAAGATTGATAAGCGTCTTTTCTGTATAAGAATTGGCTATGGGAAATTGAAAAAGAAGTTCTCTACTTTCCCAGAGTTTATAGTCTGGTAAAGAAGGTGTTTCCAGCTCAAGTAACTAGAATACAAAACAGAACAAAATAAATGTGTGAAAAGGTATGAGGTGTTATAGGATTTGGGGGGAGGAGGGGAGAAAAAAGGAGGAAGGGAATATGGCAAATTACCTTATTTCTCCTAGGAAATAAATTAAACCTTCATGGAAGAGGTGGCACTGGAGCTGGGCCTTGAAGATTGAGGAGGATCCCAAAAGGTGAAAAATGAAAGGACAGAGAGCCCTGCAGGTGGCAAAAAAGTGAAGTAGACACATTTGACACATACATAGAAAACAGCTGTTTAAAAAACCCTGGGCTGGGCAAAGTACATAAAATGATCCCTAGAAAGCACTAGGTTTCTAGTTATAAATGCATGGGCTTATTCCATCCTCTCCCCTGCCTCCCCTCTTTTTTCCTCTCCTCTTTTCCTTCCTCCATCTACCTTCCTTCCTCCTCTCTTGCCTCTTTCTTCCTCCCTCCCTTTCCCTTTCTCAACTTCTCTCCTACCCTTTCTTCTCTCCCTCTCCTCTCTTTCCTTCTCTTTATGTTCCTGTCTTTCTCCCTCACCTCTCCTTCCTCCCCCCTTCCTTTCTCTTCTCCTTTCTCCACCTCTTCATCCCTCTCTTTCTTTCCCATCTTCTCTCCTTCTCTCCCTCTCTTTCTACGTCATCACTTTACTTCCTTCCTTCCCCTCATTCTCCATCTCTCTGTCTCTGTCTCTCTCTCTTTTTCCTTCAAATTAAAATCTATATATCTATTGCCAAAGTTCTTTTTACATACAACTCTGATATTCTAAGCCTAAGGCTAGCTTTGTGTCTAGGGAAGTGATACATCATCATCTAAGTTAGCCATGTATTTCCAATATTTAAACATTACTCAACATGTCTTTATGCAGGTGGACCCCATTTAACATTGTTATGTGGTTCTGCACAAACCCCATTTTTTCCCTTCACCTCTACGCAGTCCCATGAAAACAGAAACTGAGTCAGAAAAGGGAGATTTGCTCCTGAAGGGGCAGGGAGGATGATTGATACCTACACCTGAGCCCAGTAGAGCCAGAGATAGGGAACTAAGCAATCTGCGCCTAGGGAAGTGCTTAGTCAAAGTAATGAAAAAGAAACACTAGGAGGGGCAGAGTCTACATGGGCCAGAAAGTGCTGGTACTTATTTGAGTGAAGACAGGCCAATGGTGAGGCACTGGGGCCCATAGGATGACAGGACCATAGATTTGTATCTGGACTCCCTCATTTACAGATAAAGAAGTTGCAGCCCAGAGTTACAGTGTCTTTCCCAACGTCACACTCCTAAGCAGCAGATCTGGAATATGAACTCAGGTGTTCTAATGTCAAATCCAGTGGGCAGAATAGGGATGGCCCTATCTGAACCTGAGGGAGCTGCCGAAGCAGTGCCCATTCCTAGAATAGGTGGCCAAAGGCAATGGTTACAAGGTGGATCAGGCATGATCATGGTAGTAGTAATAGGAGGGAATATGGTAGGAAGTGGGCTCAGGGAAGCCAGACTGAAATGAGGAGGACCAGGGGCAAGAAGTTGTAGGTTGCCATTGGTCCTATGGTGAGCCTCTATGGTATGACTAAATTGAGCAAAAGAGAAGGGTAGGGGTTGACCTAGACAGACGGGAGTTCTGGTTGAGAGTCTCTGAGTGCAATGCAATGGAAGAGTGTGCTACTAGCTCACTATGTCATGGAAGCCTCAGCTATCATACTTCACCTCACTCTCTCCTCTCCAGCCACCTCTTCCACTATCTCATCAATTGCCCTGCTTCTGGAATCATGAACTACTATTAGGCCAAATCTGTCCTTCTTCCTGAATAGATGTTGGTCTATTCCCCTAAGACCCCAGTCAACATCCCTGAAACTTCCATCCCTATCTATATCACCAGAGACAAGAAACTCTCCCCCTCCCTTAGAAACACCTAACTCTCTCCATCTTCAGATTCTCTGAGATGCGATGGTACTTGGAGTGGATATGGAACCAACAATCCTACTCATTAAACTTGAGAGATATTGTTAGAATGATGTGCCAAGGCCTGGGAGAAGCCTCTTACAAGACCCTCACGAAATCATTCTTCTCTGCTTTGACATGAAGACCATCAAGTCTGGGTTCTGTAATGGCATCTCTCTCTCTCTTTTTTTTTTTGTTTTTTGGAGGGCAGTTGGGGTTAAGTGACTTGCCCAAGGTCACACAGCTAGTTTTTGTGTTGAGTGTCTGAGGCCAGATTTGAACTCAGGTCCTCCTGACTCCAGGGCCGGTGCTCTATTCACTGCGCCACCTAGCCGCCCCGTGTAATGGCATCTCTTGTTAAATGCTTTTTTAGATTTTTCTACTTTGGAGGTAATGTTTACTGTCTCCATTTGGAGTAGGTGCTGGCCTAATTTTCCAAACATGAACTGCTTCCCCAGTTTGGGAAGTGGATACTGTCTTAGCACCCTTCCTCTGTTGTTTCTGTCTTTCCCTCCACCCTCTCTTGGTTGTCTCTATTTAATCCATGGTACCCTCCCTTAAACATGCCAAATAAACATACTATTGCTTTTAGCAATGACTGGCTCACCTAATTCTTCTGAAAAGCTTCTTTAAATCTCAGCAACTGACTCTAATTCTGAGCTTGCAGTTCACAAAACCCTCAAATTTCTCAAATGGACTTGCCTTTCCGATCTTGTACTTGTGAAATTGATTTTTTAGAACCCAAGGGTAAGACTTTACATTTGCCATTATTTCATTTAGTTTCATAATGCTCAGCTCTATGTTCTCTATATAACCTCAGGGGTTCCTAACTATTTTTTATGTCATGGTCCCCTTCAGTAGCATGGTGAAGTCTATGGTTTCCTTCTCAGAATAATGTTTTTAAATGTATAAAATAAAACACATAAGATTACAAAAGGAACCAATTATTTTCAAATGCAGTTATCAAACTATTTTTTTTCTTAAAAAGTTCACAGACCCTAAGTTCAGAACCCCTTTTACCTTATTGAGAACTTTTTTGGATCCTGACTTTTTCATTGAGTATATTAGTTATTCCTTCACGCTCTGTGTCATCTGCAAATGTGATATACATCAATAAGCTACTTAAAAATATGCCAAAAAATGTTTAGAATACTGTTCTGGAATCAGGAGGACCTGAGTTCAAATTCAGTTTCAGATACTTACTAGCTGTTTGGCCATGGACAAGTCACTTAACCCGATCATGTCAAAAAAAATTTATGCTGAAGAAAACAAAAATAAGTTTAGAAGAGGACATAACTATTTCTATCTTTGCGCCAGATATCAGGACAGAAAGGATGGTGATAAAATGGGAAGTGAGGAGTGGAAAAACAATCTTTTCTTGAATACCTGTCCACTTCAGGACCACCAGCAGTAGCAAAGCGTACTGTCTCTTGGTCTGCACAGAGTACAAAGATAAGATATGGATTTTTATCCCTCAAAATGTCCTGCTTTGTATGGGAAATCTATGCCTTGCCCACGGCCACAGCAGTCGACAGGACACACTTCTTGCAATCCAGTCCCCGTAAGGAACCCTCATTCAGTGCTTTTATCTGAAGAGTTCCTTTGCCCTTTCAGACTTCACTGGTTTATAGCTGATGTTCTCCCTGTCATATCACTTACACTCTGATCAGAGGTGTTTATCTCCCTCTTTTTTAAAGTGATATTGTTACTGTGTAATTTACTTACTTGGCTGGCTTCAGCTCGGAGGCTTGCACTTTGTGGACAGAGATTGTTTCTAGGGATTATCTAAACCTTTACTTCATTACCGTTTTTGGAGCAAACATCATATAGCTTCAGTGCTGAATTACTGGTCCCTGCTTCCTCCCTCTTTTTGCAACTGTCACACATTAGCACTCTGTAACCCAGTATTTGAATGAATGACTCCTGCCTGGGGGCTATCCTTATTCCCTTGCCACCAGAATTTTCCTGCCTCAGCAAACCTTGGGGACACTGAAGCTCCAGCGACTGGCTTTTCTGACTTTAGTTTCTCACCACCAGTCCCTGGAGTCAGACTGGAGGCCAGACTGGAGTCTGTGATTTGTCAATGCTATCTTTTTCTGAGTCCTTCAGGAGAGGTGGGAAGGTATTGTTCACCTCTGACTTTGGTGTCAAAGGAAAGAAGTTATTCACACAAAAGGGCTAGGGAAGAGATCAGGGGAGCAGTGAGAGGGAGATTAAAGGATTAAGAGAAAAGCACAGAAAAAAAGCTTGAAACCCTCAACTGTTTGCTTACTGCCTGGTAGGCAATAGCATATAAACAACATCCGAGGAGCTGTCCAGTTATTGGTGAGGATAGGGATGCCATTTCTAGAGTTAGAGTAAGTACAGGGGCTCAAATCCTCTCTCCCACACTTACTACTTATTGCTGTGATCTTGGACAAATTGCTTAATTTTCTAGTTCTCAATTTCCTCATCTATAAAATGAAGGGGTTCAACTAGGCCTCTGAGGTCCCTTCTAATTATAGACCCATGATTCTATGTGCCTTTTCTGTTTTCCACAAGACTGGAAAGTGATCCGGCAAGGTCACTTCCAGTCTGATCTAATAGAAATAGCATTAGGATAATTCTGATTCTCTATTTGTTATCTGTATAATCTCAACCAAGGGTTTAGGTTAGGATTCCTTGAGTCCTAGTTTCTTTTCTTGTGAAGTAGGGATGATACTCACATTTTCCCACACACAAGATTGTTTTGAGGAGTTGCTCTGATTTTTTACTAAGGCTTTCCCACCTTTTTGCTTTATTTTTATGTCACTAGCCTTTTAAAAAAACCTTCAACTTGCATTTCTCCTGTGTCCATGGAACAAAGTCCAAATAGCATTCCCACTGGTCTTTGAGTGTTAGTCTAGTCAGTAGTGTCAAATTCAAAGAGAAATAGAGTCCTACAGGTTGCATACTGACTTAGAAAACTACAAATTAATGTTATGTTGTATAGTATTTTTATTTATTTTATTAAACATTTTCCAATTACATTTTAATCTCGTTCTGGCTACATTCTGGAGCAGATCTATGAGTTTGACACTTCCCTAAAGTTAGATCTTTTCTAAATTTAAGGTGCTATGATCCTAAATGGCTTCACATTCTAGCCCTGACCCTACTGCTCCAACATCTTTTCTCACTACTCCCCTAATCTGAAACCTTGGCTCCATTCATATGGATTTCTGCCTGCAAACATGACTTTTAAATTCCCATCTCAACATATTTACTCACACTAGTCACTTAGTTGCCAAGAATTGCCTCAGACCTTTTCTCTACCTATCGGAAGCCTACTTTGCTTTCAAGGATGTAGTCAAGTCTCACTTTTTCTACACACTCTTCCTTGACTAACAACCACAGCCACAACCACGACCATAGTAACAACCATTTATTAAGTACTTTTAATGTGTAAAGCAACATGGTGGTTGCTGGAAGGACAAAAACATAAATGCAATGTTACCTTCCTGACCTGAAGCTTATGTTCTTTTGGGGCTACCACCTCTGAACTCATTTGGTATTTCCTACCTCTACAATTCTTGATTGACCCTTAAAATATTATTCAACATGCAATCTCTTAAAAAAAACCCAACAGTATTTTATTTTTTCAATTACATGTAAATACAGATTTCAACATTCATATTTGTAAGATTTTGAGTTCCAAATATTTTTCTGCCTTCCTCCTTTCCACACCTCCCCCAACGGCAAGCAATCTGATACAGATTATATATGTGCAATCATGGAAACTTATTTCCATATTAGTCTTGCTGTGAAAGAAGAAACTGAACAAAAGGAAAAAGTCACAACCCTTCTCCCCCAAAACCCTAAAAACAAACAAAAAAAGAGATGAAATAATATGCTTCAATCTGCATTCACACTCCATAGTTCCTTCTCTGGATGGGAGTAGCATTTTCCATCATGAAACTCTTGTAATTGCCTTGGGTCCCTGTATTGCTGAGAAGTCAGTCATAGTTGTTTTAGTGATAATCACACTAACATACCCAGCATGGCTTCTAGCACAGGTTCTTAGATCTGCTTTAGTAGGGAAGATAGCTATTTAACGGGTCAACAATCTTTTTTTCATTACATTCACTAGTTTAAGTCAGCACCCTGAACTTCAGAGAAAATACAAAGAGAGAAGGTACAAACAGAGAAATAAAGACCAACAGATAAGACTCTAACTGCCTGAATCAAACCAATATTACTATATATTTTGCATACATTTCTAGATCAAGGGAACCTTTACATCTGAGCAGTCTGGGAGCTCTGAACATATGGTCACTCAGAATCTTAAGAAGGGAATCACAAGATCCTTCTCATAAGTGAGTCCCAAAGCAAAATATCAACTTAGAGTATATAGATACTTCTCAGAGCCAGAAGGGATCACAACCCTCATGACTCAGTGCCTAATTAGAAATTAGCAAAAGGTACAAAAGCCTTCCTACAGGCAAGCCTCCTCTAAGCAAGCTTCCCTTAATGGGCTCCATATGGGGCTTATTAATGGGAGGAGAAGATCTTAAATCCCATTAACATTACAGTTGATCATCAGACAATATTCCTGCTGTACAATGTTCTCCTAGTTCTGCTCATTTCACTCAGCATCAGTTTGTGTATGTCTTTCCAAATTTTTCTGAAATCTGCCTGCTCATCATTTCTCATTGCACAATAGTATTCAGTTATATTCATGTACCGCAACTTGTTCAACCATTCTCCAATTGATGGGCATTCCCTCCATTTTCAATTCTTTCTCACCACAATAAGAGCTGCTATAAATATTTTTGTATGTATCAGTTATTTTCACGTTTTTATTTGGGATACAGACCTAGAAGTTATATTGTTGAGTCAAAGGGTATACATGATTTGGTTGCCTTTTGGGCATAGTTCCAAATTGCTCTCCAGAATGGTTGGATCAGTTCACAACTCCACCAACCATATATACTTAAAGCAGAGGGAGAACACTAAAGCTCAGATTTAGGTGGAGTTGACAAGGAAGCAGAGGTAGAATATAAGTACCTTGAGGACAAGGATTGTTTACATTGATGGCTTTGTATCTTCCCCTGTTGGCACAGAGCAAACAATGGATACTGCTTGAGGAATTGAATCTAGTCTTGCTAGTCTTCTTGTGAGGGTTCAGATCTTGCCTCTGATACTATGTGACCCTTGGGAAGTCATTGAACTGAGACAGTTTTTTTTCCTAGATAGAATAGGAGTAATAAACAGCCTGGCCATATTTCTCTAGAAAGATTATTGTGAAAACCAAATGTAAACATATTTGTACAGGATTTAGTATTGTTTAGATATTAGTTATTATAATAATAGTTATTATTAGTTATTTAAGAGAAATAGGAAAGAATTCAGGAGAGATAAGTACTATTGCTCATGCTCCCTAATGATGGAGATAAGCTTCCCCTCTCTAATTTTGCTTTAGTTTTTTGTTTGTTTCTTTGGGGGGGGAGGAGTAAAGGGAGTTTTGCATTTTGTTTTTGTTTTTTTGTTTAAAGTTTGCATTGTGCTTTAATACATTGACTCATTTATACTTTACAACATTCTTGCAAGGCTGGAACTTTAATTATTGTCAGTTAGGATGGTAAGGCAAAGAGTTAAAATGTTTTGCCTCTGGTCAAAAAAGCTATTAAGTATCAAAGGAAGGATTTGAATTCAGATTGTCTTGACTCTACCTCTAGCACTATCCATTATATGTAGAAAAAAAAAAGACTGGACTATAACAGGTTACTCTTTTCAGGAAGTCCAATAACTTGTAAATTAGTCTTCTTGGTTTTGTTTTTCAAGTCAGTCATGTTTCTAATAACATTTCACATTGTTTTCTATTTTTAAATTCTTTTTTCTTTTATTATTTCTTGATATCTCATAGAGTCATTATTGTTCACTTGCTCAATTCTAATATTTAAAAAGTTCTTTTCTTCAGTGATTTTTTTCTTCATCTCATTTTCCATTTGGTCAATTCTGCTTTTCAAGGAGTTCTCTTCAACGAATTGTTGCATGTCTTTTTCCCCATTGACCTATTCTGTTTTTAAGTTGTTATTTTCTTCAGTATTTTTTGTGCCTTCTTTTCCAAGCTGTTTATTCTTTTTTGATGATTTTCTTGCATCACTTTTACTTCTCTCCTCAATTTCTTCTATACCCCTCTCTTGTGATTTTTTTTGAGGGGGGGGAAGGCAAGGCAATTGCTGTATTTACTGTGCTACCTAGCTGCCCCTCTTACTTGATTTTAAAAATCCTTTTTGAGCTCTTCCATGGCCTGAGACCAATTCATATTTTCTTGGAGACTTTGGGTGCAGGAATTTTGGCTTTGTTGTCTTCTTCTGAGTGTGTATTTTGATCTTCCTTGTCACCATAGTAACTTTCTGTGCTCAGCATATTTTTTTCTGTTCTTTGCTCATTTTTCCAGTCTTTTAACTCTGCTAAAGAGTGGCTTTGCTTCCAGGGTGGAGGGTACACTGTCCCAGACTTCAGGGGATTTGTGCAGCTGTTTTCAGATATACTTATAGGGACCTGTAAGTTACTGTTCTCCTGTACTGTGCTCTGATCTGTGAAGGAGCACAAGCACTCTTTTATGCCCTGGAATGTGACAAGGGTCCCTATTCCACCAAGGCCACAAGCTCTGATGTGCTAGTGCTCCTCTTCAACCTGGGACTGCTCACCAGGACTGTGACCTGCATCTGAGTATGGGCAAAGAAACAGAGTCCTGCCTCCAGTGCCAGCAAAGACACCCCTATAATCTCTTTCTGGCCCATTGTTGGACCCCCTTACCACTACCTTACTGTCTGTGGGCTTAGAGGTCTGGAAGCAGCCTTTGCAACTACTTATTCATTCACTTTCAAGACCTACTCCTGGTTTGCTGGAGCCTGGTCTGTGCTGGTATAGCCTGCACTAGACTATGTTCCACTCTCGCCCAGATGTGACATACCAAGTTGTCTTGGGCTGGAAAATTGTTTCATCTGGTCTTTTTATGGGTTCTGCCACTCCAGAATTTGTTTTAAGGAATTGCTTAAAAGTCTTTGGAGACTATTGGGGAAGAATTCAAGTGAGTCCCTGCCTTCTTTCTACCATCTTGGCTCTGCCCCCAACATATTATTTTTCTCTGAAAAATTCCAACACCATATATTTGTGTATATATTTGTATACAATGAAAAAATCAAATTAGGTGTTGGGTTGTTTTTTTTTCTGAAGTAACAAAATTCTGAAAGTAACTCAAATTATAATTCCTCGTATCAGTTCACTTTATACATACATACAAAATTATACATATATAGTATGCATATGTATAGATAAATATTGCATATCTATATATAGTTATAGCTATAAATCTATAGATATATATTTTCCTTACCATATATGTGTATGTATAAAACAAACCTTTGATTTCATTGATACAGAGTATCTCTCCATGTGGAACTTCCTTTACCAATGCAGATTGGGACCTGACTTGAAATCTATAGTCTCACAGTTACCCAGGGCAATCAGCTATGAAATGACTTATCCAAAGTCACAAACACACATACACACACACACACACACCAGTCAATGGCTTGACTTGAACTCACTTCTTCTTGTTTCTAAGGCAAGCTCTCTACCTCTTTTGCCATTCTATTTTTCCTTCTGCCTCTGCTTCTTCCTCTCCCTCTCCTGCTCCCTCTCTTTTTACCTCTCTGAGCCTGGGATCATGCATTCCCTTCCCTTTAGAATTCTCTTCTCATCTTTCCACTCCCCTTTTTCTCCCCATTTGGCCATTTTTCCAGTATTCTTCTCATATAAATAGACACTTATGTATATCCTTGCTCCCCAACTAGAGGCAGGGACTGTATAAGACAGTCAACTTATAGATAGGTTGTATTCTAAAATTCAGTAATAAATCTGTCATTTGAAACTTTCCTTATAAAAAAATGTTATAAATAGTGATTAGTTCCTAGGCCAGCCCACAGAAGCCTGTTTAACTCATAATTTAGCTGAAATAAAATACATTTGGAATGAAAAATAGTAGGAAACTGCAGTGTTAGGATACTAATAATTACACAAAACAGAAAAAAACCCAATAAAATGGAATAAGAAATCATGTTATTTATCATTAATGCTAGTGCTTGAGGAAAAACAGATTTAATGAGAGAGGAGATAGATGGAGAATTATTTGGGGACAACTTCAAAGACTTTAAAGGTGGTAGAGCAGGCTCATAGGAGGTGGCAATGAGGAAATGCAGGAAATGTTTTCCATGTCAGAAAATGCCTCTGTTTGGTGTCATGGAAAGGATACTGGGTTTGTGGTCAAAGGAAGGCCCAAGTTCTAGTTCAGTCACTTACTAAGTGTATGACTTTGGATGATTTACTTCTCTCTTGGCCTCAGTTCTTCCATTTATAAAATGAGGAAGGTTAGACTAGAGCAGTGGTTCTCAACCTTCCTAATGCCATGACCCTTTAATACTCATATGTGGGTGTATCTGCATGTGGGCGAACCCGCCTGAAGACAAATAGAGAAGTGGTATCTTGGTTCCTAAGACCATAGGAAATATGTGTTTTTCAATGGTCTTAGGTGACCCTGTTTGACCCCCAAAGGGGTCGCGACCCACAGGTTGAGAACCACTGGACTGGATGAACTCTAAAGTCTCTACTAGCTCTAATTCTATTGACAATCTCAATTTATGACCAAGATATCTAACACAATCTTTAAAATAAGTTTTATTATAAATCAATCTTTTTGGCAAAAGCTATTTTAATGGCACACTTGTTCCTGTGAAACAGGATAGACAGATGGAAAGGGTGGCAAAAAGGTTATAAGACAACTCCAAAAGACTCATGATGGAGAGGGCTATACACATCCAGAGAAAGAACTGCAGAGTCTGAATGCAGATTGAAGCAAACTACTTGCTCTCTCTCATTTTTGTTTTGTTTTGTTCTGTTCCTTCTTTCCCATTGTTCATTCCATTGGTTATAATTCTTCCTTACAACTTGGCTAATGTTTAGGGTAAAGATATTTGTAAAACCTATATTGGATTGCATGCTGCCATGGTGATGGGGGAGAAGGAAGGGGAAAACATTTGGAACTCAAGGAATTGTGGAACTGAACGTTGTAAACTAAAAGTAAAGAAATAAATTTAATGTGAAAAAAAGAAAGGGTGGCAAAAGGGGAGAATAAACTAAGTCACCTATAGAGTTAGAAAGATGAACATGACAGCTTAATTACATCAGTTTTCACAAAACTCCAGTGCCCAGAACCACTAGTGTTGCTGGTGGTGCTGTCATTGTTTGAAGGATAGATAGATAAGGAAGTGGTCAAGACCTGTAGTCTTCATTATTGAAATATTAAAGAAATTTCCCCCATTGATTCAGATGAAGAACTAATCTGCTATTTATCACCTCATATAGTTGCCTGGAGGAAGAAGGTTGTGTTCTGCCTGTGGATACATATGCCATAGGATCATAAGATTTTGAAATAGAAAGCACCTCAAAGGTCATTGAATCTACCGTTTCATTTTACAGATGATAAAACTGAGGCTGAAAGGGAGTGAGTAAAATGCCTTGAGTTTTAAAACTAGAAAGCATCCAAGACAAACTTTATATTTGAGTCTTTCTAACTTCAAGGCCAAGGCCAGCACTGTCTCTCTCTTCTTCTTCTTCTTCTTCTTCTTCTTCTTCTTCTTCTTCTTCTTCATCTTCTTCTTCTTCTTTCTTCTTCTTCTTTCTTCTTCTTCTTCTTCATCTTCTTCATCTTCTTCTTTCTTCTTCTTCTTCTTCTTCTTCTTCTTCTTCTTCTCCTCCCCCTCCCACCTTTCTCCTATACTTTCCTGCCTTTTTGTTGTTGTTGAGTTGTTTCAGAAATGCCTTACTCTTTGTAACCGCATTTGGAATTTTCTTGGTGAAGATATTGGAATGGTTTGCCATTTCCTTCTCCCAGTCTTTTTAAATATGAGAGGGCTAAGTGACTTGACTGGGGTCACAAAGCTAGTAAGTGTCTGAGGTCAGATATGAACTTGGGTGCTCCTGTTGCTGGTGCTCTTTCTACTGCACCACCTAGCTGCCCTTTGCTGTTACTTAGTCCATGGTATTCCCTGAAATGGAACATCTGGTCAAAGACACTTGCAGGATATGTCTAGGCTTTCCTTTTCATTTGACTCTTCTACAGCCTTGCTTTATTTACTGTATTTCTTGACTATTCAAACAGTACTTACCAAATAAAAACTCAAACTCTCCATTTTTGATGCTCAAGATGCAACATAATCTGGCACTCACTCACATTTCATTGTTATCTGTCACAATAGTCCAATATGAAACCTCTGAACCTATTTGGCACCCAAACTGTAATACCTGACTTTCTCCCAATTTTCCATGTTCCTTACCATCTCAGAGCTTTGGATCATTTTACTTAATAAACTCCAGTGGCTTCCTGTCACCTCCAGGAGCAAATACAAAAGGTTCTTCTTAGCATTCCAAGTCCTCTATAACGTAGCCCCCTCCTACCTTTGAAGTCCTCCTAAATTTTATTCCTCAACATATACTCTTCCATCCAATGACACTATCCCCTTGGCTGTTCCACAGACAAAGCACTCCATCTCTCATCTTTGGGCATTCTTTCTATTTCCCATGCCTGGAAAGCTCTTCCTTCTATATTCCAACAACTGGCCTCCCTGGTCTCGTTTACATGCCAAGTAAGATCTCATAGTTTATAGGAACCCTTCTCTGACCCTTCTTCATTCTAGCGCCTTCCCTTTGTTGACTATTTTCTATTTATCCTGTTTCTAGATTGTTTTTGTTTGCATGTTGTCTCTCACATTAGATTATCAGCTCCTTGAGGACAGGGACTAGTTATTGCCTCTTTTTCTACCTCAGCACTTACTACAATGCCTGACACATAGCAGTTGCTTAATAAATATTGATTGATTTATTATTATTTCCTTCTGGAATGTTTCCTCTTCTCAAACCCTCCCATTACCATTCATCACTCTTACACCTCTTCAAATATTATTAAGTAATAATAACTCTCATTTCTATTGTGCTTTAAGGTTTACAAAGCATTTTAATCACAACTGCCCTATGGTAGGTAGTGGAAGCATTTTCATTTCAATTCTGTGGAAATTGAGGTCAGAGATATTAAGTGAATTGCCTAGAGTCATATAGCTAATACCAGAGCCATTGTTAAAAATGAGTCCTCCTAATTTCAAGTCTAGTGTTCTTTCTAAAACAGACCATACTGCCTCTCTAAATGCCACTTGCATCAAGAAGTTTTCTCTGTTCTACCTAAGTTGAAAGAAGTTTCTCCCTCCACAGAACTCTTGGGCTTTGGAGCAATTCCTTGGAGGAATAAGACACACCACACATTTTGGGTCAAATAAGAGTACAGAGTTCTAAGATAGGAACAATACACAGAGGGCGATCCTAAGTGGGTACTGCAGAGGAGGGTTCAGGGATAAGGTTAGGGAACTGGGCAACTGGAGGAAGACACCAAGTGGACAAAAAGGAGAGTAGCTGAAAGGAAGGGGTAGAAATGAGAGGGCACCAGATACAAACTTCACTAATGACTATGTTATTTAATCTGGACTGGGTCCTTGCTGATGCATAGCCATCCTTTTATGCTTCTCTGACTGATTCTATATAACACTTCCCACAGTGTCACTTCCAAAACTTCTCATTGTGAGTTCTTTCTTCACAATTGTATACCTTAAATTCTCTCAATATCACCCCCCCCCTTCCATCCCAATTCTCCCCTCCTTTATTCCAGTCTTAGAAGAAGAGGAAGTTTTTATAGAAACAATTGACACTTCTGAGTAAGTCCTTTATTCCATTCCTTTTCAACTTTTTCAGGAACTTGACCCTTCTATTATCTCATATCTTCCAAATTTTCAATCTCTATTTATATACTGGTTTCTTAATTCCACAAACTCCTACTTCTCCATCTTTAAAACAAAACAAAGCGTCTTCATTTGACCTTGCTAACTCTCATCCTTTCATTGTCGTATTCCTAGAAGAAGCTGACTATACTTTCCCCCTCCACTTCCCACTCATTTCTCATCCCCTTGCAATCTGGTGTCTAGACCTACTATTTGTCTGAAACTGCCCTCTTTAAGGATCCCTCAAATGCTCAACTCAATAACTTTTTCTTATTCCTCATATTTCTTTTTTCATAATAAATTTTTATTTGTTTTCTTGTTTACATCATTCATTTTCATGAGATTTTCAAATTACAATTTTTCTCCCCGTCTTTCCCCTACCCCACCACCAAAACAGCAATCTCACTGTGGAGCCCCTCCCCTGGTCTGCTCTCTAACTTTCTGGTAGGGGAGAGAGGGTCTCCCTATCCCAACTCCTGTATATCTTGATTCCTAGTTGCAGGTATTGCAGAGCTTCAAATTCTATATTCTTTCGGTTCCTCCCTTGTCACCCACCCCCACTGGAAGGACAACCAATTCAATACAGGCTGCGTAGGTGCGATTGATTATACAGGACATCTTCATAGTGGACATATTGTGACAGTGATCATATATCCCTCCTTCCTATCCCTCCCCCCCCTTGTTCTGTTCTCTACCCTGTCCCTGTCCCTTTATTGAAGTGTGTGTTTCCAGCGTCCCTCCCCCAGACCCTGCCCTCCCCTCCAGCATACCCCCTCTAATCCACATGCCCCCTACTCTCCTGTGTGGCATGATGCCCAGTTTAGA
>CM053599.1:132757322-132769954 GCA_028646575.1 Pseudocheirus occidentalis | reverse complement strand
CAGCTGCTGGAGCTATTAGGGGGGTGTTGCAGCCCCCTCCCAGCTTTGGCTTGCTGAAAGTGCTCCCCAGGACCACCACCCAAGACCACGATCTGGATCCAGACCACTCAACGCAAGAGCACTTGGCCCTCATCAATAAACTCAGTCTCCCTGCGGGGTCTGCAGGCCAGGGGCTGTGAAGCAGCCCAGTGGGGGTAGCCGCCAGTTACAGCAGTTCCTGCCCTTCCTCCACTGCTTCCTTGCCCTGGGAGTAGATTGGCCAAACTGCCTTTCCTCCCCAAAATTTAGCTTGAAAGCTTCACTTACTTTCACTGACCTCTAATCCTGGCTTAGTAGATGTGAAGATTACTCCAGGTGTTTTAGATCTTTTCTGAAGTAGACTCACACTGCAGCTTGGGAAGCACGGCTCCTCTGAATCACTCTGGAGATTGGCTGCATGGCATTTTCAGCCTGGGCTGGTCTCAGCTTCCGGTCTGCCGGCCTGTGAGATGAGCCCCTTCTGCTGTGCTGCCTTTATCTAATCCCTATTTTTCATGCGTTGGTACATGTGGAGTTGCTGGAGGCTATAGATCTTCTCTCTTGTAGACTGGCTGCTGCTTGGCTCCTTTCTACCACCCTGGGCCTGGCCACGGTTTCGGTTTCAGGCTGGGCTGGCCTCAGCTAGCATCCTACCACAATGATCCCCTGCTGCCAAGCTGCCTTCCAGGAGAGATGTATTTTCTGTATTTTTGTGAGTTTGAGAGCTCTAGAATTTGTCCAGAGTCATGTTTTATGGGTGTTTAGGGTTGGAGCTGCGGGACCTTGCTGCTTCTACACCACCATCTTGGTTCCACTCTGGGTTAATCATTCCTCATATTTCTTAACCATTCTGCCACATTTGATACTGTTGACCACCCTCTCCTACTGAATCTCTCTCTCTCCTCCTTATGACAACTACCCTTCCTAAATAACTGACATTTTTCAGTCTCTTTACTGGTTTATCATCCACATTCTAGCTCCTTTGAATGGGTATACCTCAGAACTCTTCCCTTGGATCTCTTCTGTATCTATATTCTCTCTCCTTTTGATCTCATCTACTCCCACATCTTCACTTAGCATCTCTATGCACTTGACTCCCAAATCTGCATGTGTCTCTTGAACCCCAGTTGCAAGTCACCAACCACCTACTCCATATTTCTACCTAGATGCCCCATTTGTTCAGTTGTTTTTCAATCATGTCTAACTCTCTGTGACCCCCTATGTGGGGTTTTCTTGATAAAGAGTGGTTTGCTATTTCCTTCTCATGCTCATTTTACAGATGAGGAAACTGAGACAAACAGTGTTAAGTGACTTGCCTAAGGTCACACAACTAGTAAGTGTCTAAGACCAGATTTGAACTCATGAAGATAAGTCTTCCTGATTCCAATCACTGTGCCACCTAGCTGCACTTAGATGTCCCATAGACAGCTAAAAGTCAACATATCCAGACCAGAACTCATTAACTTCTTCCTCTTTTCCAAACTTCCCTGTTCCTTTTAAGGGTGCTACTATTCTTTTAGTAACAAATTTAAAACATTGGCATTATCTTCAATTCTTCATTCTCTCTTACCCCTCAGATCCATTCAATTGAATACCTTCCCTATATATATATATGTGACCACCATCCTAATTCAGGCTTTAATCACCTATCACTTACAATTGAAATAGCCTCATACTTAGTCTTCCTACATTATCTTATTCCTCTCTAATCCATCATGCACACAACTGCCAAAATGATATTCCTAAAGCATAGTTATGACCATCTCACTTTCCTTGTCAAGAAGATTCAATAGCTATCTCTCAATAAAATACATATCTCTGTTTAAAACTCTATTAAAAACCCTTGACAAGTTATCTCAAGCCTAACTTTCTGAACTCATTTCACATTACTCTCCATCATACAATTTATATTTTCTTCAATCTGGACTATTTCCAGTTCCTTGCATACTACATTTCATTTCCCACCTCCATGACTTTGCACAGGCTGTCTCCCATGTCTGAAAAGCTCTCTCTCTTCATCTATGTTGGTTTGAAACTCTAGCTCCTAGCCTCTACTCAAGTGCTGCATCCTATGTGAGGCCTTTCCTGACTATGCTATCACTAGTATTCTCTCTGACTTCCATGAAATTGCTGTGTATTCATTTTTTATTTATTTTATACTTACTTTTATGAATATGTGTTGATTCCCACCAGCCCAGTGAAACCTCCTCAAGAGCACAGACTGTTTCATTTCTATCTTTGAATCCCTATTCCTAGCAAAGCACTAGGTACCCAGGAAATGTTTAGTAAATACTTACTGATATCCCACATAGGGATACTGGTACTTTAAAAGGGGATGGAATTCTAGTTATTCTTGATTAGGTTCGGGTCATTAGGTTTAAATGACCTGTATCTTAGAGTACAGAAGGAATATGTGACTGATGTACCACTGTTATGATTAAAACATCTAAGAGAATGGAAGAGGTTCTATATGATAGGAGAAGGGCAATGATCATGTTGATTTATTTTTAAAAGGATGCAATAGGACACTGATTTTTACCTCTATTCCATGATGGATTAGCTTTATTTCCTTTTTTTCCTTTGCATAGTCATTAGACTGTATGCTACCTTTTAGGAAGGACATTGACAATCTTCCTAGGTATCTACAAACCATCCACCTGCTCTCTGGTTATTATCACCATATCCTTCCTAATAGAAATGTGGCCTTCACTGCTGGAACTCCCCTGGGCTCTGAGAGGTGAGTTTTTATCTTATACTCAGACATCGCTTCATTTTTCACACAGCTGCACCCATTCTGGAATTTCATTGACTTCTCTACCATTCTCTGAGTAAACTCATCAATGGGGAATCTCATCATCTTGCAAGAGCCAATCAGCCTGTCATACCCATACCTCATCTTTCCAAAGAACTTTGGGATTGATTGTGTGACATTGTAAACACTGGAAAAGGACTGCCAAGAATGGCATGCCCACATCAAAGATGGTGCTGTACTCTCTTCACAAAGCAAAATTGCAATAACTCAAAAGAAACATAAGATGTGAAAATTTAGAGACGTCTTCACTCCAAGTATTCATATGAACTATTTGTGCCCAACTTGTGGCAGAGCCTTCTGAACTCATTTTGGTCTGTTCAGTCATAGTTGAACATACTGCACCTTGATTCCAACATAGTGATGTCATTTTGGTCCTCTTCGAAAATGAAGAAAAACAGCCAACTCACACCTTATCAGTACCTTCATCTCCTTTGAGTAGAAGGGGGAGCCATGAACTCAGAAACCTCCAATTAAGGAGGGGAGACAGGAGACATCTCATTTTCCACCCAGTTGTACTAATTTTAGACTTCTGTGTTTTCTCAAGTTGTTCTCATTTTGGATTTGTTTTGCTTCTCCACTGTGTCCCAATAGTTGAAACCTCTCCTCTCTTTTAGCTTTCTTTTCTGTTTTGTCTTCCATCTTTAGATTCTAAGCTTCTTGAGGACAAGGACTATCTTTTTAGTATTTGTGTAACCTTCAAGGCTTCCTGTTCCTTCTAGGATAAATATTAACTCCTCATCTTGGCATTTAAGTTGCTTCACCATCTGCTTCCAGTCATTTTAAGTTGCAGCCAAGCTGCCCTGTTTTCTGTTCCTTTAACTCAGCATTCCATCATCTCCTGCCTGGAATGGAATTCACTGAGTATCTTGTCTTCACCTCTGAAAATATGCAGCTTCATTCACTGCTCAACTTAGATGCCTCCACCTATGGGAAATTTACAAATCTGCATTTTGCTAATATTTTCTCCATTTTCCCTCAAATTATTGTGTGTGTATGTATATATGTATGTATATATATATATATACACACACACACACATACACATGCACATGCACATATACTTATCTATTTAAATGTATCATTCCACCCAGTCCTCCTTATATAATGTCTGTTAACTGGGGGAAGAAGCTCTGTGTGTGTGTGTGTGTGTGTGTGTGTGAGTGTATGTGTGAATGTGAGAGTGTGTGAGTGTGTGTGTGAATGTGTGAATGTGTGAGTGTGTGGTCTTTGTAATCTTAGCTCCTAGTATACTGCCTTATACCTAGTAAGTGATAAATTAATGCCTATTAGATGGATTGGAAGAGTCATCTAAAGAGGCCAGATCATGGATGTCCCCCTGCATGTCTCCCTCCCTATCTCTTTGGGATTGTGCCCATATGACCTGTGTTCTGAATCCATCAGTCAACATTTATTAAGTGCCTACTATGTGCCAGGTACAACTCTTCTCACTCAACCCAAGTGGAGTCCTCTCAAGGACCTGAATAATGATGCAATGAAAACATAAATGGACTTAGTGTTAGGAAAATATGTTCCCAATCCTGGCTTTGTCAGTAACTAATTAACTAATTCTTAATTATATTTATTAGCAGAGGGGACCAGTGGTCCAAAAATGAGTAATACAAAAAAGCATATTAATGTTTGTAATATGCTAGGTAATTTCTAACAGATTTTTTCCCTTCCCAATTACATTTTTCTTAGGCAAATATTGAAATGTCTTTAATGCATGTGCCTGGTAGCATGTAAAGAACATCAGACACGGAGTCAGGAGTAGTAAATATGTAACCTGACACCCAGGCTGTACGACTGAAGGTAAGTTGGTTTATTTTCCCAGGACTCCATTTTGTTGGTCAAACAGGAATAACAAGGTCTTCCCTCCTGGCCTCTCAGGGTTATAAAACTGACATGAAATAATAAACGAGAAAAGTATAACTTTCCAAAGTGTAAGTTCTATATGATTGTAAACTGTGACTTTTATTATTAATATTACTTTAGGTTCTGTCCAAGCAGACAATCATCTGCTGCATGCCTTTTATTGGCCTTTTATTGATTTGTTCTGCAAAGAGTCAGGGTAGCATAGTGAATAGACAGTTGGCTTCTGAGTCAAGAAGACCTGAGTTCAAGTTCCATCTATGACACTTACTGGCTATATGACCTTGGACACACCCTCTCAGACAATTTTTCAAGACTATAGGGTCACTGAGTAGGTGCTCGTCTGTGCTGGTGTATGGATTTCCTGTACCTGAAGTTCCCTATACCTATAAAATCAGAGATCAAATTTAAAAAATGCTGTTGTTATAGCCAACCTCTGATAGCTATTTTTTTGGCAATAAACTTTTCCATGTTTCATTGGATCATAGATCTTGAGCTTAGAAGGACACCATAAGCTATTTAGGCCAAGCCCTTCATTTTACAGATGAGAATACTGAGACCAGATTGTTTAACTGACTTGCCAAAGACATGTAGATAGAAATTAGAGCTGAGAGTTGAAGCTAGGCCCACCGATACCAGAACCCATGCTCCTTTCATTGTATGATAACCATTTATGAATGTGCATGGTATGGTGCTAAGCTGATCCTTGGATGATAGGGTCCATCAACAGTCACGTACTCAAAGCCTTTCCAGTAGTACAATACATAATGCCAGTTATGATGGCTATTATATCTGGAATGGATTTCTAAGAGAAAATGAGTACTTGTTTTCTATACCTCCCGAATGAAACAATTACGCTGCTGGAGTTTATTTCACAGCAAAACTGTAGGTGGGAGAGGAGAAAAGGAAGCCGAAAGGGGATCTTGGGTTGAAAAATTGGGGAAGGGGAGGCTTTTTTCCCCTTCCATTTCTCATTAGGCACTGGGAATGGAAAACAAAGCTCCTTCTCTCCCCCTCCTCTTTGGGTGTCTTTCATTATTATCTTAAACGGCACACACACAGTGTTGTAAAAGAAGAGATTACATGCTCCCCAGCTGACACATTTCACAGCTAGAAATAGATTCAAAAAGTGTTTTCAAGTAACAAATTGACGGCCTTAGCCCTCACCTTCCCCTTCACTTACTCCCCAAAGACAGGCACAAAGAGGGAGAGGACCACATCTGATAGACCATCATAGACCTACTGTGGTAGGTTTGGGGTTTGTTTTTAATCACTGACTGGAAAAGGCAAGTTCCCCACCCACACACTCCTTACTCCCCATTCCCTCCTAAATCACAGGTTGGAGGTCAGAGAGGTGTTGACAAGCTGTTAAAGGTAGGGGCATTGGAAAGAGGGCATCTCTCGCTACCTCTGAATAGTTCTGGAGTTTATAAATGGTCATTCTTCACAAAAAGGGTAAAACTTACAGACTCAGAAGCAAATTTTCAACTGATATTTATCATCTCTAAAATCCTTATAGGAGGGGAAGAGATGGGAAGACACACACACACACACACAGATGCACAATCAGGTGTGGTAATAAAAGGCCTGGAGAATGATGAATCATTAGCCCAGAATCACAGCAAACCTTGGGACCCAGACAGCTCTTCCAACTGCAGGCTTCTCAAAGGAATACAAGCATCATTCCTAGACAATATCATCTTCAGTTACCCCAGACACTCTGGGAAACATGGAAAAAGCCTTCAGAAAAACAAAAGGGGGGAGGGAGAGAAGTTTGGCATCACACCTGAATTTTATATCCCTTTTCCATCTTTGTATTACTTCCTATCACTTCAGAAGCTCATGTTCACTCCCTCCTGACCCATTTACAGCCCACTCTTGAGAACAGTTATAAAACTCATTTCCTATGAAGCATAAGGGACAGGAATAATCACAGAACATTAGAACTGAAAGGATCTTTGAATCGGATCTGGTCTAAATCTTTCTTTTTATGGAGGAGAGAATAATGGCTTAAAACAGATATTCTTCACCTTTTTGGTCATCGGCCCCTTTGATAGTCTGGTGAAGCTTATAGACCTTTTCTTAGAATAATATTTTTAAGTGCATAAAATAAAATCTGTAGGGTTATTAGGGAAGTTGATTATATTGAAATTAAGATGATTTTTCCCCATCCAAGTTCACAGTCCCCAGGTTAAGAACCCCTAACTTGAAAGATAGCCCTTCACAAGAGTATTTATGTTTACACAAGGATCAAGGCACAGTTAGAAATAAATGTGCTCCAATAGTGTAATTTTAGCAAATAGTCAACAAGTACAAAAAAAGTCTTCTGAGTCCTTGAAATCTGTCCCTCATAGAAGAGTCATGTAAATTGCTTCCTCATGAAACCAAGTCTAGCCATTACCCACAAGGCTTAATTGAAAGTAGGTCATGGTGAGGGGTGTTTGACCTCCCAGTGTTCACAATCCATTCTTCATGACACAACTGGTAGAAAGAGCTCTGGAAGTAGAGTTCCAGAGAAACTGGGTTCAAAGCCTGGCTCTTCCATTTATGACCTATGAAGCTGTGCAAATTGCTTAAATCCTCTGAGTTTCTGTTTCCTCATCTGTAAAATGGAAATTATACTATCTAACCCGTTTGCCCCACAGGATTGCTGTGAGAATCAATAAGAGAAGTGGCATGGTTGATCCTGGAATCATGCATAACAAGCTAGAAGGAACTGAGAAACCACCTAGAAGCCAGTCCTCATTTTTAAAATGAAAAGCAGTGAGTTACTTGTCCAAAGATATGTAGGTAGTTAGGAGCAAGGCTAATATTCAAACCCAGATCCTTTAAATCCCAAGTTACCAATTTTTGAGCTTCATGATGTTGCCTCCTTACACTGTCTCAGAAACTGTGGAATCATTTAGAATGCCAAGGTTCAAACCCTAGAGTTGCCACAAACTAGCTGTATGGTCTCGGTCTAGGATAATTCATTTCAGTTTTCTGAAGGTCATCTGTAAAATGAAGGTTGGAGATAGTTTGCAACAGACTAAATGACCCTTTTGGTCTTTTAATTGTTTTATCTTAATCCAAGACTTTATTGGTGAAGGGAATTCTCCATTAGGAATCAACTCTCCTATCCCCAATTTTTCTGCAACGAATAGTCTTGGAGAGCTACCAGAGACATTAAAAGCCCAAGTGACTTGCCTCAGCAACAGATACCTAATGCCTCACAGTCAGGGACTGAACTGAGGCATTCTTGATTCCAAGGTTGCCTCATTCTCCAATGAACCTTAAACCCAGTACACTCTGAAGCTCACACATTAGACCACAATGGGTCCATGCCCAAGCTCCACTTTATGGCTGTATTTTGGGCCTTGCTAGCTTAGAGAGAATGTAAATGGTAACTATTTTTCTTTGAAACAACAACCCTGAGGGTCTTCCTCTCCCAGCTTGATTTTTTAAACTTTTTTTTTCTAATTAAAGGGGCCATCTCTTGAATCACTTCTTAGAGACCTAGTCACTGAATGGGTGTTACCTCACTCTAAGTGAGTACCTGAAAAGGCCTTAACTTAAAAGGGCCAGAATCTCCCATTGCATCCTGGGTCATCTCCAGTCATCCTAATGAATATCTATCTGGTTATTGGATCCAGATGGCTCTGGAGGAGAAAGTGAGTCTGGTGACCTTGCACAACCCTCTCTCGCTCATATCAAAGTCAACAGCAACTCATGTCATCATTTCCCTGATGCCATGATCCTCTTCAAAGCAAAGGACAAACAACAATATTCTCCAATGGCATGTTGTTTCTCATATGTCCACTGCATTCTAAAATTGTATAATCTAAAGAACTGAGGACCATTTTAAAACTATGAAGTCCTACATACACATAAAGTGTCCCTCTGATCAGCTGGTCAAACCCCCTCATATTATAAATAAGGAAATGGGCATCTAGAGAAGCTGAAGGACTTACATAGCTACTGTAAAGCCAAGCACAAGCAGGTTCCCAAAAGAATGCTATTGTGAACAGCTTTTAAGATTCGGATTATACAGTAATAGTGAACACTCTGTTTATTCCATTACAAATCAATATTCAGTACAATATTCACAATATAATATTCTCAATATTACATCTTATTACGGAAAGTCACAATATTTAGAACAAGGAACAAAAGAATAATCACCTGGTTTCCCTAAGGGGGAAATCCTTCTCACTTAAAGATTCAATCAACAATTCACAATATACCACTCTTCCACTCATAGGGCAGCCATTAACTTAATCTGTCACTCATCTAGCAGTCAGCCACTAAGCTAGATTCCCAATTACTAAATAGTATTAGTCCCTAATACAATCATTAGAAAACCACACAAACTTTCTGCCCCTTGATTTCCAGCAAGCCTCAGTTTAATCCAAGGGGAGACCTTTCCTTCATCCTGACTCTGGGAGGTCCCTCTGATTCCCTGGATACCCTTCCATGGTTCCAGCTCCCTCCTGAATCTGCCAATTCCCTGGATTCAGAAGCAGACAGCTGCCAGTTTCTCGTCCAGTCCTCAGAGGTAAACAGCTCCTAGGTCCTTGTCCTCAGCAAACCTTAGTTTCATCCAAGGGGAGGCCCTTTCTTCATTTTGACTCTGGGTGGTCCTTCCAGTCCTCAGAGGTAAACAGCAACTAGGTCCTTGTCCTCAGCAAACCTTAGTTTCATCCAAGGGGAGGCCTTTTCTTCATTTTGACTCTGGGTGGTCTTTCTGATTCCCTGGATCCCCTTCCATGGTTCCATCTCCCTCCTGAATCTGCCAAACAATCACCTGGATTCAGAAGCAGACAGCTGCCAGATTCTTGTCCAGTCCTCAGAAGTACACAGTTCCCAGATCCTTGTTCGGTCCTCAGGGCAATCCCCGGCACACACTGAAGTTCACAGAGTTCAGCACATATCAAACCCTTCACCACTTCTCTTGCCTGGAACTCAAGAAGCAGCCAGGCCATGAATAAACAAAGTCTTATCCTGTTCATGTTTCAGTAAGCTTCCAGATACTGGGAGAGGAACTCTCTCTTTCTCTCTCCTTCTCTCTCTCTGTCTCTGTCTCTGTCTCTGTCTCTGTCTCTGTCTCTGTCTCTCTCTCTCTCTCTCTCTCTCTCTTTCTGTCTCTCTCTCTCTCTTTCTGTCTCTCTCTCTCTCTTTTTCTCTCTCTCTGTCTCTCTCTCTCTGTCTCTGTCTCTCCCTCTCTCTCTCTCTGTCAACTAGCTTCAGTCTCCATGAATCTTCCTTCACTGAGGAGCCAATTCCAATTCTGTCTGTCTCCAGAATTCTTCTTTATATACAACACTAACCTCCTGGCTCAGCCAATAGCCTTTTTCTAAGTCAACAGGGGAGTTCTCAACAATGGAAAGAATTCACAACTTCCATACTTAGCCCTAAGTTACCAGGTACTACTTAGCCCTAAGTTACTAAATGCTAAGTATCTGATAAACAATTACTATTACAGCTACTCAGTTGCAGATCTAAGATTCCTGACTCAAAGTCTGGCACTCCTTTCATGGTATTCCACAAATGCATGAAACATATTTCAGTATTTGCCTAAGAAAAATGTAATTGGGAAGGAAAAATCTGTTAGCAATTAAATAATGTATTCAAACATTAATTTAAGGGTTTTTGGATTATACTTTAAAAAAAGTACTGTTCCTCTCTATTAATATGTATAATTAAGAGTTCACTAATGTCTTTAGCTTAGCTAGTTTCCAAAGAAAATAGCTTTAAAAAAACTGTACACTTAGCATAAAGTAAAGAGTGGGAGGGAGACTGAGGGCATAATTATGTATGGAGAGAGGAGCATTTAAAAAATCCTCCATTTCCAGTGTAGGGCATCCTATATAATGAAATCCCTCTGAAAGCAACATCCCTAAGCAACTTCCTAACAGTATGCAAGAATATAACAAGTCAGGAGAAAAGAAGAGTTTAGGCAATGGTTATAATTATGGCACTGGTAAAGAAAGGCTCAGCTACAAGAGGGCAAATGAGTAAGCAGCAATTTTCAGCACTGAAACTGTCTGCCTTGAGGTGTTTCCTGATTTTTTGCTTATTTTAGGAAAACAAAATCAGTGCTCAAAGTATGCCTTGAAACTACAATAACAAAATTTAAATGTATAAGAATGATCATGTAACTGTTATTTCTAAACAAAAGTAGACTATGACATGAATAATCTTAGTGGGCTATTATTTCTAATCCTTTAGTGATGTCTTTAAGAATGCTGATACACTTTAAATTTGGATTATTATTAATCAGCTCAGTCCATGTCTGTTCAGTAATCTTATTTGTTTATGCATTCCTCACTCATTCATTCATTCATTCATTCATGCCTTCATTCATTCATTCATGTCTTCATTTAACCAACATGTAGAGATAACCTCAGTGGTAGTAAATATACGTTTTTAAGAAATATCAAAATTAAATTCCACAAACATTTATTAAGTACCTACTATGTATATTAGGTGTTAGGTATATAAAAATAAAAATGATATAGTCCCTGCCCTCATGTTTTATACAATGTCATAGGAGAAGACAAATATGTGTGTGTGTGTGTGTGTGTGTGTGTGTACACAAATTAAGTATAATGCAGGGCTTAACTGAAAGAAATAAACAATATTGGGGATTAAAGACTCTGAGGCAGGACAGTATAGTATTTGTTTCTCATTCATTCAACAAATATTTGTTGTGTACACCATATGCTAGACCCTAAGGAAGAAATAAGATAATTGCCCAATCCTAGTACTTTGAAGCTAGAATGAACTTCATACATTATCTAGTTCAATCAGAAAGAATTCCCTTTACAATATCTAACTTCTACTTGAGGTCATCTAGCCTCTATTTGACAACTTCTTGGGAAGAGAGACCTGTTAACTCCCAAGGCAGTCCATTCCACTCCTGGATAGCTCATATTATTGGGAGATTTTTCTTGAGAGCAAACTGAAATGTGCCTCTCTACAGCTTCCACACATTGTTCCTAGTCCTGCCTTCTGAGACCAAGCAAGAAAGAAAATGAAACTACTCTCCCACGTGATTGCCCTTCAAATATTTGAAAAGGGCTCTCATTTCCTCCCCATCATCTTCAGGCAAAATGATCTCAATGTATTGAATTGATCTTCACATGGCATAAGAATCCAGTCCCCTCATTATTCTGATTACCTTCTTCTAGATGTCAACAGATAGGCTATTACTGTCCTAAAATGTGGTGCCCAGGACTGGACAAAATGGTTGTTATCTATGTCAGGCTGTTGACTCCTTTTAACTCTATAGTGCATTAAAACCACTGATTTTTTTTTCATAAGAACTGCTGTCTATTTCAACTTCCCCATTCTATTCTTTTCATTTTGATTTTTTTAAGTTCATGTGTAGAACTTTACATTAATTCATATTAAATTTTGTGCTGTTATACTCCATCTAATATTCATGCCTGTTGAACTCTTTTGTGATCATGAAACTCTCATCCAACATGATAGCCATCTCTTTCAGTTTTGTGTCATCTTCAAATCTGAGAAATCTATGATCAATGCTCCATCTTAATCACAGATGAGAAAAAAAGTTGAACACTACAAGGCCAAGGACAGACACCTAGGACACTACATTCAAGCTCTGGTTCCTTTAAGCTGACATTTATCCATTTATGATTGCTTTTTTAGTTCATAGATTTAAATAATTTTCATGAGCTAATTATATAATCTCTCATCCAGTATCTGTTCAATTCAAACAAAGACAACACAAGACATTCTGTCAAATATTGTTGAAAACCACATGTATTCTATCTACAAAATACCCCAATTTACCAACCTAGTTACCCTGATCAGAAAAAAAAAAGTTTGGCTCTCAGTAGCTCTCATTTTTTTCTGTATGTGAGGTGGTAGTCATAACAAGATGTCAGGGAATGATAGACATTGGGGAAAGGGACCTTCTGGAGCCCTT
>CM053599.1:132713959-132757222 GCA_028646575.1 Pseudocheirus occidentalis | reverse complement strand
ATATATATATATATATATATATATATATATATATATTTTGATTAATGGATATCCCAGATTTGACCATGAATTGCTCAGAATCAGACCATATCAAGTAAAGCTATATGTATATTATTTGATACAAAACAAAATAAAAATATTGACATACAATAAGTCTTACAACTTTTTACATCTTAAAAAATGGAAATATTAAGTATGTCCACCTTATTTGGTAATGATTTGTTTTGCATGATTTGGCAATAAGTTCACAAGATTTTGACAAAAACTTAAATTATTCATCATTTAACCATACCACATTATACCTCAAACATACTTTTGACAAACATTCCATTTTCCAATTTGATCCTTGATTATAGTTTATAGGTTTACAATGGAGTTTAAATCAGTCAAATTCCTATGACATTAAAGTGTGCTTATCTCTATCTATTGGATAAATCTCTTAATGTTTCTTGACATGATATGGTACAAAGTAGTGTTTCAGCATTCCATCACCATTTATGAATGTCTATGATTCCTTTAGGATTCAGTTTCACAACATATCAGCATATTTATCAGAGTTCATTATTTCCTCAATGAGGACAAGATTTTCAGGTTCACTAGAATTAATTCCCAAAACATTTTTTGGGGGTGGGGGAGGTTTTATAGCCTCAGGAAAACGCCCAGATCTTAAAGACTTATCTGTAATTCTTATTAAGTTGACAGTTTTGACATCACCTTGGATGAAAAAGCAAACTGTATCAACAAAAACCCTCTTTTCTCTATCTTAATACTATATCTTTTGTATTTTCTTGCCCATAACCAGCAATTCTTCATCTTAGCAAAAGTTCGTAGCTATATTTCTGTGTTTTGTTTTACTGTTCTTCTCCCTGTTCTTTCCATTTAAAGAAGCCAATACAACAATGTAAGAAGTCAGTACTGACTCTTCCAGTTTCCTGAGTGCCCAGAAAGTTTTTTTTTCTTAAAATCTGAAGATTAATTAAGCCATTTCACAGCAATAGTTTGTCAGTTCTTGGTTAGGCTTATTTTCAACTGCAATTTCCTTTATGTTTTGGTACTGTGCATCCTGTTTCAGTACAGGATTGTATGGTTCCTGAGACACTTGACTTCTCCACACAAACAGTGTTCAACAGTCATTGAAGATTTCCCTAAGACCTACAACTTTTTGCACA
Source organism: Pseudocheirus occidentalis (assembly GCA_028646575.1). Taxonomy (NCBI): domain Eukaryota; kingdom Metazoa; phylum Chordata; class Mammalia; order Diprotodontia; family Pseudocheiridae; genus Pseudocheirus; species Pseudocheirus occidentalis. The sequence goes on along the minus strand of CM053599.1, from coordinate 132,756,053 downwards.
TTTCATTTCATCCATTCTTAAGAACCAGAAAATTTGAAGTAGAAAAAGGAAGCTTTTAGACACATGAATGGTATGAGATTGAGCACTCAACTCACACAGAATTAACTAAAGGTGGAGAAAATAGTTCTATCCAGTTTCATCCAGTCAAGATCAAGCATTCTGATTCAACCTAAGGTTAGCTATTGTTGTCACAGAGCAAATCATTTTCTCAACTAATTTGTACATCATTTTAGTTGGAAGTTTATGTCTTGTATCTAGCCTCTCTTTTCTAAGTTCACATAAGTAACCCAGTTCCATCCTGGTCTCCCCTGCCACTTCCTAATCTTAAGTTAGTGTAACATGCTGAATTAAACTAATTTACTAACATTAAGACCAAAAAACCCCAATTTATTAGATTCATAACTATTTTCTAGAAATTGGCTATTTATAGCCTTGCCCATAAAGAAATTGGCATCCTCAGCCTCTTCCCTGTCCCTCTCTCTATCTACTGTTAGACATTCCCTGCAATGTGACTCTTTGCACTAATCTTTTGTTTAAATGCTAAGCTACTGAGGCCAAGTGCCATGTTCACCCTTTTCACTGGATCTTTCTAGACTTCTGTTTCAGAGACATTTGCCCATGCACCTCTAATAAATACTATTTGATAATACTAAGGAAGGAAAATTTCCTTCTTATTTAACAAAGTCAATTACCTGAACACTTTTAGAATATTAAGATACTGAATGCTATTTTAATTTTACTTATATTGCTTTTAAGGACATTATTCATTTCTAAATGGACAGAATAAGTAATTTTATAAAATCAAGGTTACATCACAATAAATCATGACACAATAAACTTTTTTTCTTTCCTTCCTTCCTTCCTTCTTTCCTTCCCTTCCCCCCTCCCTCCTTTCCTTCCTTCCTCCCTCCCTCCTTTTCTTCCTTCCTTCCTTCCTTCCTTCCTTCCTTCCTTCCTTCCTTCCTTCCTCCCTCCCTCTCTCCCTTCCTTCCTTCCTTCCTTCCTTCGTCCTTTTCCTCCCATCTCTTTTTTCCTTGTGGCACAGTGGATAAAACATTAACTCTAGAGTCAGGAAAATCTGAGTTCAAATCATTGCTCAGATGCTTCCTAGCTGTGTGACCCTAGGCAATTCCTCATCTGTAAAATGGGGATCGTAATCATACCAACTTCCCAGGTTTGCTGTGAAAATCAGATGAGATCATATTTGTGAAGTGCTTAGCCTAGTGCCTGGCACACAGTAGGTTCTGTATAAATGTTAGCTATTATTATTATCATGAAAAGATAGCTTTTGGACATGACTCTACCCTAAGCTGTGGAGCAATGGACAAATCACTTCATGTCTCTGATATTCACAGGTTCTAGAGAAGTAAGGAATGTTAAAGTCCATTTCATCTCTAAATAAGGAGACTCAGATTCATAGAGGTAGAGAGGCTAACCCTTCATTGCAAGGGTACTAAGTGGCAGAGCTAGGATTTAAACTTAGATCCTCTGACTTCAGACGATGATAACAGGTAACATTTACATAGTGCTTTGAGGTTTGCAAAGTGCCTCACATATGGCAACTGGTTTAATTCTCACAACCTTGTGAGGTTGGTGCTATTATAATTTCCATTTAACAGGTAAGAAAACTGTGACCAAAAAAAAGTATATGATTTCTCTAAGGTGGCATAATAAGAGAAGTGTATGAGATCGAATTATCAAACTCAGTTTGCTGTCTGTAAAATGGGACGGTAATCCCATCATACATACATCAAAGGCTCAATGGCCACCACAAGCTTAGAAGAGTATAAGGGACTGTGCAAAGACTAGGAAACACTATTTAGCAATGAGAACAGAGTCCTTGTTTGGGAGCAACGGCAAAACCTCTGCCTTGTTGAGTCTCAGAACTGGAAACTCTTACAGGGGTCCAGGTCAGTGAGCTAGGTCCTCAAATGGCATTCTATGGTTACTCACCCAGAACAGCCTCAGTTTAAACTCTAGAACTCAACCCAGTCAGCAGCACCGTGGGTGGAACTTGAGTCTATGCCATGCTAAATCACATCCCCCAGTTGACACCCACTCAGGCATATTTCCCTTGTGGAGAAACATTTGGTACAGGGCGAGATTCTCAATCTGTTGGGACCCCAGGCTACTCTGCTCCACTCCAGCTCACAGCCTGGTTGTACCCCCTTCTTACCCTCACTGCATTGTAGATGTTAGTGGTGGGTGGAGATAGAGAATCAGGAGAGAGGGGAAGAAAGAGCATTAGACAGGACTTTAGGCAGAAAAAAGGTTTGTCAATTATGTTGTTTTGTTCTCCCCCCTGTGACTTCTTGGATATACGGATTCCTTTTGGCACTTCCTCTGGTTCTGTGCCTATAAAATAAGTTTAATGGCTGAATTTTCTTTAAGATAATCAGAGGCGGTATAATTTATGCATTTGAATAGCTTTGTAGCCAGATGTAATTTTGCTTGAAGTTGTTGCATTACAGTTAGTAATGACTCTGCTGGCTGTGTTTTGTAGAATTTGCAATTTATTTAACAGTTGACTGAGCACTGACCCCAGATAAAATCACCGTAATCAAAGTGTGGTTAAAAAGAGAGGGGGGTAGAGGGGGGGAAGGGGGCTTCTGGGAAAGACCTGGAAGCAGACTGGATGATAGAAAAATGCAGCGTCCTCTGAAAATTCCAAGGGAGTTGGCACAGTTTTTAAGGTAGAGAATGGGTCTGGCTTGTTTGACTGTGAGGCTGTTGTAAAATCCTGTATTAGAGTGAGCATTGGCCACAGTCTGTTTGGAGAGCTTCTATTAAGCTCCAGAATTTCATTTGTTAATTCACTGATTCATTCATTTATTTTAAAGAGTGAATTTCTCTGTCTCACCAAGACTGGAAGTGCAAGAGCTATTCATAGGCTGGTCCCACTACATCAAATGCATTTCTGACCTGTGCAGGTTCACCCCTTCTGGTAGCCTTCCATTTACAGGGCCTCATCATATTAATACCAGACTTGGTGTAGCCTAACTGTATCTTAGAACTTCTGAGCTCAAGAGATTCACCAGCTTCAGAAGCCTCCCTTGTATTGGGTATTAGAGGCATGCACCACCACTCTGGGTTTTCAGAGCTTCCAGATTTAAAGAAAATGTTTATTCTTCAATTGGGTGTTGCTGATTCAGGTCAGGGAAAGACTGTTTAGGGAGAGGATCCTAGCAGGAGATCTTACCTACTGGGGACCCAAATGCAAAAAAAAAATCCCTACTCTCAAGGTGTTAACCTTCTGTTGAGGGAAACAGTATACACATAAAGTACAGAGAGAATAAACAAAGAATGAACACCATCCTCTACAAGGAGCCTTCTGTCTAAGATGACCTTTATCTGTCTTGTATATTTCTTGTATCTGCATTATTGTAAGTATGTTGTCTCCCCCATTGGAATGTCAGCTCCTTGAGGGCAAGGACTCATGGCTTTTTCTTGTTTTTCTGTCTTGTTCCACTATCTGATACCCAGTAAATGCTGAATGAATTTCTGTTGACTGATTTACAAAGTGGTTAAATATTAGATGGTCATGGAGGAAAGACACTAGAACTTGGGGGAAATCAGGAGAAGTTTTATGTGGAATGTATTGCTTGAATTGTATCTGGAAGGAAATGAGGACAGAACAGTGGTATAGTACATAGAGACCTTGGCCTGAAGTCAGGAAAGCTGGAGTTCAAATCCAGGTTCAGGCACTTAGTAGCTGTGCGACCTTGGGTAAGTCATTTAGCCTGTTTGCCTCAGTTTCCTCATCCATAAAATAAGCTGGAGAAGGAAATGGTAAACCATTCCAGTATTCCTGCCAAGAAAATCTCAAATGGGTTCATAAAGAGTCACACATGACAGAAACAATAGAACAGCAACGTGATGAAATGGAAGATTTAATTTTCTGTAGGAAGGAGTAGAAAGAAGATCGATTTAGCTGAAGCTTAGAATGTGGAAAGAAGAGAAAAGTATAATGAAGCTGGAAGTATAAATTGTCAGTAGGTTATGAAGGGTTTCAAAATATTATATCACATTTGCAGCTACTTAGTGAGCAGATGTCCCTTTCTACCAATAAAAGTCAGCCATCCCAAGTGGACTTTCTTCCATGTGTTCTTCAGTAGTGATGTTTGGGACTGGGGAAAAAGGCAATGCAATGACATCTAATACTTACCATAATGCCTGGCACATAGTAGGTGCTTGATAAATATTGATTGAGACTCTTTCTAAGCTTTGCCTACAAGTTCCAAAGTCAGAACATGGTAGCAAATGACAAAATTCATTCATTATTTATAGCCCCATGTCCCTGAACCATTACTTGCTTCGACGCATAGAAGCATCACCAACTGTATGCTGATGACTAAAGAAATAGAATTAATTCAGTTAATTCTGTGACTTTAGAAGGCCAAGGATGAATCATGCCATGCTCTAAAGATACAGAATGAGGAGTATATTTTAAAATATGACTGATATGTTGAATTATTTTGTCCAACTATACTTATTTCTTGCAAGGGATGGCATCCAGGAATAAGGATGGGGGCGGGAGGAGGTGCTGAGGTAGCAGTAGTGAAAAAAAAGAAAGAAAGGGGCACTAATAAAGCATCTTAAATACACAGAACCCAAAAAAAGTTCAAAAAGGGACATGGGGAAATTTTGTTATTACCATGTTAAATTTAATAAACACAGCAAACCAAACTATATCTGATGGAAAATTATGGTTTCAAATACAATCCTCTCTTTGGTTCTTTGCATGCTAAAATGTTCCTGTGTATTGATACTAAGTTCATAATTAAAGATAAAATTTTAAATAAAGGAGAAGCATGCTCTATTATCACAAGAAAAATGATAATGCTAAAAAAAAACTGTGATTTCTTAGGTATTAGTAAAAGATCTCTGGCAGTTAAAACAGTCAGGAAACTTATCTGGCAGTGTTTCTGACTTTGATCACCTAGATGTACATTTTGGTTTCATGGGACACACAGTAAAGCTCCCTTTTATCCCCCTAAAAGCATTCTCTGGTGCTTATGGGTAAAATCTAAACTATTCATCCTGGCATTCAAAGCTTTCCAAAATGTGCCCTCCCAAATAATTTTTCCTGTGGTATTCCCCGTCATCATCACCAACTCCAATCTTCTCTTGAATTCATATGATCAAGTCACTGGTCCATCAATAGTAAAGAACACTACCCTTCCAGGAAAGCTCTCTTCATTTCTTTCAAAATATATAACATGTAACAATGTATAATATAACATAAATCTCACCCAACAATATAAACCTTATTCAGCATTCTATGCTTACTTCAGGCGACTCACCCTCAGACAATCTTTCCCTGATTTCCTTTCTCCCAATGGCTAAAGATGAACTGACAGGAAGAGGAAGAGGAAAATGAGGATTTAGTGATAAACTTCAGCTCTTTGGACTTCCTGGCTACATTGCCACTCTTTCCCCAAACCCACTTCAGCAAGAACAAAATTGAAGAGCCGAAATGGAAATCCAACTGATTTCCTTAAAGAGATGATATTCTTATTCACAAGGCCACCAAATGGCCTTTGAGCCTTTATTTTGTTCCACTAATTATTTTATTCAACATTTATTTAGTACGTGTGTAAACCAAAAGGCAGCACAGTGTGTAGGCCTTAGATAATTGTTGAGTCAGGAGAATCTGGTTTCAATTCCCTGGAGAATGTCACTTAATCTTTCAGTACTCTGGGAAATTCTTTAGGACTATAAGTACAGAACACTCAGTTGATCAATAAATCCATTTATAAAACCACTACTATGTGTCTCAGATACCCTCTTGCCTCAAGAGCTGGAATAGTCCCAACCTTCAAGGAGTTTAGACTGTATAGTCTGTATTTGCATTGATAGTGGGATTTCGTCACTTTGAAGTTTCTTATACTCAGCCTCCCCCCACCTCATGGTAAGTCTAGTCTGTCCAAGAAGATCTATGGAGCATGGTGACAGTGTACAGCATAGGCCTTTCTCTCTACTAGCTGCAGTCTAATGTAGAAGGGAAAATACATAATGAACTAAAATATTAGGTAGAATAGGACAAATGTAAAGGAGAGGTTCCAACAAAAAATTATAAGTCTCACTTTCACCTGTAGAGAGGGGAAGGAAGCTTTCATGGAAAAGGTGGCATCTGCATGAGTCCTAGAAGAAAGGATATCAACCAGTAGAAATGGTGGCAGGAGTAAGGGAATCCATTCCAGGAGTGATGGGTGAATAGTCACAGATATAGACACAGATATTGACTAGATATTGTGGGACAAAAGGCACAGACACCAAAGAGGGCAACATAAAACAGGGAATCATGAATTGTCTGGTTTGGCTGATATGTGGAAGAGATAAAAAGAGCAATATTTGATAAATTTGAGTAGTTAGGTTAAAGCCAGATTGTGAAACATGCCAGAATGAGGAATTCGTTCTTCCTTTAGTAGATAATAGGAGCCATTGAAGATTTTGGTTTGGTTTGGATTTTGAACAGAGGAATGTCATTAGCAGAGAGAGGCCTTAGAATGATTATTCAGGCAGTGGTGGAGAGGATGGATTGGGGAGGGACTAGAACTGAGGAAGAAAGAACATGATAATGATAAAAATCGCCAAAAACCCAAATGGGGTCATGGAGAGTCAGACACAACTGAAATGACTCAAGAAGAAGTGGAAGTGAAGACTGACTGTAGGCTAGTTTCCAAGGTAGAAGCAATAGGACTTGACAACTGATTGATTGTATTGGGTGAGGGAGGCAGAATCAGAGGTGAGGGAGGCAGAATCAAAGGTGAGTGATGTTTTAAGGTTAGAGGAGCAGGTCTGGGAGAAACATGAAGAGTTTGCTGTCAGATATATTGAGTTTCATACACTACAATGAATTTCTATTAAATTTTTCATGTCTATATGTCTTATCTCCATATCTGTGACTAGAAGCTCTTTGACCCTCACATATCCTGTGTGAGAACAGAGGAAGCTAATAAAGTGTTGTGGGTCTCCACATTCAACCCCACCAATGGCGTGCCATGGGCATTTTTTTATGGTGCTTTGAATAGAGATGTTGTACAAGGAACTGTAAAACTTCCTTTGTAGGGTATGGATTGTGCTACTGCTCATTTGTTTGTAATGGTGTATTCTCATTTGTTTCTAATTTTCTCATTGGTAATAAAGCTCCCAAAGAAGCTGAGTTGGGGTGTGGGGCAGGGAAGGGAGGGCAAGGCAGGTTGTATAGTACTTTGAACTGATGGATTTATTGGAGCCACAAACAAGAGACCTAATATTGATTTTAAAAAAAGTACTACCCTGGGAAAAAGCATGTAGGGTCACTCAAATGCCAAACTGAGAACCGGAGCAGGCTCAGAAATTTGCTTTTGAAATCACGAAACCTGTGTGAAGCATGTTTCATGTTTTCTGACTAAAGAGGGGACCTTTCCTCCCTCCTCAATCCTTATTTTGAGGAAGTAAAACCGCAAGAGAGTTCTGCTTAAATTAGTTTGTTTCAAGTGAATGAGTATCCATCAGCTTGGAATTTTCGGTACAATACAGGTGGCTGAATTGAACAGAGGGTAAAGGACCTTTTCAATCAGAGTAACAGAAAATGCCAATTTTCCGGGCTTTGAAATCCGAGTGAGGATGCACCAAAGAGAGGCAAGAGATTAGGAAAATTTAAATATGGAAAGGAGAACATTCAATACAGAATAAAGTAAGACCAGCCAAGCCATATGAGAAGGTGAGTATAGAACCAGGTAAGGGGAGTAGGTGGGGAGGAGAAGAGAGCACAGACCTGTGAAAGCAGATGAAAGGAAATACAGAATAGCATATTCAAACAGTCTGAGAATACAGAGGTCGTCCATATGCATTTCAGTTTTGAAGTTAGTTACAGAGAAGCATCCAAAAGCCTCAGAAGAGTTTAATTTTCAGTGCTAGTCCAGATGACATTTTTTTTAAAGGCCAGATTAAATAATATACCACGTCTTATAGTACTTTGTAGGGAGGGAGGAGAGAAGAAGGAGAGAGTAGTTCCACAGGGGAACAAACAGATAAGGCTTTTTTCTTTCCCTTCCCTATGCAAATAGACTTCAGTAATACTAACAAGATAAACATATTTCTGGCAAAACACTCTGGTTTTTGACTCCTGGGCTTATTTGTCAAGCTTTTTCTCTGCTCCTCAGCTCTAAATTGACATGTATCAGACTTAACATTCCTAAACTATGATGCTATTTATGCCAAGTTTCTTCTAAGGGAGGGGGCATGGGCCCAATTTTCTGTCAGAGTGGATCAGAAAGAGGTCTCGTATGACATATACCTGTGTCCAGCAGTACTCTAGATTCCTCTGTGGGGTTGGAAGAAAATTTGGCCCCTTAGAAAAAAGATTCACTGGTGATTTTCATTATTGGGCAGACTTCATCCCCTTGTCTCTTTTAAATCATCATCCCTTCTCTGAGATGAGTGTTGTTTTAGGTACTATGGCCATCCTTATTGGCAGCTAAGGAGTGAAGGGGGATGAGAGCTAAATTGAGAGTCAGAAGATCTGGGTTCAAGAACCACCTCTGCTATTTAATGTCTTTCTGACCTAAGGCAAGTCAGTGAACCTCCAAGTTCCCTTCCCCATCATATCTAGAATGAGAATTTTGGACCACATAACCTCAAAGGTCTTTTCCAGCTTGAGATCTCTAATTCTTTGACTCATAAGTATACCTACCTTACCTTCTGAGAGATCAAGTATTATATCTGTTTAGCTAAATGTGTAACAGCATATGCTAGTAGGCACTCAATAAACATTTAATTTGCCAACAATTAAAAAAATTATTATTGTATGCCTTTGGGGCCCAATACTAGAGCAATAATTATACATCCTTACCCTTTAAGATCTTATAATCTTTTTCAGAGAAATATGAGTTCAATTCCTTCATCTGTAAAATAAAGTGGTTGGATAAGATGACCTCTAAAGAATTTCCAAGCTCTAACGTCATATGATATCTATAGATAAAGTTATAAGTTACTCAATTTAGCAAACACTTATTAATCACCAACTGCAGTCAGGTACTATGTGAGCCTCTGCAGATATAAAGATGAGATAAGACAATCTAACTTCCTTAAACACACTGACATTCAAATTGGTGTGTCTATGACATTCATAAATATGGTACATGGCAGAGTGTGATAAGTTCAACATGCTAACAAATCTGATCTGAAGATCACTTTCTAATTAGGGGATCAAGTAATATTAGTTCAGGGGAGAAGAGATTTCATCTGAGTTAGCCCTTGAAGAAAGGAAGTGGAGGAGGTGGGCGAAGGAGAAGTAGGCTATTCTAGACATAAGATATCATACAAGCCAAAGGCTGAAGATGGTAGCTGTCTGGAAGAGAACTGGGTGAGAGAAGTATAATTTGACTAGAAGTTAGAGTACATGAAAGTGAATAATATGAAATAACATTGAAAAGGGAGTTTGCCCCTATGCTATATGGGTTTAGCTTGTTTTGCTCTTTTGAGTTCTTTCTCTGTTTTTTATAGATATTCTATCTCACTATCATTCCTCCATCTATCACTATCTACCTAATTATCACTTCTGTCTACTTTTTATGTGCCTAGTTCTATCAGTCCCTTTCCCTCCTTCTAATTTTCTGGGTAATTTTTTTTTTGTCATCGGCTTGAACTGCAAAAAACCAAGATTTTTAGGAATTAAATCTGTGAGATTCATGGTGGTTGCCCTGGGTTCTCCAAAGTAACAATATGTGGCCAATCCTACCAGGCTGGAAAGTGATAGATTGTGCTTCCTTTCCTTCTAGCAAAGGACAGGGAGGCATGTCAACAATAGTCTGGCAACTCAGTGATGAATTCTTTCACCATTGCAAGCTTTGGAAGAGGGAGCAACACAAAATGGTCCCCAGAATCCTATGTGGTGTGTTTGATGGTGGCAGATGGGTGGAAAAAGAAACAGGAGGGACTAAGAACACAAAAGAGTGACCCTCTCAGCCTCCCCAGCAGCAGGGTCTACATGTGTGCTACCATCCTCAGTACTTCTTTCCTTTTCCATTTTTCTCATCTCCCATATTTGCTTTTTAAAGATTCTAAGTAGCTCTAAATTCCTTTGGAGTAATGTTTGAAATTCACTTAGTGAAAGTCTTTTCTTCTAACATGATTAGTGGTTTACAAGATAAATTCTTCTTGAGTGTAGGCCTCCCTTTAAAATTCGGGTATGTTTTCCCAGTGTTTTCTTTTTTCTTAATTCTTATCTAATCTGGTGTGATTTTGGTTGCGATTTCTTTGCACACCTTTTTTTTTCTACTTGCCTCTTAGTAGTGCATTTTTTTTAAATGGGGGCAGCTGGGGAGCACGGTGAATAGAGCACCAGCCCTGGAGTCAGGAGGACCTGAGTTCAAACCCGGCCGCACACTTGCTAGCTGTGTGACATTGGTCAAGTCACTTAACCCCAATTACCCTGCCTTCCCCATCCAAGAAGACAAAAATAAATTACTTGGAAAAATCTCTGCTTTTCAGAGTCATGCAGAAGGGGCTTAGTAGTACAAGATTGTGGGTAACATTACTTCATGGATGAGCAAGAAACTATTTACATAAAACCTACATAAAAAGCAAGAGAACCAATTAAGCCAGATTATCCGTGCTTGTATTTCTTTCAAAGAGGACCACAGCCTCAGGGAAATGATGACATGACTTGCAGTTGACTTTGAGTGAAGGAGGGCTGTGCAAGGTCACCAGTCTCACTTTTCTCCTCCAGAGCCATCTGGATCCAGTGACCATAGATATTCATCAAGATGACTGGAGATGACCCAGAATGCAATGGGACACCTTGGCCCATTATGGGTAAGTCCTTTTAAGGTACTTACTTAGAGTGAGGTAACCCCCATTCAGTGAATAGGCCTCTTGAAGAAGTAAGACAAGGGATGGCCCTTTTAATTAGATTGCCTAGAACAGTGGTTCTCAACCTTCCTAATGCTGCAACCCTTTAATATAGTTCCTCATGTTGTGGTGACCCCCCAACCATAAAATGATTTTCGTTACTACTTCATAACTGTGATTTTGCTACTGTTATGAATCTTAATGTAAATATTTGATGTGTAGGATGTATTTTCATTGTTACAAATTGAACATAACCCACAGGTTGAGAACCACTGGTCTAGAACATTTGAGAATGAATCTGAAATGACAAAAAATATTCAAAAGATGGAGAAGGCATGTTAAGATTATCATTAAAAACAAAACAAATCAACAACAGTGAAGCCACCACATCTAACATCACAGCCCTAGATTTTCTATATAATAAAGTATGAAGACCACTAAAGAAAACACTTAAGGGAAGAAGAGGTAGCTCCGCTAGACCAGTTACAAAGAGATGAGGCCCTCACTGGAGGAGGTGTTCCTGGAGGGCGCTAAGGGACTGATTCTTAAGAGATTGGAAATGAAGATAAATGTGCTTGGAAAAATCACAGATTTTATTACTATCAAAAAAGTGATACGAGACTATCAATGACTACCCATACATATGTCTATTTTCTCATATCTATGAAATATTTATAGGAATAATTTATACATGAGTAGAGGGTATCTTTGATGATTCTGTGATAAAGCAACAGGCAGTCTTTTTTCTAAAGATCTTCTACAAAAAAATAGTATCTTTGAAGTCATGCAATTGATTGAAAATTGTAAAAAAAAAATGAGATCCTACTGAGATCCTATTTGACTATAAACAAAAGCATTTGATTCATTAGATTTAAAAGCTACCTTAAAGGTTCTCGACCAATGAGTTTTCTCCATGCATATTTACGTTGAAAACATATGAAATTTCTTGAAATATATAATGGAAAATTTTATTCAACAACTGTCTGATTAATAATATTAAGTGAAGCAAAGAAATAGGGAAATATATGCTCACCAGAGATACTTGCCACTATCAGAGGATGTCAACCACGAAGCTAAATGTTTTATTGTTCAGTTGTTTCCAACATTTCATGATCATACTTGGAGTTTTCATGGTAAGGATACTGAAGTGGTTTACCATTTCCTTCTCTGGTTAATTTTATAGATGAAGAAACTGAGGCAAAAAGGTTAAGTGACTTGCCCAGGATCACACAGCTAGTAAGTGTCCAAGGCTAGATTTGACCTCAGGTCTTCCTGACTCCAGGTCCAGCATTCTATCCACTATGCCATGTAGCTGGTCCCAAAACTAAAATAGAAGTATTCTATTGGTAATGAGATCATCCAAATGCTTCTATTGGAGATGACATGTCAATTGTATCAGGCCTTAAAACACATCAGAAATACCTAAATAAGATTGTATAATCACTCAAAATAGTCATTCTAACTATATGCACATGAAAAAACAAAAATGAAAAAAAACAAAAAAACCCCTCAAAAGTAAAGAATGCCTCATATCTAGATTATGGTTATGTTTTTCTTTTTCTTTTTTTCCCCTTCTATATTACTCCCTCCTTCATTTTTAAAAAAATGCACTTAATTGTATTTTATTTTTTCCAGTTACATGTAAACATAATTTTCAACTCTCATTTCTGTAAGATTTTGAGTTCCAAATTTTTCTCCCTCTCTCTCTTCCCTTCACCCTCCCAAAAACTAAAAGCAATCTAAAATATGTTATACATGTACAATCATGTTAAATATACTTCTACATTAGTCATGTTGTCAAAGAAGAATCAGAACAAAAGGGGAAAACTACAAAAAAGAAAAAAAACAAAAACAAAAAGTGAAACTAGTATTCTTTGATTTGTATTCAGATGCCATAGTTCTTTCTCTGGATATGAATAACATTTTCCTTCATTAGTTTTTTTGGATTTGTCCTGGATCATTGTATTGCTGAGAAGAGGGAGGTCAATCATAGTGGATTATTGCACCATGTTGCTCTTACTATGTTCAATGATCTCCTGTTTCTGCTCACTTCACTCAGCATCAGTTTGTGAAAGTCTTTCCAGGTTTTTTCTGAAATCAGCCTGCTCATCATTTCTTATAAAACAACAGTATTCCATTACGTTCATATACCACAACTTGCTCAGCCATTCCCCAATTGATGGGTATCCCCTCAATTTCCAATTCTTTGCTAGATTATGGTAATTTTTCAAGAGACAAACTATAGAACTTGATGCACATATCTCAGATATACCCCATAGAGGCACAATGGGTTTGCCTCAGAAATGAATACAAAGGGAAAATTTATCAGGATTGTCTTGAGGAATTACTCAGTGCTTTTTAATGAACCCATGCTATATCATAAAACAAAGGACCATATTTTATATCTTTTATTAAAAACTTAATATTTAAGATTGATACATAATAATTTACTTAGTAGCTATAGATATTTAAATGACTTCTTTTCAGTGCATAAACTATGATAACATTATTTTAGTCATTCCAAGTCCCCAACAGAATTAATTGTCCATTTATTTTCATTTTTATGCTAATTTGTAGTTGTTGTTGTTCAGTCATTTCAGTCAAGTTTGTCTCTTTGTGACCCCATTTGAGGTTTTCTTGGCAAAGATACTAGAGTGCTTTTCCATTTCCTTTTCCAGCTGATTTTACAGATGAAGAACTGAAGCAAAGTTAAATGACTTGCTCAGGCTCACACAGCTAGTAAGTGTCTGAGACCACATTTGAACTCACAAAAATGAATCTTCCTGACTCCCGGTCTGGCACTCTATCCACTCTGCCAATGCTGACATATTTATGAATTGTCAAGATATTGGGAGATACCCTGTTTTCTAGAGCTAAGGTCCACAAAGCAAGCTGTGCCCTGAGGTTAGTATAATAACAATCCTTTGCACTCACTCTCTAGATGATCTCATCCTCTGGCAAAATTACATAATTAATGTATTGTTTTCACCAACATCAGGTGTTTTTTGAGCTCAGACTAGCACCTGGTGTATCCATGTTGTTCCTCAGCCATTTCCCTCACTCTGAAATTAAGCTTCTGTTTGAGGGCTGACTCTCTTGCCTCTAGCCTGCTCTGTTCAGCTCCAACTACCCACAGGTTAGAGGCTAGCAATCAGTTCCAAAGTTATTAAGAGAGACCTCAAGATTGTCCTTGTGTCACTTTTTCTGACCACCAACCTGCCACTACTACCACTACTACTGCTACTACTACTACTTTTACTATTACAACTACCACTCCTACAACTACCAAGCCCATTGGGGTTCAAATGGAGCTATTTGAGTATTCCTTAAACCCAAATCACTCTGACTTTCACTGTTTGGCCAATAAGTCCAGCTCAAGCAGTTGTTGGTCATTTTGGGGATTTTGATGGCTTAGAGTTAGTATAAATAGCAGTTGTTTCTCTTCTGGCTAGAAATCCTGAGAGTTTTCCCCTTCCAGACTACCTTTTTTTTTTGACTAGGCAAAAGAGGTGATTTTTTGCCTCATTTCTTACCTATCCTTAATCACTAAATGGGTGTTGCCTCAGACAAAGACTTGGGGAAGATCTTAGCCTAAAAAGGTCAAAGTCTCCCACTGCTTCTAGAACTCTTTTTTCCCCAGTCATCCTAATCTATCTTGGCACTGGACCCAGGTGGCTCTGGAGGAGAGAGACAAGTGACTTTGCACAGACCTGCCTCACTTAAATCCAGTTCACTTACTTGTAAGTCAAGATACCATCTTCCTGATGTAATTGCTCCTCTTTTAGAATGAAGGGTGAATAACAACAAACAATTACTACTAACTACTACTACTATAACTACTACTACTTTAAATGATGATAATGATTAGAATTATGATTTAAATTTTGTGAAGCTCTTTGGTATATTGTTACATTTAAACCTTACAACAACCCTGTGACAAAGGCAATAGAATGACATGGTCACAGAATGCTCCCATGTTGTTTTCCCAACTTTTTCCTTGAAGACTGCCAAGTTGATTCAAGCCTCCATCTCTTGAGGCAGACCATTATGGTTTGGACAGCTCAAATTGTTAAAAAGTTTTTTTTCCTGATATAAAGATTAAATTGGCCTCTTTGTAATATCTGCTTATTACTCCTGGTTCTGTCATCTTGGGGGCAAACTCAGTCTAGTCACTCTTCCACGAAACAATCCTTCCATGAATTGAAAATAGCTCTCATGCCTCACCTGAGTCTTCTCTTCTCCAAGCTAAATGTGTCCAGTTCTTTCAAATGACCTTCATATGGTTTCCTTGCTCAACTCTCTCCCTCTTAACCCTCTACTTAGCTGTCAAAATGGTCAGACTGACCTTCCTAAAGCACAAGTCTGACCATGTTACCCCTAGCCCCATTCAGTAAACACCAATGGCTTTCTATTATTTCCATAATCAAATTGAAAACCTCTTTTGGGCTTTTGAAGACCACCTTAACCTGGTTAAGCCCTACCACGTACTATATGATCTAGTGACACTGACCTTGTTCCTCCCATCTCATGACTCATTTTCACTTGTTGTCCCTCGTTTCTGTATCCCTCAAGTCCTCTTCATCTCTATTTCTTAGCTTCCCTGGCATCCTTCAAGTTTGAACTAAAGTTCTAATTTTTACAAGATGTGTTTCTCAGTTACCCTTAATGTTAGTGCCTTTCCTCTGAGATTATCTCCCATTTTCCCCCTATCTATGTTTGTACACAATTGTTTTCAAGTTGTCTCCCCTATTACATTGTGGATTCCTTAAGAGAAGGGATTGTTGTGTTTGTTTTTCCTTTCTTTGTATCCTAGACACTTAGCCTAGAGCCTGGCGCATAGTTGGCACTTAATAAATGTTTATTGATTGATTGATGTTGGTGACCAGATTTAAAAATAATAATAGAGATAAGGTCCAACAAGAGCAAGGAAATATAATTTCCCTATTTCTAGAAGTTATGTCCCTCTTAATTCATCCAAAAATCACATAAGCTTGCCTAGTAGCTATATCAAACTGCTGACTCACATTGAGCTTACAGTCAACTAAACCCCCTATATCTTTTTGGACAAGCTGCTCCTTATCCATGTCTCCTCTATCTTATACCTATGAAGGTGATTTATGTGTGTGTGTGTGTGCATGTGTGTGCTTTTCTATGCTTCTGCAAGACATTTTTCATTTATCCTATTTGAACTGCAATTTATTTGATTAGCACTAAAATGTTCTCTAGATTATCTTTTTGAGTTTTACTTGTCATCCAGAATATTAGCTCTCCCTCTGTTTTGTTCAATTTACAAATCTGATGAATATGACATCTTTATATCTTTTCTGTAATCATTGATAAAGATCTTAATTAACCCACAACCAAGCACAGATCTCTGGGGTCCTCCACTAGAGACCTCTTGCCACAAGGATACTCAACCATTAACAATACATCTTTGAGTCCAACCATCCAGGCAGCTCTGAATCCATTAGAGGATATTATCATCTAATCCTTATTTCTCCATTTATAGTATGAGATTCTTTAAGAAAAAAGCTTTAGGAAAATCCAGGTAAACTATAACCACAGCATCCCCCTCATCTGTTTGGTAATCCTATCAACAAATGGAATTGAGGTTAGTCTGGCATGACCTGTTCTTGATGGAGCCATGCTGGCTCTTTGTAATCAACTGCTTCCCTTTCTAGATGTTCCCCAACCATCCTTTTAATTGTTTTTCTTTCCTAGAATTTTCCCAGGAATTAAAGATAATGGCCTATAGCTTGCAGACTGTTCAGAAAATTGGCACTTCTCTAACCTTTCCCATTTTCAGTTTTTCAAATATCACTGACAGTAGTTCAGAAATCACATCTGCCAGTTCTTTCAGGAATGGAAAATATAGCTCACTTTCAGGAATGGAAAATGTAGCTCACTTTAGGTCAGGTGATGCGAATTCATCAAGGGCATCTCAGTGTTCTTTTACTAACTTTTTACTTATTAAGGATTTCAGCTCCCTTTTAGGCATTTCTATTCCATCATTTTTAGTGTAAAAGTCATTCTTCTTTGCAGAGAAAACAGAAATGAAATAAGAATTAATTTGCTCTCATTTATATCAATTATCATCATCCCATCTATGATAAGCAAAGATCATGTATCACTTCTTTCATCTTGTTTTTTTCTCCCAGTTAGACTAACCCCATTCCACCCTGCAAAGGCACGCTGCTGTTTTTGTTGCTGTGTTGTCCTTGGCGTCTTCAGCCATCCTCAGTTCATTCTGAGCTTTGATATTTCCTGTGTTTACAGAATTGTCCCATACTCTTGTATTGATCTCCTATTACCTGGCCTTGCTTCCATCTTCTGTGTATTCCTAGAATCTAAGTTTGTGGGTGAGTTCCCTTTAGATACATATAGACAATCCCATGTTTCTTCTCATTAGAATTGTTTCTTTTTGTGCTTTCTGAATTACATTCTTAAACATCTCCCCTCTGACCAGAGTAAACTTCCCTTGAAGCCCTTCTTCTGAAATCTTTGAATGATAATTTTCCAAAATTGAGGGTACATGTCAAACTATGTCCTGTTCTCCTCTCTTCTGTCACAAACTATAGGAGGGAGAGGTCACTTATCCTAAAGATTCCCCTCATTCCAACCCTAGCAACTAGTTCTCTGTTACTGAGAATCAGATTGAGAATAGAATCTCCCCTTGCTAGTTTCTCTATCTTTTGAAGGAGTGAATAATCAATATGGCAAGTCAAGAAGTTATTCATTGTTCTGATTTGATCAGAGACAGACAAAGACAAAGACACACAGAAAGAGACAGATAGAGAGAGAGAGGGAACAGAGGAGAGAGAGAAAGAGAGAGTATTGGCTCCAACATCTAGATAATCAAAATTAGACATTACTAACTACTGTATCATACCTCTGTTGTTTCCAAAACCCCTCATTAGTTTCCCCCTTTCTGTTCAGGTAATTTACAGAATAGTCCAATGACAATATCACTTTATTTTCTCATGCCTTTGACCTTTACCCCAAAACTCTCTCCTGAAATTCCTCACTTGAGTATACCTTCTTAAAATACACCACTACTCTACCATACCTTCCACCTATCCTGTGCCTTTTAAATAAAATAAAACATTCAGGACAGTTAGGTAAACAGTAGATAAAGTGCCAGGCCTGGATTCAAGAAGACTTAAGTTCAAATCCAGCCTTGCACACTTACTAGCTGTGTTATCCTTGGGCAAGTCACTTAACCCTGTTTACCTCAGTTTCCTCATATGAAGATGGAAATGGCAAGCCACTTCAGTATCTTTGCCGAGAAAACACCAAATGGAGAAACAAAGAGTCAGATGTGATTGAAATGACTAACCAAGAATAGCATTCACACGCATCCAGGGTCATAGTCCAGCGGATTTCATCCCATGTAATAAGTAGGCAGTCAAAATTTTCCCTGTGTATTAGGACTTTTTGCTCCTCCTATTTGATGTTTAAACTTTTGGAATTTTTATATAGAAACTTGAGACTGTGTGTATTATTATTGGCTCCTTTCCTGGATTTTGCATGATTTTCTGGGTATATCAGATGTTTTTCTCCATTCATTATGGCTGCTCTCTATGTTGAGATTCTCAACATGAGGCCCATAAAGTTTTTTAAAAATTGCATACAAGTAGTTCCATATAATCACAGCGGTTCTCAACCTATGGGTCGTGACCCCTTTGGGGGTCGAACAACCCTTTCAAAGGGGTTGCTTAAGACCATCGGAAAACACATATTTCCTGATCATCTTCCACTCCTCTATCAGTCTCCAGGCAGGTCTGCCCACATGCAGATACACTCACATACGAATATTAAAGGATTGCAGCATTAGGAAGGTTGAGAATGATTGTCATAATGTGTTTCATTTGTAATGCTATGTATCTTGTCTTATGAACTTAAAACATTATTCTGAGAAGAGGCCCATAAGTTTCACTAGACTTCCCTAGGAATTGGTGATACAAAAAAAGTTTAAGAACATCTTCTCAGAAGTATCTAAGTTTAGGGATATTCAAAGGAAGTCTTATCCCTCCTCCATCTTTTTTTTATTATTATCACTTTAAAACCCTTTCAATTCAATATTCAAGACACCTGGGAAATATATCCTTACTAGCCTTTGTTAGTTATACTCCACCTCTGGCTAGGAATTCATCAACTATTATTATCCCCATTTTTGAATAAAGAAACTGAGTTACAGAAAAGTTAAGTGACTTACCATGATCATATAGCTTTTAAGTGGCAGAGATGGGATTTAAACACAGGTCTTCCTGACTCCAACTCCAACACTCTCTCTTCTGTATTAGGCTAATTTCGTATTTCCATGGGGTTGACATTCTCTGGGTCCACAAAGGAAAGGATTTGGGGTGGACAGAAAAGTGACTGCTCTCCTGGGGCCTGCGCAGATCACATAATGCACAGCACCAGTGAAAAGTAAGGTCTAGGTTTCCTCCTCTAAACCATGGTTTGATGCCACTCTTGCTATTCCATGGTTCTAGGTTCTCTGTTAAGGAGAATTATTCTAGAATGCATCTCCACCATTGCCACTGCACTGCTTCTAACCCTTGGCTCAGTCCAAAGACTCTCTTTTTGGTTCCTCAGAGTATGTGGTTCCCTGGAAAACAAGATACTTAGAAAGGTCCACATGGTTCCCTGGAAGGTCAATGTGGTGTCTCTTCAGCCACAGTAGTTGTCCCTGTCCAGGATAGCTGGTTTTCTCTCTTTCCCTTTTAAGGTCTAAGTATTTAGCTTAGACATTACTTTCATCAACAGTGTGAAGTGCTAGCTAGGGGATAAGTACCCATGAATTTCATTATCAAGATGGGGTTAAGCATCATCAGCAATGCCAGAGCAGAGATCTCAATGGCGTTAACCTGATTAACAGGAAGTTCAGCTTGTCAGAGGAATCTCACACCTGAATGAGAAGATGTGAGGGATCAGGTGCTTAGGGACACCTTCTACACTTGTATCCCTCCATGGTGTTCCAAATAACACAGGAAAAAAAGGAAATGGTTTGTACCAGTTTGTACTCCAGTTTTTTCTATATGGTTATTATACCTACAACTTTATGATCTAAGGTCCCATACTCTTCGTTTTTCTCCCAATTCTTCTTTTCACTTTTAATACTTTGACATCATGCCTCAGCTATAGTCACACTCTGTAACTTCCTTCAGTACTTGTGGACTCCTCAGACTGGACCATCCATTCTGTCCTTCAGCCTTTTTGCCCTGGAACATCTCTACTAGGCCAACTCTCTTCTCCCACTGGTGAATTTTTCTGGGGCCTCCATTTTGGAGAGGAGCTCTGGTTGACTGACCTTCATTTCCCTTCTGACTGTGCTTCTGACTTTCCAACCTTCAGTACTATACTCCTAGAAAGGTTGTCTTCATCTCATCCTCCTTTTTTAAAACTTTTCTATTTGTCATCTTCTCCCATTAGAATGTAAGCTCTTTGAGGGCAGGGACTGAATTTTTTTTTTAACTTTAGCCTCTGTCCCAAAGCCTATTGACATGAGACTCTCTTCTTATTGGTGGAGATGAAGGCTCTGTCCTACATGAGAGGGGGGCAGAGTTAATGAGAGACAGCTTCAGATCTTAGCAGCCCCCTTTGGAACTAGTTAACCTTCAAGTTTTCTTTCAGTGTCCATTCAACTTCCAGCTTCTAGAGAGAAGACGGGAGAGGTCATCCTCAATTCAGGTTGCTGAAGAACAGTGTATTCATTTGTATTTTGTGTATCCAGCCCTTATCTCATTGGTGGCATGTGGAATATTGTGGCTTGTAGCTTAATGCATTTTTTAATCTGCTTGCCTGCCCATTGAATAAGAAAGAAGAGAAAGCAAGGGATTATTAAGGGGAAGAAGAGAACAAAAAATGTACTCAGCTCATGAGGGCTGATTGTTAAATTTTTAATGTGAGCATTTACACCTATAATTTTGATCATTGCAACAAATCAGGGCTTTATTTATTGTTTTGTTGGTTGTCTATACTTAAGAACACGATAGAAAAAATAATAACAATTCAGATTAAATTTGGAAGTCTCTCAGGGTAGATGGTTTTTAGAGAACTGGTTGTTAAACATTTACCAGTAGACCACTGGGTACCTAAGTCTGATGACTCCTGGCATGTAAATACTTGACAGGTAAATCACTAAAGTTGAGCTTCCTTTCAATGCCATTCTTTTAACCTTTGCTATCCTTTGCATAGAATCAGAGAGTTTTGAAGTTGGAAGAAACTCTAGAGATCTCCTGTCCCAATACGGAAGAATATAAATTCCTATAGAATAAGGACTATTTTCCATCTTTGTGTTAGTATTGCCAGAGCCCAATATACTGCCAAACATATATAGTAGGCACTTAACAGATACAGGTTGAATGGAAATTGACATAAGGCACTTCATGTTGCAGGTGAGGCAACTGAAGCTCAGAGTTGGTAAGTTAACCAAGGTCATACTGCCAGAACCAGTTCAGCCCAGGTCCTTTGACTCCCACATTCCCAATCCAGTACTCTCTTTCTGCTATGCTGTGCTTTGTTAAGTCTAGTACTTTTGTTCTACGTGTGTTTATGTATTACTCTTGTCCACTGAACCTTAACTGCTACACGTGAAACCTGATTTATCATGAAATAAATACCTACCAGTTAAAGAAAATGGGATTTTCTGGCATTAAAAATATGTGCATTTATTTTTTTAAAGTAGTGTTAGTTTCACTCTACTCCCTCCTAGCTCTTGATCCATATATGAGTCTATGATCCTTTGCCCTTTTCCATCTTTACCCCTAGATGCTGCCCCGAGGCAGCTGCCTCTTCTGCCTACTTTTATCTAGACCAGCTCTGACTACAGCTCAGTCACACTGCCTAAAATCCCATCATTAGACACTTATTCCTTTGGGGCTTGAAGGCTTTCTAGCTTCCAAGAATCTTCTATTAAAATGAAATTCCATTTTGGAGAAGTAATACCTTCAGCCATCAAACTAGCTAACATGTTTTATTAACATAGAATCATGGATTCAAAGCTAAGAAGGATCCTTAGAGATCATTTAGTTCAAGACCCTCATGATACACATGGGGAAAAAAATTGGGAATTTAAGTAACTTACTCAAGTTCACATGACTAATATCACAGAGTCCCAGAGGCAGAAGGGACCTCAGAGGCTTTCTCAGATCATACTTGAACAAGATTTTGTTCCACAACATCCCTATCCACACATTACCCCCTCCAGATATAGCCTACCACATCTGAGTATTTCTGGGGTGGTACAGCAGAAGAATGCAGGATTTGATGTCAAAGGTCCTGAGTTCAAATTCCAGCTCCTATATATGTAACCTTACTTAGGCAGGTGGCTGACTCTTGGTGACCTCATTTGGGATTTTCTTGGCAAAATACTGGAATGGTTTACCATTTTCTTCTCCAGCTTATTTTATAGAAGAGGAAACTGAGGTAAAATGGGGTTAAGTGACTTGCCCAGGGTCACACAGCTAGTAAGGGACTGAGGCCAGATTTGAATGGTGCCCTATCCACTGCACCACTCAGCTGCCCCCAGTTCTCTACACTGTCTGTCTTAATGAAACCCAAGATCGTGTTATGAAATCCTTTACCTCCCACTTTTTTAGGTGCCACATCTTTGCGTTGCTTTATATTTAACTTTGTGAAATTGTGCTTTTTTTGTTTTTTTGACCCAAGTGTAAAACTTTACATTTATCTCTGTTAAGTGTCATCTTTGTAAATTAACACCTTTGTATCAGCCTTTGGGGATTCAGATTCTACCATCAACTGCATTATCCAATCCTTATAGCTTTGTGGCATTTACAAATTTGGTGTGTGAGATAGACTATGCCTTTAACTAAGTCATTAAAAAAGTGTGAGCTAGCACTTGACCAAGGATAAATACTAAGTCAGTAGCAGAGCCAGAGGGAAGGCTGGAAGGCCCAGGGGGTGGAGCTCTAGGCCTGGAGTTAGAAAGACTCATCTTCCTGAGTTGAAATCTGGCCTCAGAAACTTATTACCTGTATGACCTTGGGAAAGTCACTTAACCCTGTTTGTCTCAGTTTCCTCATCTGTAAAATGAGCCGGAGAAGGAATTAGTAAGCCATTCTAGTATCTTTGCCAAGAAAACCACAAATAAAGTTATGAAGAGTTGGACACAACTAAAAAATGACTGAATAAGTAGAGACAATATCCCTTTGAATATGCGTCTAGTACTCTCAGCTCTTTACCGCATAGATACTTTGCCATTCTGAGAAGTAAAAGTAAGGCCCAATAGGAATAAGATACCTGTTAGGCATTTGGAGCTGAGGGATAAAACAGAGGATATGCATTTAGAACAGAGGCTCTGCTAAACAGGAGACAAGCAGGGAAAGGATAGCAAGAGCATGCCAAAGGTCAGCTTCTCAATTTCTCAAGGGTGAGCTCTGTTCCCATTAACACATGCCTCTGTCTGGGCATCTGTCTTGGGCTAAATTTACAAGTCTAAAATTGTTCTCTTTGTGCAAAGCCTAGAAATCAGATATTTTTACAAAGACAAAGGATAAGTTCCTTACTGATTGAAATACCAAAACCCAACCACCAGTTCCTTTGTCATCAGATTCATCAATCCATCAATTAATAGACATCTATAAACAATTATTAAGGGCTGTCGAAATGTTTTGGAGATGACCTGGTTCCCAGAGCTAACATCCAACAAGCATGCTGTGCCCTGAGTTTGGCATAACAATAATCCTTTGCGCTCTGCTTAATCTTATCCTCTGGCAAAGTGTTATGTACCAGATGTTCACTCCCCCTATTTCCCAGGGATCTGAGAGCCAACATATATTACAGATCCGATATATTCACAATCACTGTTCCTTGTACTACACTCCTTTTCCCACATTATATACTCTGGTTCTGTACCCCACAGAGTAATCATGACCCACAAGACTCGGGACAATACTGTTCCCACAGGACCCATGGGAATGATAATTTAAGACCTAAAAATGATTATGTCATAGTTCAACCTAGTATGTACAAAAGCACTGCCTGTACCCCAACGTCTTCCAGGACTTCCACTTGCACTCTGAAACTAATTAAATTGTCATTTGATTCCTGAAACACCTGCCTCTGGCCTACTCTGTTTTAGTTCCAGCCATACTCAAGTTAGAGAGCAGTCCAGTCTTGACTAACAGAAACAATTCATGACAAAGTAGGAAGAATAGTGCAAGTTCTCAAGGAGTCATAGATATGAAATTATGGAGGTGTTTAAAGATGAGTTAGTCCATCCCTTCTTTTTGTAGATGAAGACTTGCAGTACAGGGAGGTTAAGTGACTTTTCCAAGATCACACAGATTCAAAGCAGCAGAGCCAGGACTGGTGCCTAAAGTCTTTAATACAAAGGGTATTAATAGAGATCAAAACTGAAATTTAATTGATATAGGAAATTTTAGAATAAGAAATTTCCATCAGGCTGTAGGTTACCTTGCTACAATTGATATTATTTGAGAGATTCCTTGGGCAATGAGAGATTAAGTGATTTGTCCAGGGTCTCACAGCTGGTATGTGTCAGGGACAGCACTAGAACCCAAATTTTCTTGCCTGTGAGGCCAGTATTCTATCCCTCTCTGTGTCTTTGACAACCAATCCAAAGCTGTTTCTATGGCACCATGGTACCTTTCTCCACAAAACTAGACTCTGGGTTGGAGTTAGGAGATGGGGGGCATGTCAGGGGTTAAGGGTGAGGGAGAAAGAGATAAATCAGTCAGAGAGAGAGATGGAAAAGGCCAGAGGGGAAGGAAAGAAAAAGTCCATGAGAGGGAAGATGCAGTCACAAAAGAAATGGTTCGGTCACAAACAATTTGAAATCTAACGTTTCACAGGGTGATTTATCTGGCTTACAGGAGTTGCTAATAAAGGACTGTCAGTCTCTCCCCCATTCTTCTATACTCAGAGCTGAACTTGGTGAACAGAAAATTAACTTAGCTGAAAAGTTTGCCTGAGATTTTCTTTCTTTCTTTTTTTTCTCTCCCTCACGTGATGTTCCCATTTTTAGCTCCACATTAGCTTGGATACCAGCTACCTCTGAGGGCTCCCTCTCCCCAAAGACAGTTTTCTCATTCCTGGCCCAATCCAAATGGAAATATTTGAATCTGGCTAATTTATAAACGACTCTGAAGTTGGTTTTCCCTGGAGGGTCTTCCCTACCATGTGAAATCTCGTGTTTCCATTCAGAGTTGTCAAGTGAACGGTTTGCCTTCTTGGAAAAAATCCATAATGTGAAGAGACTGAATCCCTTAGAGGCAACTCTAAGCCCATGGATGCAGAGAACAAAGAAAGTTTGGTGTCAACTGACTCCTCAAGCCCAGAATCTAGAAGAGCCACCCTGACGATAGGGAAAAAACACTTGCTAGTCCTGGCACTGGCCAGGCTGGTAAGAAGGAGGCGGATTGAATTCATTTTCCATCTATGTTGTCAGGACTGGCCCTGAGGCAAAATTGCAAAGCAGAGAGAATCACAGAATAAGAATGTTAGAACTCCAAGGGACCTTCGAGATCACCTTGTCTAAGCCCCTCATTTTAGAGAGGAGAAAACTTAAGGCTCTGAAAGAAAAAGAAAGGAAAATACAAGGTGAAGGTCACAAAACAAGTTTAGTACTAGAGATTGAATAAAAACCTTGCTGTCCTGACCCCCTAGTTCATGCTTTTTCCATGAAACTATAGGAGACCTGTGACTCTGGCACTATTTTTAGTTGCCTAGTGTGCTGTGATGGGGATTCTAAGATTAGAAATGCTGTGTACCCTCTACCTCCAGCCATCTCCACTTGCCTTCCTCACTGATGCCTCTGGTTCTGCAACTTAACTCTTCCTGCATCTGCTATCAAAATCTATTCATCCAACATTTCTTAGCGTCAAGGTTCTGCTTTCAGTGAGTTGTCAGGTTAGGAAGCAAATGTGATTAACCACTTTACCCTAATATGTTAATGGAAGACAGTAGACGGAATATAAACTTGGGAGCAAGGGTTCTATATTTCCAGTGCCTACCCCACAGCTTGGCGTATAGTAAGCATTTAATTAATGCTTAGCGGTTGACTGAATGTGTTATCATACCCCCTCATCCCAGGATATTTGCTTCTTAAAAAAAGGAAACTCAGAAATTGCAAAATATTAACCCAAAGGGTTCGGTTCCTACTGGTAGATTTTGGGGTTTGTTTGTTCTTTTAAGCCACCTTTTACATTAAGCCTTTACTGGTACCCACCAGCTTCTGTTCTAATGTTACCTTACATTTAGGGACTTGTTTATTGACATGTTATCTCCTCAGTTAGGCTTTAAGCTTCTTGAAAGCAGGACTGTTTCCTTTTTTTTGTTTTTAACTTTTTCTATCCCTAGCACTTAGAGTAGTGCTTGGTGCATATTAAATGCTTGCTGATTGACAGAATGAGAAGCATATTTGGGGGATGACAGTTGTCCCAAGACCTTATAATTGTACTTTACATAACTCATACTGATAAAAACACTCCAAGTTTTGCAGAATGCTTTCCTTATGGTGTCCTTCCTTGAGATACATAGAATAAATACCATTATCTCCTTTTAGTGAATGAGTTAACTATGGACCAGGAACTTTAGAGGTAATGTAGTCCAATCTGCTAATATTATAGATGACATAACTGAGGCCCAGAGAGGTTAAATTATTTGTTCAAGATCATGTAATTATTAAGTGGCAGAAACAGGACTTGTACTAGGGTCTTTAACTCTAAATCCAGGGCTCATTTCCACCACTCTAGGTGCTAAGTGATCAGCCCAGGAATACATTGAAGGTCTGTGTTAGAACCAGGGATTGAACTTGAGATTTGTTATTTCAAGGCTAAAGATTTTTAGTATCAGGCATCAGAGATGATTGAATTGTCCCTGTCATGCACCTGTTGGTACTGGTAAGGCTGAATTTATAAAGGTAGTTTATCTACTACCCCTTTTGCTTAATTGCTAATTACATCTTTCCATGGAAGGAGATTGAGTGATAAGCCTATGATCATTATAGCCACACACTAGGCATGAAGTCTAGGATTCTCTTAGCCCAGAATCAGATCCTCATCTACTGCCTTTACTATCCCAGTAAACATTGCCTTATGTGATGACTGAACTACCTTTGCCAGGTTCCCTACTACTGGTAGAGTATGACTACATGTGGCACACATAAGCAGAGAAAGTCTACCCACCATCTATCCTTGGCCCCAAACTCACTGCTTCATGCTTATCCAATTTGGCAATGGAATGGGACTTAGTTTTCCTTTGTCTTAATCAATAGGTTAGAGCCTTTTCTGGAGCAAAAAGCAGAATACTTTGTTATACCTCCTTTCTTTCCTCACCCCTACCTGACCTGGCTGGAAAGAATGGGAATGGGGGAGGAAGCGTCCCCTTGATTCATTATCTCTGATGTTATCTTTTCTAATTCAAATAACAATAACTTGCTGCAAAGCAAAGATCCCTGGCAAAAACACCTCTGCCATCAATGATAAAATTACACTTGGGCAAAGTGCACCATTTTGTCACTAGAACCCAAAGCCAGAGAAACATGGGAAGCCAACAAATTGATGTGCTTCTCATTTTGGTTTTGTTTATTGGTACAAGAAAAGGCAAAAAAATGTGATGCAGTGTCTAGAATGCCCATCTTGGAGCAAGGAAGGGCAGAACTGGTATCTTGTCTCAGAAATTTACTAGCTCTTGGCAAGAGGTAAGAAACTCTTTTACTCTCAATTTCTTCATCTTCAAAATGGGAATAATGATAACATTTGCTAAGTTTTTTGTGAGACTCTAATGAGTAAATATATATTTACATAATAGGTAAATATATAATGTATGTGCTATGTATACATATATGTGTATATAAATTATCGTTCAGTTGCATCTGATTCTTTGTGACCCCATGTACCATATTCTTGGGACAGATACTTTAAGTGGTTTGTCATTCCCTTTTCCAGAGGCAAATAGAAATTAAAAGACAGCTAGTAAATATCTGAGGTCAGATCTGAACTTAGGTCCTCCTGACTCCAAGATCAACACTCTATTCATTGAGTCATTTAGCTGCCTCTCTAAATATTATACAAACACACACATACATATATGTATTGTGTATGTGGTATGTATATACACAATAAATATATGTATGTGTGTATGTATATATACATACATACTATAAAATTTGGCATAGTGCCTGCCACATTGTAGGAGTTTAATGAATGTTTACTGGTTGATTTATTATTACTTTGTTGTTGTTAAAAAAAAAAAAGTAAAAACTTGCCAGAGTAGCACAGGCTGTATCATCAATGATCCAGGTGACAGAAGGGAAGCCAGGGGACACTCTAGTTGAGTGGTTCTGATGATGAGGCAAAAAAAATAGTGGTGGGTTTCCATTCTTGGAGAGCTTTTGGAAGAAAAAAATATGACTATCATTTCTCATTGATAGAGAAATCCACTTGCCCAAAGTCAAGGAGCTAAGCTAGGCCATTCTCTCAAGATCTCTTTTAGCTATAGAAGTTGATGACTTGATACTGCATTTAAATGCTTTCTATCGAGATTAATAATTATTATTTCATCTGAGGGAAACCTTCAGTGGAACTTAGAAGTTTTGGGGTAGAAGAAAAGTTAATAAGGAAAGTCTGATACCTTCTCTTTGTCTCTGTCTCTGCCTCTGTATCTCCCTGTGTGTTTCTGTCTTTCTCTTTCTCTTTCTTTTTCTCCTCTTCCTCCCTCTAATTCAGTCCATCTATAACCATCCTCATAACTGCCTGGAGCAGGGCACATCCTTAACCATGTGGTTGTTTTTTCTTTTACTCAAAGTCAAGGTTTGCAAATCGTTAGAGGGGGAAATTGGATGTATAATCCTCCATAGACATTAGCAACAGGGAAGTCTTGAGAACTAAATGGTCTGTTTGCTGTTCTGTAGTCTCCTGCTACTCTACCATCAAAAAAAGGAATGTTTAAAAAGTAATAAGTCTTTGATTAAATAAAAATTCTCAGTGCATATTTTCCCCCTTAACTGATGATGTTACTCAGTGTGTTAGGTCCATGAGTGCAAATTGAAGCAATCATAAAACAGGGGTACAGAGGGAAAAACAGAACCCAGAGGTTTGTGATCCAAGCAAGCTCATCACCTGATTTATCCTCTAAAGTCATTGTTACATTCTCATTTCTAGAAAGAGAAGACAACAGGAGGCAGAAGTTTTCAGACATATCTCACTGATGAGAGGAAGTGATTCAGTTTTCCCATTTGCTTCCATTGTTTAGTTATATTAAGTCCCAAACCTCAGTTTCCTCATTTGAAAATGAAGATAATTGGGCTAGATGACTTCCGTAGAACACTGCTGCTTTGAAATTTTATGAAACTACATCTGGTTTTCTTTATCTAGAAACACAGAGAAGAACAAATGGAAAAGAGTCATTTATTTGGGTTTATCATTTTAGAGATAAGGACATTGAAACGAAGAGGTTTAGTGAATTGCACAGGGTCACATATTTCATATGAGTCTGGATTCAAACTCAGGTCCTCCTGACTTCTGGGTCTAACACATCCACTAACCCAGTGGCAACATAACCAGCTCAGAAATAAGAACAGAAAGTATTGTCTCATAATTTCATCTGATTTAGGCAGGTAGTTTTAACCTGGGGATTGTGGATTGATTCGAAGAGTCTTTTACCTTGGATAGTAAACACACACACACGCACACACACACACACACACACACACACACACACACACACACACACACACACCCCTTGATTTTCACCAAATGGTGGTCAGCTAGCTGGTACAATGTATAGAGCCCTGGGCTTAGAATCAGAAATTCATTTTCATGAGTTCCAATCTGGCCTCAGACACTTACTAGCTGTGTGATTCTGGGCCAGTCACTTAACCCTATTGTCTCAGTTTCCTCATCTCTAAAAATGAGCTAGAGAAGAAAATGGCAAAGCAAGTCAGTATCTGCACCAAGAAAACCCCAAATGGGGTCACAAAGAGTTAGCCACAACTAAAACAACCTAACAACAAAAATTTCACTAACCTTTGTAATCCTATGTATTTAATTTTATACATTTAAAAATATTATTCTAAGAAGAGATTAATAGGCTACGTGCTAGGTATATATAATAGGTTCTACCTACCTGAGCCCCCATCCTTACTGATTACAACTGGTAGTTAGCCACTAGTAAGCAAAACCAAGAAAGGGCATATTTTCACATCTTTGAATACCTTGGTGATCAAGAATAACTAATCTCTATCTCTAGGATCTCAAATATTTCTTTCCAGGGTGTCCTGTGCTGCCCTTAATGTATGAGATGAGTAAAAATACATCATGAGTTATGTTGAGTCTGTGATTAAAAGTAATATTGCTTCTTCAGAAAAAAGAAAAATATATTTTGGTGAACTTCTAGATTATTTGCTATTTCTTATAAGGCAGTATATTAAATGAATTAGGTATTAATTTTTTTGCAGGTATTGAGGACAGAAGATTTTGGAATATTGCTGCCCTTTGTCAATGTGATTCTAGTGAGTTCTTCCTCCCTTAATTAAGGCTGGCCAATTTTCTTGTAGATTATTAAAGGAGAACGACGTAGTTGGATATGGAGTATGTGGAGGTCTGTCAGCTCACAATTTATTCCTGCCTTTATTGTTGGTTAGTTGTTTTTCAGTCATTTCTACCTCTTTATGACCCCATTAGGGTTTTCTTGGCAGAGATACTAAAGTGGTTTGCCATTTCCTTTTCCAGCTCATTTTTACAGATGAATAAACTGAGACAAACAAGGTTAAGTGACTTGCCCAGGGTCATGCAGTTAATGTGTGTCCGAGGTCAAATTTGAATTCAGAAGGATGAGTCTTCTTGACCTTGGGCCCAGTTCTCTCTGTACTATGGCATCATCTAGTCACCACAGGCCCTTTGCATGCCTATGGAATCTGATAATGTTGTGGTGCCAGAGAGGCACACATTTTACAGACTTTATTACCTTGATGTATTCCTTTTCCTGTTCCATCCTGTTCACTAACTCAAGCTCCCTATGCTAATACATCCAGCCTATACCAGCTCACTTTCCACAACCCCCTTTTGGGAAGTGTATTATGAGCTTTCAACCTGACAAGAGGATATTAAGCTCAATCTTGTCTAAAGACTAAAGGAGCCAGGTATGAGATAACAGGTGGGTCATTGGAGATCTCCTAAGAAACAAGGGGAATTCACATAACTTTCCATGCTCATACTAAGTTCTCAGAGGTTTCTCAGCATAAAGAATCATAGACTTATAGAACAGTTACAGCTTCTTGGAGTTCAAGGGTAATTGACCTTTTCCTATTTCTCCCACATCTGAGATATTGTCCTCAGCTCATTTTGCCACATGTCACTGTAATCTCTCCATTTGCTCTTTAATTCAGCATGTTAATAACACATAACTTAGACTGTGATCCCAGAGTCACAGATTTAGAATTGTGGACCTCTTTGGTGGCTATCACACCTAAATTCTTTCACTTTACAAATGAGGAGACTTTTGGTGATTAGCCCAGAGTCACAAAGCTAATTAATGCTGAAGCAGAATTTAAGTTCTGGTCTTTCTGCCTTTAAGCCAAACATTCAATTCACTGTACCACATAGCTGCAGCCATCTTGAACCAGCACACCCATCACCTTTGGCCATAATCAACATAATATTTTTCAGAGACAGAACACTGTGAATGTACCTTCTCCCCAACTTTACTCTCCAGTAATTTCTAAGCTATAGAAAATAAGTTGGGTGATCGCCCATCTCAACACCCAGGAGGACAAGGGACTTATCTCAGTTGTTTTAATCAAGATGACAGATCAGACTAAATGAGATAATATATGTAAAAAGCTATGCATACCTTAAAGGTATGAGATATTTACTACTACTATTACTACTACTACTACCACCACTAACACTACTACCACTACCACCATCACTACTACTACTACTACTACTACTACTACTATTACTACTACTACTACTACTAC
The DNA here is from genome assembly GCA_028646575.1 of Pseudocheirus occidentalis. NCBI lineage: Eukaryota > Metazoa > Chordata > Mammalia > Diprotodontia > Pseudocheiridae > Pseudocheirus > Pseudocheirus occidentalis. The sequence continues at coordinate 132,724,246 of CM053599.1, read as the reverse complement.
TACATTTTGGTTATAATGTATAAGGTGTTGGGTTGGTTTTTTTTTTTTTGCTTTTTGGAAGGCAGTTGGGGTTAAGTGACTTGCCCAAGGTCACATAGCTAGTTTTTGTGTTAAGTGTCTGAGGTTGGATTTGAACTCAGGTCCTCTTGACTCCAGGGCCGGTGCTCTATTCACTGTGCCACCTAGCTGCCCCTTATAATGCATAAGTTTTGATGAGTCTTCTAAACACACTCCCTGGGAAAAGGCAGTTTTAGGATTAGACCTCTTTGGTTCCTTCTCCAGTGTCCTGGCAACTTACTCACTAATGTTTCCCAGATCAAGCCTTCCCAGATTAAAAGAGAAAACCTTCTTGACTGGGACCTTTCTATATTGAAGACTTGCATTCAAATACCCTCTTTGTGATATTAGACAAACCACTTACTCAATGGGCCTCAGTCCCCTTATCTGTAAAATAAAGGTTTTTAGACTAGGTGTGCTTTGAGCTTTGTGTTCCTCTAGCTCCAGACATATGACCTGAGTGAGGACAGAAGAGTCCAGGAGAGGGATAGTAATAGGACTCTCAGTGCTCACAAGTCAAGGTCAGTGGAAACAAGGCCAGTGGGGGAATACTACCTCTATGGAGCCATTTACCTCATTGCCTTCTGTCTCCTCTCACTTAACCTTAGCTATTTGTGTCTGCCTCTTATCTTATGTCACTTCCACACAGACAAGCAGTTCTGAGTCCTGCTGGTACTAAATTCATGCTGGAAATTTCCCATGACTGTAAGTTTCTGGGGTACTTCCAAGCAGACATCGTCCCTACAGAATCACAGAAATTCAGAGCCAAAGGGATCTCAGAGATCATCCAGGTGAGATTTTCCCAACATTTTTCACATCCTGAATATTTTTGGCATTTTAGTGAAGACTATGGATCCCTTTTTGGAATAATGCTTTTCATTTCATAAAATGGATGAGATAACAAAGGAAAACAATTATTTTGAAATATAATTATCCAGATTTTAAAAAAAATATTCACTGATCCCAAGTAAGAAACTTTGACAGTCTAACCTTTCTTGTATGCTGTTGTTCAGTTGTTTTTCAGTTATGTCTGACAATTGGTGATAAAGAAAAATTAAGATATTCAAACTGATTTGGGGGTTTTCTTGGCAAAAATGCTGGAGTAGTTTTCCATTTCTTTCTCCAGCTTATTTTACAGATGAGGAAAATGAGGCAAACGGGGTTAAATGACTTGCCCAGGGTCACACAGTCATTACGTGTCTAAGAACAGATTTGAATTTGGATATTCCTGGGGTGGTAGGGTGTCTAGGTGGCACAATGAATAGAGCAACATCCCTGGAGTCAGGAGGACCTGAATTCAAATCTAGCCTCAGACACTTAACACTTATTAGCCATGTGACCTTGGGCAAGTCACTTAACCCCAATTGCCCTGCCTTCCCCCCCTCCAAAAAGCAAAAATAAATAAATAAATGTGAATTTGGGTATTCCTGACTGCCCTACCTACCTGCCTTTGTCTCATACAGATCAGAGCTGATCAAAATGTGATCCAGAAATACCTTTTCAGTGGGTCTATGAAATCAAAATTATCTTCACAGCTAATAATAATGGTTTGATTTTAAATACATTAAACATTCATAGATATAATCTACATAAAAACCTCTCTTCTTGATAAGGTTCTCAATAATTATTTAAGAGCATAAAGGGGTCCTAGGGCCAAAATGTTTGAGAAGCACTGGTTTAGACAATTAAACTGAGACCCAAGCATTTAACACGATTTGTCCAAGGATTGCTAACTAATAATGGTAGAAGTAGAACAAGACCCAACATGTCTTGTTCTTAAGTTCCAAGGCTTTTCTGTGGCCTGATACAAAGAGGATACTATTAGTTTTCAAGCATGGACTTTGCTGAAGGGGACACGGACATAGGGAGAAAGTAGCCATGACTTCTTTCAAGAACTTCTCCCCTCTCAACCAGAACCCAAATCCAGAGATGTGCTGGAAGAGGCTCTAGGAGCTTTCTTTTCATGACTTAAGACTAACAGCCACAATGGATCCACACTCCTTACCTAGGTTTGTGCCCTATAAATGATCTTTAGAAAAGGGATAACAGGGAAAGGGCATTTGCAGGTCAGATGCTATTGATGTCATAGAATCTTTTCTCCTCTCTGGGATCAAGTACTGGGTGTATCCCCAGGGCCTAAGTGATAAAGACAAGTCCAGAAAAGGTTGGTAATGTCATGTGATCTGTACCTAATGCCACAAGACCCAGTGTCTATTTCAAGGTTTCCTATTTCAGCAACTATTCATCTTTTTTTTTTTTTTTGTCATGGACTCCTTCGGCAGTCTGATGAAATATATTGACCCCTTCTCAGATTGGTTTTTGAAACTCATAATTGACAGAAATTCCATGTTTCATTTAGAGGATTATGAAATTAAAGAAGTATTTTTTCAAAACCACATTCATAGAACTCCCCCTAAAATCTAACCCCCAAACACCAGTTTAAGACTCCCCACCCTATAACATAACTCATCATTAGCCAATACCTGCAGAGCACCCACAAACTACCGGGAATAATCTGTTTACCACCGCTTATACACTCAGTAAATTTCCCCAAACTGGAAAAATGAAGAGAAAAATCCTTCTTTTGAAATATCATTTCAAAGCCTAATGTCTCTTGAGTAAGAAAAAATGTTGATTTCAGTGGGAGCACTTTGGGCAGGGGTAGCAATAACATATGGGTTTTTTTATTTGAGGGGCTTAAAAAAATCAGCCTCCTCAAAGAACAGGTCACCTGTATTTCTTTTCTGTTCCTGACCCAAAGGTGATGTAATTTCTTTCGAGTTTTCTGTGACTATTTGGCCTGTGGCTCCTGCCCCAGGCACTGCCCAAGCAGTCAAGTATGAAATTCACTTCAAAATCTGCTACTTCTTGGTTCCCCTTCCCCTTGGAAGGTGCCTAAGAGAGGCCCTCTCCATGAGATGCTCAGAGATGATATTGGGAACTGAGTAGACCCCTTCTAATTGCTTTGAAAGCAATTTGGTGGATGTCCAGCCTCTTTTCCCTGCCCCTCAAATGGTCTGTTCATTTCACATCTGAGCTCCCTCATCTCCTCCTTGCAGTGCGTGTAGAAGGAATTGAGAGCAAGCAGCAAATGTCAGACTCAGTGCCCCTTGAAGAAATCCACTGTTTCTTACCCTATTCACGGCTCTAGAAGCATTCAAGAATCATTAGTGTTTGATGATCTTGTGTTTCAAGACTTCAATCTCTTGTACTTTGAAATTGAAATTCCTTAGCCTGCAAGGGACCCAGCCTCTGACAGCTGACTTATTGAACTTTCTTAAGCTGCAACAGCAAAGAAAGGAAATCTATCAACTTTCCCTCTTGCAGCAACAGTATCTGTGAGGGAGCCACTAAACGCCCACCAAATCTTGGTGAAACATCACTGCCCCCTGCAGATGTACTTTATCTTTGGTGGGAGGGGCTCAGTGTGGGGTTGTTCCAGGAGACCAGGAGGGAGTGGGGCTAAGGGAAAGGGAATTGTTTTGGGTGAACAGTCCTAGATATCCATAAGAAATAAGGATGTATTTAAAATAACAGTGAGTTAGATCCACAGTACATCCATTCATTCTAGGATACTGTTTCTGTGAGTGGGAGTTTAGGGATGCCCTTAAAACTTACCTAATGTCCCTTAATATTGCATTTTTATCGTGAATAATAATTGTAATGTACCAATTGTAATAATAATTAAATAACTGCAATATTTATATTTGCATAGTGGTTAGGGCCATAAAATATGTTCATATTATTTATCTGTCTTATTTGGTCCTTACTAAATACTGTGAGTTATGTAATGGAAGCATTATTCAAATCCTGCTTCAGACACTTATTAGCTGTATGATCCGGGACACATCAATTAACCTCCCTCTGCCTCAGTTTCCTTATTTGTAAAATGAAGATAATAGCAGCTGCTTCATAGAGTTGTGCAGATCAATTAAGATAACATGTAATGCATTTTGCAAACATTACAATTCTATATAATTTATTATCGATTGCCCTTTTGCAAAAGAAAAGACCAAACATGGATATGAAGTCACATGGATAGTGGCAGAATAAGACTCATAGAACTGCAATTTCAGATTGGGAAAGACCTCAGCTATGATTTTTAATAATGATGAAGATGATAACTAACATTTATGTAGTATTTTTATTATAATTATATATTTAATTATAATTTATATTTATTTTTATGCAAAGCCGTACATGCATATGGTAAGAAAGCTGAGGCTAAGAAAGGACGAGTGAATTTCCCAGGGTTGTACAGTTATTAAATGTTTAGGGTGGGATTTTGAACACCAGGCCTCCATACTCCATGTCCAACTGTCTCTGCAGTATACCACCTGCCATAATCCACATCTAAGGAAGAATTCCCTCTGTATCACAACTGAGCAGTGGTCATCTAGGCCATTGTTTGAAGACCTACAATGAGAGGAAACCCACTCGCTTTTCATGCAACTCAGTCCACTCATTCTTTCCTGTAACTTTTAGAAATTAAAATTTAGAAATTTTCCTTACTTCATTATGCAAACTTTTTCCTGAAGATCTGTTTTCCTTACCAGCACCATAGGAGTAGAAGTGGGCAGAAGTAATTGGGAAGGGGTGGCTAGGTGGCGCAGTGAATAGAGCACTGGCCCTGGAGTCAGGAGTACCTGAGTTCAAATCCGGCCTCAGACACATAACACAAAAAACTAGCCGTGTGACCTTGGGCAAGTCACTTAACCCCAACTGCCCTCCAAAAAAAAAAAAGAAGTAATTGGGAAAGTTTATAGGCATCATACTCCAGTTGAAACTTGAAGCAGGGGTCAAACAGTACATATGTTCCATATAGGGGTACAGTAGGTCAGCAGAAAGACAAATAGGCATAGTGGGAATAATCTACAAGAGGTGTTTCTAACCTTTTTTGTGTAATGGGTTCCTTGAGCAGTCTGGTGAAGCCTTTGTACCCTAATAGATTGTAAATGAGTAAAATAAAATACATAGAGTTACAAAGGAATTGAAATATTTTGAAACAGTTAATCTACCTATCCATCCATCCATCTATCTAAGTTCACAGACCTTATATTAAGAACCCCTCAGTCCAATTCTCTGTTACCCTTAACCTAGCCTGGGCTTTCCTAGTCTGGTACCTTCAGATTGCCTCTGGCTACTTCCCAACCTTGATCCTATCAAAACCCCATTCTCTTGGTTCTTGGCCTCCAACCTCTAGTCACTCTCGCACTCTCATCAGGACCCTCCCTAGACCCTTCCTCCAATAACACCAGACCAGATGACCAACTCTAGATCCCTCCCACAGTTGTTCTGTATATAAGATCCATCTTGTTTCCATGAAAGTGCTCAGATTCAATCTGATCCACTTACATTAGCGCTACAAATTCTCGGATTCCTTAAGAGTCTAACCAATGCTGAGATTCCTTAAGAGCCTGACTAATATGGTGGATTTTTAATAAACTTTGTTTTTCTTTGGCTGGAAAAAAAAGAAGAACCCCTGATAAAGGATGCTACTGAATTTGTCTCTTTATAACCCATTAATCCTGATTCTATCCTCTGGGACTAAACAAAACCAGTCTAATCACTTTTCTATGAGCAAAAAAAAAAGGTTAATACAAATGGGTTTGGACAGTCCTGCCAATATTTGAAGACAGCTACCTTTGTCATTACCCCTGCCTACTCTCTTCCCACCCTAATAACTTCTCTTCTCCAGACCAAACATCCCTACTTTCTTCACCTAATTTCTTTGTGACATGGACCTTGACCATTGTTACAATCTTCCTCTGGAAACCCAGCAAATGCTTTAGCACATCCCCCTTCTTTCTTTTTTATAAGAATTGGGGTTGATTAAGAGAATCAATCAAATTACTCCACCCTGCTTAAAGTAAGGAGCAGCTAGGTGGCATAGTGCATAGAGTGCTGAGGTTGGAATCAGGAGGATTCATCTTCATGAGTTCAAATCTAGCCTCAGATACTTCATAGCCATGTGTCCCTGGGCAAATCACTTAACCTCATTTGCCTCAGTTTTCTCACCTATAGAATAAGCCAGAAAAGGAAACAGTAAACTACTCCAGTATTTTTGCCAAGAAAAGACCAAACGACGTCACAGGGAGTCAGCCATGATTAAAATGAATGAACAAAAACAACAACACTGAAAGTCAGGATGCTAATACCTTAATAAGATGAGAACACCTCAAAATGAAGTCAGCTATGTGGCTATAGACTAACTTGACACATTCTTTGATCAATCTATATATCCTCACCTTGCACAGGAAGCATATTTGGATTGACATATTTGGAGATTTGTCATACCAGTGGACACTTCCCAGCCAAGTCCATGAGAAGGAATTGGAGGGAGGAAGGAAGAGATGTAGAGGAGCCCATACCCCATGAGGCATTACTAGTCTCCTCAACCAATCTGAACATTCTTCCTATATTATGAACTCTAGTTCATCCAATGATTTTCAAGGACTTTTTCTGCACCCAATCTAATGCCTAGGCTTGACTGATTCAATTGAGAAGTGGGATCAGGTGATTTGATCGATGTGTTCATTTACACTTCACCTTTTCACTATAATGTGGTAGTCAGAACTGAACACAGTACTTCAAATGTAGTCTGACCAACAGAGTCACACTGGTTTTTGTTTGTTTGTTTGTTTGCTTGCTTGTTTTGAGGGAGCAAGGGAAAAGGGGAGAAACTAGACCCAAGATTTCATCCATATAAAGAGCTCTTAATGAAGAAACTCCCTTTATCAATACAGATCTGTGCAGGGCTATGAAATTTTATAGTCTCAGTGTCTTACCAGAGGTGTTGAAGAATTAAATGATTTGCTGAGGGTAGGACTTAAACTCTGATGTTCCTATATCTGAAGCATGCTCTCTATCTACTTAAGCACCTCTAAGTAATATTATTACCTCCTCATTTCTGAAAGTTGGGCCCCTATTAATATAGCCTTTGGGGGCTGTCCTATCACACTGTAGATACAAGTTGAGTTTAACAGGCTGCTAAAACCCCTACATTCCCATCCCCTCTTTCTCCCCAAATATGCCTTCTCACACTGAACCTGCAGACTCTTTTTTTTCCCAGATGTAGTGTTTTGTGATACCTCTTTGAATGCTACAATAAAGGTGGTTTTAGGGTAATGAAAGGGATACAGAGCCAATCTTTACAGGAGGTAGTAAAAACAAAGCAAAATAAATAAAATAAAACAAAATGAATCTTGCTCATCTGAAAGCTGGTAAGGCAGCAATTAATAATAATATTAACAAACAGGATCTGAAGGCATTAGAGTTGTAGATTATTGGTCTATAATGACATATAGGAATTCAAGGATGTTCAGGTCTCATCCTTAAATCTGTGAGATTGATGAGAGGGTACAAAATAATAAATATCCATGTCTTTAGAATTAATGCCTCTGGAAGATTCATCTCTGTGCACAAGACAGTCTCTTTTGTTTTTATGGGTATAAAGCATGGGCAAAGAGTGACCATCCTTCCACTTTCTCTAAGGAGAGGCAGAGGGGAGCTGTGGAGGTAGAAGGTATCCTTTCTGGGCCCATGAATCATTTTTATAAGAATAAAAAGACTATTTCAAACTAGCACTTTTTCAGACCTAAGGGGGGAGGGCACAAATTAGAGAGCCAAAGACGATGGAGAAAGGCATCTGAGCTTTATGATTTTATCCTGAAAGTGTTTGCTGCCCTGAAGTGTCTTCTCTCTCTAGCCTCTCTGTAGTCTTGATAAAATGATAAAAATGATGAACGGGAGGTGGTCCCTATATTACTTTTCTTTAATACTTGACCTTTCTCAGAGCTGGTTCGAGAATGGAGTACCTGACTCGCCTCCCTATGTGCAGAGCCCATCAAAGATCCCAGATCTGCAAGCTTTCCTAGTACTCACTGGCTTCCTGAACTTAGAAAGCCATTTTGGCACCTAACATTCTCTCAAGGGAACCTGGGTCTGAAAACACACACACATCCACACAGAGAGAAGAGTGCAAGGCCTTAAAAGAATACCCTGAGGACAAGTCTTTTCATTTTTGTACAAACATTGACAGATTTGCCTCCTGAAATAAAATGAAGTTGGGATATGCTACTCTGCCTTAGTGGCAGAGAAGTAATGAAGGGAAAGCAGAGGAAGGAAATAGAAGAGACAGGGAGGGAAGAAGAAAAGGGAGAGGGGGAGAAAAATAAAGAGAAAGGGGGAAAGGGATCAGAAAGAGAAGAAAGCAGAAAAAGGAAAAAGGAATAGGAAGCAAAGAATCGACTTGTGTAGAGAGTATGCAGAAAATAAGAATTGTCAATTAATAAGCTACTAGTAAATTTAATATGTTACAAGAACTGTGATAAGTGCTAGGGGTTGGAGGGGGGGTTGAAGGGGGAAGAGGAGATAGTATTCCTGATATTTTTTTTACAAATAAAAGTAGCAGTATACAATTTAGACTTAAAGGGTACAAGTATAAGCAAATTAGGAGAGTAAAAAATGGTTTACCTGTCTGATCTATTGAGAAGGGAAGAAGTTATGACCAAACAAGAGATAGGGAATATTATGAATTGCAAAATGGATCATTTTGATTACATTAAATTAAAAAGGTTTTGCATAAACAAAACCAATGCAACCAAGATTAGAAGGGAAGCAGAAAGTTGGGAGAAAAAATTTACAACAAATGTCTCTGATAAAGACTTCATTTCTAAAATATATAAAGAACTTATTTTAAAAATCTACAAGAAATCTATGATAATAAAAGTCATTCCCCAATTGATATATAGTCAAACAATATGAACAGGCAGTTTTCAAATGAAGAAATTAAAGCTGTCTATAGTCATATGAAAAAATCTCAAATCACTATTGATTAGAGAAATGCAAATTAAAATAATTCTGAGGTACCACATCACACCTATCAGTTTGGCTAACATGACAAACAGGAAAATGATAAATGTTGGAGAAGATGTGGGAAAATTGGAACACTAATGCATTGTTGATCTCATTGTGAACTGATGCAACCACTCTGGAGAAATATTTGGAACTGTGCCCAAAAGGCTGTAAAACTATTCATATCTTTTGATTGCCTAGTAGTGGCAATACCACTACTAGGTCTGCATCCCAAAGAGATCATAAAGAAGGGGAAAGGACCCACATGCACAGAAATATTTATAGCAGCTCTTTTTTGGTGGCAAAGAACTGAAAATTGAAGGAATGCCCATCAATTGGAGAACGTCTGAAAATTTTGTGGTATGTGAATATAATGGAATACTCTTGTTACATAAGAAATGGTGGGCAGGCAGACTTCAAAAAAACCTGGAAAGACTTGCATGTACTGATGTTGAGTGAAGTGAGCAGAATCAGAAGAACATTGTACACAGTAAAAGCAACACTGTGCAATGACAGACTTTGTTAGACTTAACTCTTCTGAGCAATGCAAGGATCTAAGACAAGTCCAAAAGACTCATGATGGAAAAGGTCATCTGCATCCAGAGAAAGAACTATGGAGTCTGTATGCAGATTGAAGCAGACTATTTCTTCTTCTTCTGTTTTTTTTTTTTGCTTTCTTATGTTTTTTCCCTTTTGTTCTGATTCGTCTTTCACATCATAAGTAATGTGGAAATATTTTTAATATGGCCATAAATGTATAGTCTGTATCAGATTGCATGCTGTCTTGGGGAGGAAGGAGTTGGGGGAAGGAGAAAAATTTCAAACTCAAAATCTTATAAAATCAAATGTTGAAAACTAAAAATAAATTAATTAATAAAAAGAAAAAATAAAAGTAGTAATGGGCAAAATACTAGTTTCACTCCCAAGTTATTAACTGGAAGTGCTGATACTTTACTGTTACTATCCTTGCAAGTTCTTTCTTAATCCTTCCTCTTTCCAAGCTCTTCCTGAAGTCAGCAGGGATCCCACTCTTAGCCTTTCCTAGCTACCTGTCCTCTTTTTTTCAGTACTCTACAATGACCTATCCTTTTCAGTCTAACCTGGCCTGAACTAGCCATCTTTCCTCTTTGGAAAATAGATCATATTCATGTACCCATTTGGGAAGTGGTGAAAAGAATGAGATTGTGGCCATGTTGATCAGAGAAATTTAAGGAATTAGTGTGTAAAGCCAATCAGCGGTAGATTCCTGAGAGAATGCTACTGTGAACAGCCTTTAAGATTCGGATTACCACGGTATTAGTGAACACTCTGTTTATTCCATTACAAAATCAGAGTCAGTACAATGTTCACAGTTTCAACAGTTCACAATATTAT
>CM053599.1:132694783-132713859 GCA_028646575.1 Pseudocheirus occidentalis | reverse complement strand
ACAGGTTCTCATCCAGTCCTCAGGGATGAACAGCTCCCAGGTCCTTGTCCAGTCCTCAAGGCAATCCCCAGCACACACTGAAGTTCACCGGATTCAGCACACCTCAAACCCTTCAGGACTTCTCTTACCTGGAACTCAAGGATAAGCCAGGCCACCAACAAACAAAGTCCCATCCTGTTCATATCTTCAGTCAGCCTCACTGAGAAACCAAATCCAAAATCTGTCTGTTTCTCCAAAATTCTCCTGCTTATAAACACTGGTCTTCTCCCAAGTGAACAGGGGAGTGTCTTAGCCAATGGCATTCTTCCACATCAGCAGGGGAATTCACACCTTTTCACCAAAGGACAGAGTTCTATACTTAGGCCTAAGTTACTAGGATCTACTTAACCCTAAGTATATCAAACAAATTGATTACCATTACATACTGTTAAATACAAGTTTTGGAGATGGAATTGTTACACTGGCCCCCTTGTTTTGAATGCTGACACAAAAAGGGATTTCTTTACACTCTCCTCTTTCCTCCCCCAGCAGTTCTCTATATCTTGAAAAATATGAACAATAGTGCACTAAAGCTTAAAGAGTAGATATGATTTACCTTAAGGAAAACAGGAGAGGGACTTGACAAAGACTTGAATGCACTTGGGATTTTGGGAAAATGTCTACCATAGAACAAACATATGCACCTTTCAAAAATGTCTTCTATAAATTGAGAATATAGTTTTTAAGGAAAGTAGTACAGCTACATGCCATTTATATCATGAGGATGGAATTAGATAATAAGTATCTTTCCAGTAGACCACTAGACTTACTTGATAGGAAGTATCTCTCAAATAGAAATCTCTCAGCGACTCCATTGGACTTACTCTCAGCGCTGGTCTACAAGCACAAAACCCCAAATACAAGGAAGAGAAGGAGTAGGAAGCGGGAGAAATGAGAGATGCAGCTTGCTACATAACTTTTCTGTACTGTCATGTAAATCCTATACTCTAGATCATCCTGTAACTCCCCTCCTTCTACCAGAATCCATCTCTTCTTGAAACCTAACCAGGAGAAGTTTCAACATTGATGATTCAAATATGCTTAGAAATAATCTGATTTTGAATTTTAAATTCAAAATAAAAATTTGAATTTTAAAAATTATCACTCACATATTACTGGTATATCATTGGGTAGAAGAAGAACCCAGGTCACTGAACTATCCCCATTACATGATCTATCATGGAAGTCCAAACACATAGCTAAAACACATTTGCTATAGAGTGAACCAATTCACTGTGCTCCTCATTCTCTTGAAGGTATTCAATGAAATCATCCTAATGGTGAACTCACTCCCTAAACACATTAGAATTTTCTCACTTCAACACCCATCCAGAAACGTTGTCCTTCTAAACTTTCTTGATCACCACTTCCAGGTCATTGCTCAGTTTCTTCAGGGCCAATATCAGTCATGAGGCCATATCCTGGAGCTCTCAAATATTTCTATAATTCTTCAGATGACTGCATGTTTGGCTTTTCATTTTCTCCTTTTTGTCCCAACTGTCCAAAACACCAGATATGACCAATTCACTGATGTGGCAGAAAAGGAGCAAGATAAAAGCATTGCCTGCCCTGGTCAGTGGTGCAGCAAAAGAAAGAGTAAGTTGGCAGAGACCCAGAGAAAGTTGACTTTAAAAGGGTTTCTCTGCCAAGACAGAAAAAGATGTTGGTACATTGCTGACTTGATGGGCAGACAAAAAGGAAGAGCAGGAGTTCTATATGTGCCTTCCAACTCTTCTTCCCACTATTTCCATTTAAAAAAAAAGAAAGATAACTTTTAAAAATTAACCTGTATTTTATTTCAATGAAAGAATATTTGTCTTTCATCTCCCCCACTGCAATTAAAAAAAAAAAGAAAGTTAAAAGAAAATCCTTGCAATAAATATGTTTGCTTTGAAAAAACTCTATAACCTTTCTTTACCTTTACCTAGGTTTGGAGGCCAAGTTGTACCTTGAATTCCAAGCTTTAGGAATGGTTGTTGGAAGGACCATCCCTTTGTAATGAGGGTAGTCAAAAAAGTGTCACTTCCCTATCTCTATGTTCTGACTACAGTGTACCCCCATATAGCTTAGGGTGGGAACTCAGCCACAGCATATTTGGCCCACTCAAAGTGGCCAGGGGAGCTAAGTTCAATGAATATACTATGACATGTGCTCTAGCCAGAGCAAATGGGTGAGGGGAAGGGAGTGGTTACTCCCATCTCACCTTTTTAAGGAAGGGGCCATCTGTCAATCAAGGAGATCCAATCATATTAACAATAGAAAGTCATTTCAATTCAGTTAGATGGGACACTGCTGGCCTCTTTTCCAAGACCTATTGTTCTTTACCAAATGAAATGTCAATTAGCAATTATGGTATAAAAATATTCTTAACAATCTGACCCCTAAGAAAGGGTAATTCATTCCTTTATTAAATAAATAACTGCTGAACTAATAATGGGTATTGAGCCTATAAAGAAATTAAATAATAAATAGAAAAATGCATCTTGGAACATTTTAGAGAGAAAATCACCTAGAATAGAGCCTCTGGGTATACCAATGGTTAGGGAGTGGGATAAAGATGATGATTCAGTAAAAAGAACTGAGGTCAGACAGATAAGAGGGATAGAGTAGCATCATGAAACGCCAGCGAGGAGAAAGTTTTCAGAAGGAAAAAATGTACAGCAGTGTCAAATATTTAACAATTTAAGTGAAATGAAAGAATATTTACAAAAATTAAAACTGCCTAGAATATTGCAAAGAGGTGAAGAAGGGTGGAGATTGACAGTAATTCACTGTGTGCAGCACTGATTTACAAAGCACTCTACATATATTTTATGCATGTATTTAATACATATGTAGTCTCATGTTATCCTCATAGCAACCTGGTGAGGTGAATGCTATTATTATTCCCATTTTATGGATGTGGAAACAAAATCTGAGAAAGATCAAGTGAGTTGCCCAAGGTCACCCAGCACAGGGTGTCTGTTGTCATTGGGGAGGTGAAATACAGGAACACCGGGACAACATCAAAATGAATGGCACATAGGATACGCTTATCAACTGCTTGCTAGCTAGCTGATTGGGCACTAAATGGTATAGGATCATAGCTCCAGAGCTGGAAGGGACCTCAGCATCCATCTAGTCTAGTTGTCTCATTTTACAATTAAAGAAACCAGAGCCCAGAAAGTTATTTGTCCAAGGTCACACAGATATCAGAGCATCAGGAACAGGATTTGAACCCATCATCTGACTTAAAAAAAAAAATACATGTTCCATTGTATGAAGCGTCTGCCTAATTGGAGGTGATCTTAGCTGAGGGTCCTGAGATTGACTTCAGAGTCAGAGCTGTTGAGGTAAAGTTATAAATCAGGCTGCTTACATTTCTCCCAATACCCCCTCCCCCATTTCCACTTACTTTCTAAAGTCCCCAGGCCCTTCATCCTCATTGGCTTCTCAGAGCTCCCCACAGAGGTGACTAATCTAAGCCTACCTACTTCTAAATTTGTCCATCCAATATCCCATTCCCTCTGGGCTTGACTCTAAACTAGACCTAATCTGAAAGACTAATCATGCTAAGGTGTTAGTGGCAGATACCAATTTAATGTGTCACCCTTCCCAGGTCAGATGTATGTAATAACTCACATTTCCACAAAGCTTTAAGAATAACAGAACATTTTCCTCATCATAATACTCTGAGTAGGAGCCTTTCCTTTTTGCCTTTGTGTCAATTATCACCTAGCACAGTGCCTAGCATACAATAGGCACATAATGATTGCCTTCTGACTAACTGATAGCAAGTATTATTATTCCCATGATTATAGGATCAGAGACAGAAAGGACTTTTAAAGCTCATCTTGTCTAATCCCGTCATTTTACAGTTGATGAAACTGAGGCGATAAGAAATGAAGGGAGAGTCGCTCATAATTCCATTAGTGAGACTGAAATCACATCTAGCTCTCATGGTTCCTAGTTCATCATTCTTTCATCTGTAGCATGATTCTAATTTATCTTAGCAATGGCTTTTAATTCTTCAAATCAAAAAGAGGGAGGAATGGGGAAACTTCAGTCACAGAGGTATAACATTAAACATAGAGATTTAAGAGTGGACAAGACTTTTGGTGTTGTCAAGAAAATGAGTCAAGATAAACAGAAATAAGAAAAACTTAGTGTAGTGTATAAGCTGCACCATCTCTGTAGCTTGAAAGTCAGCCGAATTGTCAGGGCTAAGGGAAGATGGAGAAGCGTGGGTAGCCAGAAATACCATTGCAGCTGTAAACACTTTCATTCATTAAAATTCTCCCATTCTGAGTTGCCAAAGCATGATTTTCAGGGTAAAGTTTGGACAGTGTCATATTTGTTCAGAGCATAAGAACTGAGAGAAACTAGGTAGTTTAATGGATAGAGTGTGGGCCTGGAGTCAACAAGACTCATCTTCCTGAGTTCAAATCTGATCTCAGACACTTGTTGCAAACCTGGGTTACTCACTTAAGCTTGTTTGCTTCAGTTTCCTCATCTATAAAATGATCCAGAGAAGGAAGTGGCAAACTACTCCAGTAGCTTCTTCAAGAAAACACCAAAATGGGTCATGAAAAGTCATGAAGAGTCTGAATGACTGAACAACAACAAAAATGAATGAGAACTGAAGGACCTTCCCTGCCTCCGTTTATCTGGAGATTCTGTCCCTGCCTGTCCATTTGTGTGAGTCTGAGTTGTTTTGACTGGATTTTATGCTAGTAGAGTTAATCTTATAATAGATTCCAGTGGAAGTCTATTTTTGTATGTGAGTGGTCTAGAGAGTTCCTTCTGAAGTCCATTATATATATACCCATAATGTCCCAAGTTCAGGGATAACGTCTTCAATGGGGAGAGGCTCTCATGAAGGAAGAATGCCCACCATGGTAAGGGTATCCTATGAGTCATATCCCATCCTGCTGAGATTGCCCATATTAATAATAACAACAACAATAGCAAAAACAATAGTTGCTAGCATTTTACATAGCACTTTAAAGTGTACAAAGCACTTAATCAATATTATCTCATTTGGTCTTCACAACTACTCTGGAACATGAATACTATTATTATCCCCACTTTACAAATCAGGAGATTGAGGCACACAAAGGTCAAGTGACTGTAACGCCCATGCATGAGCAGCTTCCCAAAAGAATGCTACTGTGAACAGCTTTTAAAGTTCTGATTACACAGTATAGTGAGCACTCCATTTATTCCATAACAAATCAAGGTAAACATTCACAACAAATCGAGATACAATATACTCACAGGGGCTGGGATAGGGAGACCCTCCCTGCCCTACCAGAAAATAAGAAAGCAGAGCAGGGGATTGCTGTTTTAGGGTTGGGGCAGGGGCAAGACGGGAGAAAATTTGTAATTCAAAAATATAATGAAAATGAATAATGTAAATGAGATACAATATACACAATATTACTCACAGAAAATCATAATATAGTGTTTGTAACAGCTTGACATTAGAATGGCCACATAGTTTTTCACCAAAGTGGTCACAGTATTTGGTGTATTGTCTTTCCCTAGCAGATTGTAAGCTTTTGGGGGGCAAGGGAATGTCTTTGCTTTTGACTTGTATCCTCAGCCATTAGCACAGTGCCTGATGAGTAGGAATCCCTAAACAGTGTTTTTTCTTATCCTATCTACAAAATGAGACAATATGATTAGCTCCCGATTGTAAACAAGGCGGTAATTTACTTAACCAAGGTCTTTTATATGTAGATTTGCTACTTTATTCAGGTCTTTTCTAAGTTTTGTGGTCAGTAATCCGTGTCTACCATAGTAGATAGCTTGCTTTCCTGAACAACCTGAGATTCAGTGCAATGCATTATATAAGAGGGAAAAATCATCTGGGATCCTCGAGCCAGTAAACTCAGACACAAATTCAATTTCCTCAAGGGCTTATTATCAGGTCTGTCTCCCAAATTCCCTATCCACTAATATGAAAGAAAAAAAAAAGCTATTGCCACTGCTTAGCTAATAAAATGGCCAATATATCTGTAGTCTCTTATCAACAATGGGCTTGAAGAGAAGTATAGTTTTTCTCAGCTCGAAGGAAGGACCAAAAGATCATAGGAGGTAGAAGCTATGCAATAAATGGGATATCAGGGAATTTTGGAACCCTAGAGGCCAACCAGTGTAACACTGCTTTTATTGTTACTGTTGAGTTGTTTTATTTGTGTCTGACTCTTCATGACCCCATTTGAGGTTTTCTTGGGCAAAGGTACTGGAGTGGTTTATCATTTCCTTTTCTAGCTCATTTTACAGATGAGGAACCAAGGCAAACAGGGTTAAGTGACTTGCCCAGAGTCACACAGCTAGTAAATATCTGAGGCCAGATTTGAACACATGGAGATATGTCTTTCTGACTCCAGGTCCAGAATTCCATTCACTGTACCACCTAGCCGCCCAGCTAGGGAAGGAAAAGTATTGCTGTTTTCAACTGAATATCATCACAAACATTCGGAGCCTGACTTACTTAAGGAGTGTCCTATATGGTTAGAATTTTCTTTCATATTAGGACCAGGTGAATTTATATCTTCTATACTGCCTCCCCTTCTCTGACTTATGCCAGACCTGGCAAACTGACAAGCTTTATCCTTAAATCTTGTTGATCTGCTATCTGTATTTTTATAATGGGTTTTGTCTACAGATAAAAGATAAGCTGATTTTCACTGCATTCTGAGACAGAATTTGCTACAAAGGGGTTGACAATGAAATTAGAGGAAACAGGGCATCTGTGACCTGATCACACCAAACCTAACAATGAACCTATTTTGGAACTCTTTCTTTTTGGATATCCAAAGTGTGTGTGCTGGTGTGGGAGGTGGACCAGGGAAGATGGTTCATCTTTCATATTCAGAACTACATCTTCCACAATATGAATTACTTCCTGCCTCTTTCATCTGACCTTTACAAGCCTGAGCAACAGAAAGTATTCTTTTGTTGCTTGAGGATAATGACTATCCTTGCTCTATCTTAAAATTCCCTTTTCTCCATCAGAATATTGTGATATGGAGGTTTGATTGAATGTTTTCTTGGACCCAAACCCAGTATCTGTGAACTGGTTATCTCCATAGCATGTATTCATAGGTGACCACAACTCATTGAAAGAAGACCCACAGCTTTTTTCATTCCAACAGTCCTTCTTGCCTACTTTTTCTGAGCACTCACATTTTGCATTTTGTTACAACTTTTCAAATGGAGAGATTCTTCTATGCCATTCCACAGTAGCCAAACAAAACAAAACAGAATAAAACAAACAAACAAAATGACCCCTCTATCTGTGAGGTCTGAGATCACATTGTTGGGGAGGTACTTCCACTCAGTGGATCTCCAAGTGGCTCTAAAGTTCGAAGTTCCTTTCACCAGAAAGAAACAATGTACTTCCTGACCCAAATGCTAATTTCTTTGAGAAAGGGAACCCTGTGCCTGACTATGCTTCGTAGAAGGAGAATGACCATTGGTGATATTATAGTGAGAATTCCTTTCAGGTATAATTTGGACTAAATAGCCACTGAGGCTTCTTTCAGTTCTAAAATTGGGTGATTCTGTGATTATGGCATAGTCTAATTTCACTGAACTGTTACCCCACAGAGAATGCCTAGGACTCAAATAGAGGACTGGAATAAATAATAGTACTTGACAAGTTCAGCCTTATCCAACAGTAGCTCAGGGAATTTACCCATTTTCAGATCATTTTAAACCACTTCTATCCCTGCTGAACTCCCTCTGTGCAGAATGAGTAAGTTTTTAGCTAGAGTAGATGCTCTCTCATGATGCATCTCAGGATTGAGGCTGACCCTAAAATAAAAGTGCTTGGATATTTCTCCCAGAATATAACATTCTTCTGTGATGAGAGCTATTTACAATGCATGAGATAATTGGTTATTGATGAACCAATCATCTGGCAGTAGCCACTGGTGAATTAATGGTTGGCCATCAGTCTGCCTTATTTAAGAAGTTATTGACAGATATCCTATGAGCAGACTAAATCTCATAGATGCATATTTTAATGTCTGGCAGCTCTAACTTTTCTTCGTTTCCCCCTCTCAAGGCTTTTAATCTCTGCCTCAAAACACCACTACATAGGACTCCTGATTTGGGAGTATGTATTGGGATTGGGGAAGGGGGAGTAGCAATTTATTTAGTTTATATCCATTTAAGGAGCCACCTATGGTTAATTTTGTCCACATATTTTTTCTAGGGATTTTTCTCACTTTGATAAATTAAAATTTTAGGATCATAAAGTTAAAAAAAAACAAAGAGAAGAGACTTTAGAATTAATTGTGTACAATTCCTTTATTTCATAGGTAACAAAACCCCTTTATTTTATGGGTGACAAAAGTAAGGACCATAAAGATTAAATGACTTAATGTCTTAAGTGGGAGAGCCAAAACTTGAACTCATGTTCTCTTCTTCTAAATCTCTCCATTACTTGCTAGTTTAGGGGCTATGGAGGATATGAAGAAGTATTCAACACTGTCTCTATCCTCAAGTAATGTATAGTCTACAGGAATAGGCATATCTAAAAAGATAACTAACAGGACAAGACATTGTACCATAGGGCCAAATGACAGAAAATGAGTGTTGTGAATTAGAGGAGGGATGGTCACTGTGAGCTAAAATAGTCTGAGAAGACTCCTTAAAGAAGCTGGAACTTGATCTGGCCTTTGGAAGATAGATAGGATTCATGAGCAAAAGTTTAGAGCTGATTTGTGTGGTAGGACACTCAAACACCCTACTCTTTTTGTAGGGGATAATTAGCCTGAAGGGTTTTTTTAGCAAATGATGTTTTTTTCCCTGTTCCTGTCCCATACGCAGTACAGTCTGACAAATTATAGTATCTAATAATATCAGATCTGGAAGAAACATTAAAGGTGGTATTAATTCATAACCCCTCCTCCCATTCTCCAGGTAAGAAAGGTAAAACTCCAAAGACAGAAATAACTTTATTCAAGTCCTAACAGGTAGGCCCTGACCCAGATCTTCTGAGTTCTAGCTCATAATGTTACTTGCTTATCACAAGAGAAGGAAAACTTTATAGGGATACAGAACACAGGACAGACACCCCAGGGGTAGAATGTTGGAGAATCAGTACCAAAAGGAAAAAGGAGAGTGTATTAGAAACTGGAAGATGAGTGGGTTGAAGAAAAAAATTTTTGAGTTGCCAATTTTGCCCAGGTCAGCAGCTGGGATGGTGTTTGTGTGTTTCCTAGGCTGTCAGCTAGTGATGCAATGGTGACATGTTGCCTCCTCGGGGCTTCCAGATTTATTCTAGGGGGAAGAGACACTTTGTTGGAGGAGTTATCACCTTGTCTCCCTGCAGAAATGCATTGCTGCCTCAGCAACAAGTCATGGGATGCATTCCAAGGCAGAGAGTTTGACAGACCTGGAGCGGAAAACTCAAGGCTTCCTACAGACATCCAGAAAGAGCATGGCATGGGCTTCGTGCTTGGAATTGATAGGTGGGAGTGGTTGAAGCCTGAGTACTCAGCTCTTCTGGTTTTTCCTACAACTGTACAGACATCAGGCAGATATAAATAAGCCATTATTCCTTATACTTCATCATTCTAGAAATTTGATTCTCATGTTTCCTAAAATCTTTTTCTGCTTCCTTAAAAAGACTGTTGTCTTGGGACTGTGAGGACTGTGAGTGACTAGGCTTACAAAGTAGCAAACTAATAAACATCTTCCCTTTTAGTTTTGGTGATTTATAGTTTACAGAGAATTTTCTTTCCATCTCATGTCTTATTTAAGTCTCACTACAGTTTGGCATTGCCAACAGGGCAGGAATGAGCTTCCTCATTTTACAGATGAGAAGATGAAGGCTCAGAGAAACGATTTACCCAGAGTCAGATAACTTATCATAGAATTGGCAATCAAACCCAGGGCTTTTGACACAAGCCTAGTGAGCTGTTAACTAAATTATATAGCATGAAGTGGCCTGGGTCCTTTTGACACTGGAGCAAATAATTCAGCAGTAATGGAATAATTTCAAGACTTTATACTTAACACATTTGAATCTTATCCTATTAGATACAGTTCAGTTCCCTGTCCTGTTCACATCCTTTGGGATCCTGGTTCTGCCATCCACTGTTTTAACTCTGAGTTTCATGAAATTTGGTAAGCAACTAGGTAGCACAATGGATAGAGTCCTGAACCTCAAGTCAGGAAAAGCATGACCTTGGACACATACTAGTTGTGTGACCCTAAGCAGGTCACTTAACTTCTGTATGCCTCAGTTTCCTCAACTATAAAATGGGGAGAATGACAATACCAATCTCACAAGGTTATTATGAGGATCAGATGAGATAATATTTGTAGTGTTCATCATAGCGCTTTTCCTAATAGATGCTGTGTACCTGTTCATTCCCTTCCCCTCTTCCCCCTTTACCTAAATCATCGACATAGATGTGAAACACAAATCCTTGTGCTATTCCAAGGCAGACTTCACATCATGCTGACAATGAACCATTAACACCTACTCTACAATTCCAGCCATCCAAATTCTAAATCTGACTGTACTATCATTTAATCCTTATTTTTCCATCTTCTTTACAAGAACAGAATGATACACCTTAACTTAAGCATTTAACTGATTTCAAAAATTTAGGTAAACTGTGCCCAGAACCTTCCTTTTATCTCCTAATTTAGCAATCCTATCAAAAACGGAAATGAGGTTAGTCTGGCATGACATGCTCTTGATGATGTTCTTAATTACTGCTTCCCTTTCTAGATGTTCACCATTTATTTAAAGAATTAGAGCGGAAATTCACCCAAAGGGCAGTGAAGAGGTAGGCTCATGATAGGAATGAGCAGGCTACAACAGCTTACTAACACCACCTCCTCCAAAAAATCAAAGTGTGAGACAAATGGTGTAGAGTATGTGATTGAAAAAGATAGATGACAAAGGCCAGGTGATGGTAGTCAGAAATAACTAATGTAATACATTAGATTGTACTCAATGTTCAGAAATTTAGAGGAAGTCCCTTCCCATATTGGATAGCCCCCTCTTTAGAGGACTTATAAGAAAACATTGGCCTAAGTAATGCACGGCAAGAAGTCATAGCCAGTTGCAATTCACTACATTGGAAAGAGGAGGCACATAAATAAACTCACATTTCTGTCAAGGAGTCAAATTTTTGGATTCTGGGAACACTAATGATACACTTCACCTACTTCCTAGTTTTTCCTGAAGCTGTTCGCAGTGTTCTCATAAATAGGATATGAAGTTGGAATTGTCTCCCAAGAAAGGGACATTGCTTTGATAGAATTCTATCCACACTCTTTATGGTGGTCTTCTCTGATGAGCCACCTGTGCCTGTTAACAGACCTGGGGTTGAATTCAGGGTACTGTCTATGAAAGCTAATGGGCCTCTCTACTGGCTTTGATCTCTTTATCTTGGCCTAACAAGGTATGTATTCTCATCCACTGATCCCAGACACACACACTATCAATCGGTCAGCATGCATTTATGAGGTGCTCATAGCATGTCAAGCACAATGAAAATTTTGTTGCTTAGTCATTTTTAGTCATATCGGGCTCTCATGACCTCTTTGGGGGTTTTCTTTGGCAAAGATATTGGAATGGCTTGCCATTTTCTTCTCTAGTTCATTTTAAAGATGAGGAAACTAAAGCAAACATGATTAAGTAACTTGCCCAAGGTCACACAGCAAAGAAGTTTCTGAGGCTGGATTTGACCTCAGGTCTTCCCTATTCCAGCCCAGTGCTCTATCCACTGCACCATCTAGAGCTGGAGATAAAAAGAAAAGAAAAAACAAAACCCCTTCCCCTCAAAGAACTGAGATTCTAATAAGAGAGGCAACATGTAAATATATTCATTTACATAAAAGATATACGTGTGTATACATATACACATAACACACACATACACACACACCCCTACTCATATTAGATGAAGGCAGTCTGAAAGAGGAAGGTTTTAACAGCTGGGAGGGGAAAGACCAAGGAAAGGGAAGAGGGGACAAAAGAGCTTTCCAGGCTTGGAGGGACATGCCTTTGTAAAAGGCTTGAAGATAAGGGATAGTGTCATGTTCAAGGAACTAGATGTAAACCAGTGTAGCTAGATCATAAAGTGTGTAGACAGGAGTCACACAGAAACACATAGACCCATACACCCACACATACATCCAAATACCACCCCCTCACACACACATGCACACACACACACAAAAAAAAAAACACCACCACCCCCTCTCTCTCACACACACACACACACACACACAAACACCCCCCCCCCTCTCTCACACACACACACACACAAACACTGGATGTCATTACAGGGAGTACAAGGAGTTTTTGGAAGGAGTTAGGATACACAACATCTGCAGCATGTCCAAGGGCAGAAATGCTTATTCTTCATAAAAACCCAGCAGGCTGCATAATTTCATAGAGGAAAAAAAACCAATAATATAATTATACACAATATGTAACCACAGGAAATAATGACTTTGTTGTGTTCATACACTCACATAGATGGAAATGGAAATTGCTCCAGATAATCTTTCCCAGGCTTCCACAGCTCACACTTGTACAGGGTATCTGATGGCAGCAAAGTATGAATATAATGGATGAGTCTCCTTGAAAGGTATGTTGGCTCTGTCATCATGTCTAAGCACCCTAACATGAAGGAGCAACCAGCCCTCTGACAACTTGTTGAGCTGACCAATAGGAGAAATGGAGAGTTTACTATTTTGGTAGCCACTTTACCACCTCTTCCAATGCCTCCTTTCTCTGTAAGTTGACAAGTATCTATTAAGTTCCTACTATGTCCTAGTTACTATGCAATGTGCTGGGGATGCAAGAAAGGAAATATCAAAGAGCTCACATTCTAATATACCTTACTTTCCCCAATTCTCATCCTTCTTTTAGGTTGGTCAGTGAAGATGAACAGAATCTGCAAAATTCAAGACTTTGTGAGTAAATGTGAAGAAAAATTTGTATTGCATCCTAATACAGAATGAGATGTGAGCCCCAGAAGAATAAAAAAAATTGCAAGTAACTGTAGTATTACCACATTGAAACAGTCAACAACAACGTATGCACTCAGTAATTTTAGGTAGTAAGAGAAAAGGAGAGGCAATGTAGTACAGTGCAAAGAGCACTGGGTCAGGAGTTAAGAGACCTAGGTTCTCATCACAATTCTTCTACTAACCAATCATGACCTTGGTCAATCACTTGACCTCTTTGTAAAATGAGGATATTGGGCTTAATCATTTCTAAGGTCTCAACTCTAAAATCTTATAAATCTGTGGATGGTAGTGGGGAAAGTGAGTGAAGGCAGATGTGATTTCAAACCAGAAAAACTTTATGGGAGGTATTAATTTAGAACAAGACTTGCTTCTTCAGTCTTAGGGAAATAAGCATAGAATAAGGGGAATTATTTTAAGTAAGCTCATCTGTGATGACTTAGTTTAGATTAGTATATTGTGTTAATGAGGTATCAATGAAAACAAAGTCTGGTTCAGTCTTCTTATGAGGCAATAATATTTATTCTTTCTCACATTCATTTTCCATTCTCTAACCCTAAACAACCCTTTTGAAAATCTGCTTCTAAGGGACACAAACAAGAAAACATAGAAGTCTCCAAACAAATCTATCTCTACTACAAACACCTCAAAATGTATGCCCAATTTATAGTGTTAGTAAGGGCTTCTTAATAAATGATGGACAACAAATATAGAATTAGGACCTCTTCTCATTACATATGCCTTCCTTGTGGCTCAAAACTTTGTTTTAAAGTTAACAACACCTAGACATGAGCCATCGTTCATGGCCATACCCTGTCTAGCAAATGGCAAGCATGAGGAGAGCTTCAAATATATTCAAATGGAAGAAAAGTCACCCCCGTCTACAGAAAGAAAGCTGATTCTAGGAAGGATAGTGTACCACTCAGAGTTCATTCTCTCTCTTCAAACTCCCTTCACAACATCTTCAGACAATGAGTAGTGGCTTCTCTGGATTTCCAGAGTCACTGCATATGCCATGTAAGCAATTGACAAGTTTTCTCTTTGGAGCTCATTTCATATCTATATGGATGTCCCCTTTTTTGCATGGTTCCTCTGAGCCACTGACCTGCAGCTGAGTGAGTCCCAGAAACCTCTTTCTTAAAAGATTTTTTATAAAAGGTTGGGATTTAGGCCAGCTAACACCCAGGGGCTCTCTTGGAATTCAGTATTTTGCTCACCCATTACCATGTAGTCATTACACTACACTTTTCTTACCCCTTTAGATTCTGTAGAAATATCTGTGTCCTGGGGTTTCACTAAAGGGATGGTAATTAAACCAAGTGGGATTCTACCATTCCATAAACTATTAGTTTAGGTAAACATGAGAACAATAACTAAATGCTGCTTTTATATTTTGAACAGCATGGAACCCATACCAGCACACATAAAAACAAGCACAAGATGCTGTCTAAATTATAGAGCATAACATGAGGCAGAGAGCCAAGTTCACAGTAAATCAATGAAAATACACAATGGGAAACAACAGAAGAACTGGTAACCGACTGCTGACTTGACTTTTGTATAGGAGGATCTTACCTCCTATAATAAGATGATCCTATAGTCCTACAACCTTTTTTTTAGACTTATCCTGGGTAGAGTAGAACAAAAGTTAATCCATCCTGCCAGAACCGTAACTAGAAACTCTGACACCAAGGGCATGTACAACAAAACATGCCTGGGTTCAAGTGGTGTAAAAGGCACGTCCAAATCAACTTTTTAGAACAAATTACAGTGACAGAGTAGGGAGGGACTTCAGGAACCTGTAGACTCAAGGCTCTGTGAGTTTCTCCTGTCATTCAGAACACCATAAAGCTGCTATGAAATAGAAGGGAACTGAGCCCTGAATAAGGAAGGAGCTCAACCTCAATACAGTCACAAAAGAGGAAGAAGTACACCATTTGTAGTGTCCAATTTTAACTATTTACTCTTACTAATCAAGAGCTAAGTTTAATTGCATCTATAAGGTGGAGAGGGCATGCTGACACACTCCACTTTTTTATATGGAAAAGAACTATATATTTATGTTGATATCCTGGGGCAAAAGCCTAATTTAAGCTCTGTTCGATCTAGCAGTCTAGTTTGTCTGTCAAGTCACATCATGTTCTAGTGCAAAGAAGAGATAGCTGGGAGGCCAGAGAGCCAGAATCTATTCTAGACTCTTTAGTTGGCTAATCATGTGACTTTAGGCAAATGTCCTTTCTGGGTTTCACTTTTCTACTCTCTAAAAAGAGAGGGTATATGGATGATAAGTGGGTTCCTCTTTTGAACTAAAGTTCTTTTATTTGATTACTCCAACAACAGTGTGTTGCTGGGATGTAGCCATGGGCAGAGACACAGACTCCATTATTTGAGATGACCTTCCCTACTGGAAGCCAATTTGTCTTTTCATCATCATTCAGTTGATGAGCCCACCCCCTTGTTCACCTTGGCTGGCTCCCCAACAACACCCAATAACACAGTCTCTTTGGAAATAACTAGATAAGTTTCTGAATTTTCATTTTCTGTTTAACCAAGTAAGGACTTTATTGATGGGGGCAGAGTTGAACAGAGAGGTAACACCTCAAATAAACCATCCTTGATCCTCCCTGAATGGGCAACCATTTGGCAGAACCACAAAGTGGGGAAATATGGACACAATCATGATCCCTTACTCAGAGAGGAACTAATGACACAATCATGGTCTATCTACAGTCAATTATTGCAATTACTGGAAGCCACTGTCTTGTCATATTTCATTTAGCACAAAATGGCAGCAGGGGAGGGGAGAACCACACAGGGGGCTCAGCTTATCATTCCTGTCCCTGAAATCAGGCATGTTTATAAAGAGGAGTCTGCCGGCCCCAATAAACTGCTCCTGGGTAAGTCATTAAACTTCGTGACATGTTAATTTAGGGTGATATATATTGATGATGTAAAGCACTGTAACTGTATAATATGATTAAATAAACTCAACAGGCTCCAAAGCAGACCAGTTGAACCAATGTGCAGGTCTCCAGCTGTGGGAGATAAGGCAAGAAAAAAGATTTCAACAGCTTTTAACAGTTGCTGTCTTAATAGAATAGTCCCAATCTTAAAGGGCTAAGTACTGGTATAGTCTATGTGAAGGTATGCTCTCACTGCAGTTAAATTAAGACCTATCAATCTCAAGTTTAAAAAAAAGAAAAAAAGGCTTTCTGATTCCTTGCCATTCTTTACCAAAGGAAGGTAAAAAGCAATTTCTAAAAAAAATGTTTGCTTTTATTTTTATATCACCTACATTTCCCAAATTCTTCCTCCTCTACTTCCCAGAGAGTCATTCATTATAATAAAGAATAAAAAGTGAGGGAAAATTTAAACTAAAAATGATCAATATATTTAAAAAGTATGATATTAGTTTCAGTGTGCTACACTCGTAGCCTCCTACCACTGTGAAAAAAAAATAGGAATGAGATATTCTGGCATCTCTTCTTTAGGGCCAAACTTGGTCATTATAATTTTGCAGCATTTAGTTTTAATTGTTTGGCTCTTTGTTATTCTTTCCATTTAAATTGTTGTGTTCTCTGGGTATATTGTTTTCCAAGTTCTGCTTTCCTCACTTTGGATCAGTTCATATAAGTCTTCACTTACTTCTCCATATTCATCACATTTATTTCTTATAGCAATAAAGTATTTAACTAGATACATGTAGCACTATTAGTTTAACCATTCCCCAATCAATGGTTATTAATTTTGTGTCCAGTTTCATGCTACTACAAAAAGAGTTCTGCTATAATTATCTTTTATGCTGTGTAATGTAGTCTGGGTCCAATACTTGTTGGTCTCCTTGTAGTTTAGGTCCAATATTAGAGAGAAGGGAGACACTCGTAGGTTGTTCAGTTGTTAAGAAAAGGAAACTTAAGCATAGCATAGAAAGGATATTCAGCAAGGTATAGGACCCAGCTCAATAGACTTGCTGGCCACCCTTTTTTTCCATATGAAAATTTCTAGTTATTGGGGGCGGGTATTGTGACTCAATGGGCTTTGGGACGACTAACAAGTCTGAAGGGTTCTACTGCACATAGGAGGGCCTTCTATGACCTTATGTGACTAGAAAGCCAGGCCAACACTACCTGTTGTCACCAGGAAGCTTCATCAACTGAGAAATGTAGTGAACCTTAGTCCTCTGGATCAATTCAAGTCTTCTGGACAACTTCGTTGCCTTTTAGGGAAATAACTAGCCTTACCCTAATCTAATAGGGCCTTTTTGCCTAACTAACTTCCATTGGATATAAAACTCACAGTGAGATTCCTGGCTTAAAGGATATGCACATTTTAGTTATCTTCTTAATGTAATTTCAAACTACTTTCAAAAATGGTTGGAGTAGTTCCTTACTCTTTGATCCTAAACTTCTCAAGCCATCCCTGAAAAATCAGACAATTGAGCTAAAGGTTATTTTAAGTCCCCTCCAGTTCTTAGAGAATCTGTGGTCCTCTAATCCTAAACTAAAGTGCCTTCAGGGCTAGCCATGCTATTCCAGAGCAATCTTTTCTGGGAATACCAATCCACTGCTTCTTTTTCTCTTTTGACAATTTCTCTTTTAACCATAGCAACTAACTTCAAATATGGGATTTAGTACCCCTCACCATCACAGCCCAGCTCTCTGGACCAAATCAATTGGGTAATACTTACTGTACTAGTTTCATTCTCAGTCAATATCCTGCTAGACTATGTGGAAATATGGTCCTTCGGTCATTGGATTACCCAATTGATTTCCGAATTAATTTATGACTTTGTGCAAGTAAATTGACTGTTTTGGTTCTCAGATTTCTCATCTGTAAAATGAGGGAGTTGGATTAGAGAATCTTCAAAGTTCCTTTGAATTCTATATACCAGATTTCTATTTTCATCTTTTTGGCCCAAGATGTATAATGGGTAAATAAAATATTTCCCATCTCCCCTGTCCTAGGTCCTCTTCTTCCTCTGCTATTTTGCTTGATGATCTCATTGACTTAAATAGATTCAGTTATCATTATTAATTCCCAGTTCTATATATCTAGTCCTAATTTTTCTCCTGAGTTCTAGTCTCATATCACCAACTACCTGTCTCATAGTCAAACCCAGTATGTCCAAAATATAGCTTATCATGTTCCTGTTCAAACCCTCTTCTGTTCTCACCTTTACTATTCCTTTTAAAAGCACCACCATTCTTCTAATCACCCAGGTTTGCAGTCTTATGTCATTCTGGACTCCTCACTTGTATTCCCCCCGATACATCCTATCTATTGCCAGTTCTCTGCAGACTCTCTCCTCTAGACTCCTTTCTCTCCACTTACATAACCACCACCCCATAAAAGCCCTCATTATGTCACACCTACTGCAGCAGCCTTCTCGTTGGTCTCTCTGTCTCAGGTCTTTGCCTACACCAACCCACTTTTCACCTGCACTTAGTTGCAAAAATGATTTTCCTAAAACAGAACTCCTGCTGTGTTATCTCACTACTTAATAAACTCTATCATCTGTTTGTCATTTAAAGCCCTTCACAACATTTCCCTTTACTACATTTTCAGTCTTCTTATACATTGCTTCCCTCTGTATACTATTGAAACATCGGCCTTCTTGATGTTTCTCAAACACTTCATTCTATCTCTTGGCTCCATGGTTGACCTTCTGTAAAGCCAATCAGCAGTAGATTCCTGAGAGAATGCTACTGTTAACAGCTTTTAAGATTCAGATTACACAATATTAGTGAACACTGTTTATTCCATTACAAATCTTTATTCAGTACAATGTTCACAGTTTCAACAGTTCACAATATTATATACATTCTTCAGAACAAGGAAAGTCTCAATATTGTATCTTATTACAGAAAGGAACAAGGAACAACAGAAGAATCAGCTGGATTCCCTAAGGGAGAAACCAGCTTCACATTTTAAGATTCAATCAATCAATTAACAAAAGGAATGACCTAGTTTCCCTAAGAGGGATTCAATCAATCAATTAACAAAAGGAATGACCTAGTTTCCCTAAGAGGGAGTTGATTCAATCA
>CM053599.1:132682241-132694683 GCA_028646575.1 Pseudocheirus occidentalis | reverse complement strand
ACAATCACCTAGATTCAGGAGCTGAAAGCTTACAGGTTCTCATCCAGTCCTCAGGGATGAACAGCTCCCAGGTCCTTGTCCAGTCCTCAAGGCAATCCCCAGCACACACTGAAGTTCACCGGATTCAGCACACCTCAAACCCTTCAGGACTTCTCTTGCCTGGAACTCAAGGATCAGCCGGGCCACCAGCAAACAAAGTCCCATCCTGTTCATGTATTCAGTCAGCCATTGAGGAGCCAAATCCAAAATCTGTCTGTCTCTGAAATTCTCCTGCTTATAAGCACTGTCCTTCTCCCAAGTAAACAGGGCAGTGTCTCAGCCAATAGCATTCTTCCAAGTCAACAGGGAAATTCACACCTTTTCACCAATGGACAGAGTTCTAGGAATCCACACCTTTTCACCAATGGACAGAGTTCTATACTTAGCCCTAAGTGTCTGATCAAACAAATTGATTACCATTACACCTTCCCATGCTTGGAACTCTCTATTCCTCATGACCTCTTTCTCCTATTTCTTTTGACACTTTGCTTAAATTCTACCTTCTGTAGGGCGTCTTTTCTGCCCCCCTCAACACTACAAGTGTTTTTTTTTCTGAGATTACATTTGATTTTATATACATACACATATGTATTATATGTACATATGCATATATGCATATACATATATTAGTATTTTATATGTATGTATAAAAAGTACATACTAGAAATATTTATACAAAAATAGATTTGCATACGTGTACTAGTTTTTGCATGTCTATTCCATTAGAATTCCATTAGTTCCCTGAGGGCAAAGTCCATGTTTTTGCCTTTCTTTGTGTCCCTAGCACTTAGCAAAGCGCCTGGCATATAATAGGTGTTTTATAAATGCTTGTTGGGACAGCTAGGTGGTGCAGTGGATAAAGCACTGGCCCTGAAATCAAGAGGATGTGACTTCAAATGTGGCCTCTAACCAGACACTTGATACTTACTAGCTGTGTGACCCTGGGCAAGTCACTTAACCCCAACTGCCTCACCAAAAACAAAATGCTTGTTAACTGATCGTTTTGTAATTAAAAAAATAACCAAATATTATACACATTACCCCCCTCAAAAGGTCACAAAAGACATCTCTCTTTGTTAATATCCCCTCTACAAACCTTTTTGCTAGTGGCCTTGAGCTTGGACTTCTTCCGTTAGATGGAAAGTTTCCTTCATTTGAGTTCTTTAAAGATGATGACTTTGCTAGTCTCTGGTAATATCTCTGCACTGTCCATTGGCTTCAAATAGTGGTTACTTTGCTGGGCTGGTGCTGTTCACTAGCAGATACTTAAGGCCAATCCATTACTGGCAGAGCCAAACCTGTCCCCTGGTTTTTGTCTGCCTCCTGATGGAAACATGGCATATTACACACACACACACACACACACACACACACACACACACACACACACACACACACACACCTGTGTGATGTTATCTCTTTCAGGGAACAGTCACAAAGGAATATGAGATCATGAGGTATACAAGCATTTCAGATAGCCATTCAGAACTCTCTTCCAGTACACAAACCAGCATGCAGTCACCAAGCAGAGGAATTGAAGTTCAATTATTTTTGGAGTTCAAATTATTTCCAAATAAGAATTTACAGCACTTGTATTCCCTGCCCAGATTTCATCGATCTGAAGAATCCTAGAACTGGACAGGACTCTGAAACATCATTGAACCCATAGAGCTGTTTTCAGGTATGTGAAAAAAGGGCTATTTTTCTACATTTCCAAATTAGCAAAAAAGTGGAGGAACTTTGAACTCTAGTTCATGTATAGCTCATGAGGTATGTGACAAGTTTTGTGCTATCACAGACTATGAATAGAAATCCTAGAGAAGATATACATATATGCATATACATATATTAATAAATATGTACATATATATCTATAGTTCTATATGCCTATATACCTATACTATATACCTATACCTATACCTTTACCTTTACCTATACCTATACCTATACGTATACGTAGATGTATGCATATATATACAGTATACATATACATGCACATATACATGCACATACACATACACACACATACACATACACGTATATGTATATGTACACATACACATACACATACACATATACATATACATATACACATACACATACATATACACATACATACATACATAGACACAGCCCCCAGAAGGAGTCTTGGAGGTCTTCTAGACTAATCTTCTCATTTTTGAAAGGAAGGAATTAAGATTTATGAAAGTTAAGTGACTAGCCCAAGAGCTCATAGGTAATAAGTGGAAGAGTCAGGATGCAAATTTAGATCCTCTGATTCCAAATCCAGTGGTTTCCCACTGAACCACACTGTATCCTCATAGGAGATCCAAATACTATTCCTCATGCTGAGGCACTATTTTTTTCATCCTGTATCCCACGTCAATGGGAGTTTCTAACATCTCCCATTTTTTACTTGAGTTCCGTCCTTTGTTATTGTTGTTCACTCAATTCAGTTGTGTCTGACCCTCTGTGACCTAATTTGGGGTTTTCATGGCAAAGATACTGGAATAGTTTGCCATTTCCTTCTCTAGCTCATTTTACAGATGGAGAAACTGAGGCAAACAGGGATTAAATGACTTTCCCAAGGTCACACAGTAAGTATCTGAGGTCAGATTTGAACTCAGGGAAATGAGCGTTCCTGATTCTCAGCAGTCTATCCATCATACCACCTAGTTGCCCTATGTCCCTACACTCACCCCAAAGAGCTGAGCTGTGAAATACACTGCACCATGTTATTTCTTTCCTAGTGGTTCTAATTACTCACTCATTGACATTCAAGGGCCTTCCTAACTCTGCTCCTGAGACACAGTTGAAACTCTGTGAGGATCTTACACATTAAGACCTTTTATGATCACCATTATGCAATAAAGAGCATCTGGAGCATGAGAAATGATTGCAAGCTTTTATATTTTTTAATGAGAACAGCTATTTCCTCCTCTCCCCCCTTTTTGATTAATATAATAGTTGCAAAAACCCCACACTCTAAAACTGGCAGAAGCTAACTTTGGGTGAGGGTGTGAGAGGTAGATATCAGGTAGTTTCATGGATCTAAATAGTCACTGAAATCCCAAATGCAGATATGTCTTAAGATGATTTTTTCCCCGTATTTCACAAAGGGGAGGACTAGTGTTTTGTGGACATGAAGATCATTTTTTGGTTATTATTGCTAACTTGATTTCATAACATTAATGAATCTTCAGCTTAGAACAGGTCCTATCATCATCCAGTCCAATGGTGTACCCACTGCAAATATCCTCTTCTGAATGTCTATAAGCAATGACCATCTAATCTCTACTTAAACACTCGGTGATGGGGCATGGAGCAGCACCAACCCCAACAAAGGGTTATACAAGAGGAGTAATATAAATAATGCTTTCAGAGAGATGTATGACCTGAAAAGATGAGAGAATGAGCAAGAGGAAGATAAAACCTGCAAAGGATTGGACATACCATTGCTGTCTGTGCAAGATCAAGAACCCTAAAGGAAAGCCTCAAACAAATTAGGTAGATACCCACGTTTATACACAGATTGGAGGGGGAATGGGGAGAAGAGGCACAGGGGAAAACAGTAAAATCATAGATGTGGAACCTGAAGAGAACCTAGAGAACATCTAGTTCCACTGTCTCCTTTTAATGATGAGGAAACTAATGTCAAGAGAGACTAAGAGATCTACTCAAAGTCACCCAGGCAGTAAGTGGCAGAGCTGGGATTTAAACCTAATCCTCTGACTCCTAATTTAGCATTTTCCCCTCCATTCTAAGATGCTTCATGTCATGAACAGGTAGTGCACTACATCATTAGAAGGAGCATTAGTGAGATCACAGATCTCTCCAAGTATTAAAGTACATGCTTTCTTTTATTCCTCCTAGCACCTGGGAGAGATCTGGATTTACTTTCGGCTTTTGAAAAATTGAGGCAGTTGCTACAATGGAATTGTCCTGGTACTGAAACCATCTATAGGATACATCAGTATGGATTGTGTGTTCTGAATGCCAAAATTTGTGAAATCTCTATTTTGCCTAGTTTTATATGGATCCCTTCACACCTACTAGATTTCAAAACAACAGAAATACCAGCTGCAACCAAAGTCTCATTATGCTTTTTCCTCTGTTCTCTTATTCTTTTTTTCATTTTATAATGTTTAATATAAAACTAACTCCAATGCAAATGTCTGATATGAACAGGGCAAGAAAAGGACAGGTTAATGGGAAGATATGCCACAAAGCATAGCATCCTATAAAAAAAGTTGGGTGCTTTAATATGCTACAAAAGGATACAAATAGCCTCTCTGATATATAAATCATAAACTATAAATCAGCCACTATTCTCCCTGCTCACATCTCCCATTAAAATACAGAAATAAGAAAGGTCAGAAAAGTGCTTCTGAATATTAAGGCATGGAACAGAACTTACCACAGGCAAAAATTTTCACCCCGTGTGACCTTGGACAAGTCATTTAACCACCATGAATGCTAGGATTCTTACCTATCAAATGAGGGGGTCGAGTCAGTTGGCCATTGAAGCCCTTTCCAGCCATCAGTATGCAATCATCTTATCTTGTGAACTCAGTACCTCTGTAGTTCCTTGCTTGAGAACTCCTACTTCTCATCACCTGGGGTCTTATTTTAACTCAGTTTTGACGTTTTGTATGGTTCAGCAGTATAATAGAGGTTTGGGATTGTTGTGAGGATTGTGTTTCTAATATAAAAATCAAGCATAAACTGAACTACATCTAAAGACCAAGTGAAGTAGTTACAGTCAGAGGGCAACTCTGCCTAGTTAGCTGAGAAATTTACATTACATAGATTTATGCTCATAAAATAACTCCTTTCTATTCTTATCTATGCCCAAACCATTTCTGAGCATATTTGGAAGGATTGTACCCTTTTTTTATATGTTTTCAGTAAAATACCAAAATCTATCTTGATAGTCTCAAGATTTAACACCATTCAACACCAGTCCTAATGGTGATCCAATGTATTTCAGCAAACATTTATTAATCTACTATTGCATTTCAAGCACTGTGCTAGGTTTTGGAATGGAAAGAATAACAAGAGATACAGTTATTGTCCTTAAAGAAATTGCATTTTACTTGGAGGTAGGGGATAGGGGATAGGGATAAGACATGTACACTGATGAGCATAATACAAAGTAGGTTATGATGGAGGCAAAGGAGAAAACCAAGGCATTCTAGGAAAATCTGAGAAGTAAAAGGAGACCTTCAATTAAGATTATCATGGAAGATGGTGCAGTCACAGTAGAGAGGTAGGGTCAGAAGTCAAACAACAAAGGAGTGACAGGGAGATAAGCAATTGCTAGTAGTTCCAGATATCTTCCCAGGAGGGTGGCTAACTCAAAGAGCTTCTACACAAAGGTGCCCTGATTTAGTCTTTCACAGACACGCCTCTTCTCAAATACCTTGGATGAGCCTAATAAGTGTAATTCACTTGCCAATTAAAGAAAATTAGAAATCATGCTATTTTTTGGAAAGATCAGGCCAAAGATATACCACTAAGATTAATAAGGTGATCAAATTTTTTAAAGCTTATGAAAGTACTATGGAAATGGTGAAATATGACTAAAATATGAGGTATTTTAATATCATTATCATTTCTTCCAATCATATCTGCACAACCCATGATCATAGGAGTATTTGAGGTTGGATTTGAATGCAGGTCTTCCTGACTCCAAGTCATCATGCTATCCAGTGTGTCACTGTCTCTCAAAATCAGGAAAGTCTTATTCCCCACAGGGGACCCATCTGTGCTGGTGATTAAGGGAATTGTTAGTCCTATGGGGAAATGATTTCCTGAAGAAAGAAGGGTAGGTTCCAAAGTATGAGCATAAATCAAATAAGCGTTGGTCTGGGTCAGAAACCAGTTTTTCCATCTCCCCAAATCCAATGGGCTGAGGTAGGAATGTAGGAGTCTCAAACTAGGAAGGTCTATATGGCACTCAGCAAGTGTGCTATTAGTGAAACAATCTGCCTCCTTGAAGCAGTGTTGAGAACTTTGCATTTATACCTTGCTTGTATGTAGGTGATCCAAATATCATTAAAATTTTGGAAACAAACACAAAACACTACTTTGGACTCTGTGAAGATAGTCTGAATGTAATGGATTTTAAATTCTAGTTCATTTCCACCAAGAAAGGAAGAAATCAACAATATTTGAGATAGCTAGACCAGTTTTAGGGTGATGAAATGAAATGGAATGCTGAGGTAAAAGCACAGAAGTTCAGGGAAGATCTCTATTTTCTTTCATCATCCAGATATTTTGGCATGACTGGTTCATGCACCCAATGACTTCCATTCACTTCCCCATGCTAATACAATTTTTGCTTTGAAAATTTTGACTTCTACTTAAGATAAATCAACTAAGGAAAGTTGTTTCCCCCTGCCATCTTCCCCCTGTCATCTCCACCTTCATTTAAAAAAAATGCATCTTGAAAGGTAGGGAACTTGCCTGAGCTCTCCCCAAAACCTCTCCAAATACCTCTAAAAATGACTAAACAAATTCTAGAGTAGCCAAACCCACAAAAAGATGAAGCAAAACAATTTTCCATCTCAAAACAACTTAGATTTGCAGGAAAGATCCATTGCACCAGGGTGAGAAAGGAGCACAGTCCAGTGTAGGCTGCACCAGTGTAGACTGGGCCCCAGTAAACCAGGAGCAGGCCTTGGATGAGCTGAATTAGTGACGGCAGTGTCAGTCTCCAGACCTCTCATCCCACAAGATGGTATGGACAACATAAGGTGACTGGACAACAGGTCAGAAGAAATTTACAGGGGGGTCCCTTTGTTGGCACCAGAAGCAAGAATCTGTTACATTGTCTGTACTTAGATCTGGATCACAGTCTTGATTCTTAGACCCAGTATTAGGAGGAGGACTAGCACAGCAGAACTTCCAGTCACAGAGGAGCAGAGAGTGTAGTCATTGTTCTGAGGTTGAAAAGAGTGCTTATTGTCACTCACAAACCAGTGCACAGTACAGGACAGTAGTAAATATAGCTCTCCCTAGGTCTTTCCACCTTGGAAGAGCCAAAAACTTACAGGTCCTAGAATTACCTCTGAAAACAGCTGCTTTAAAATCCTGAAGCTTGGGACAGTGCCCCCTCTAGTTGGGAAGCATTGCCCCATGTTAGATAGTTAAAAGTCAAGGAATAGGCTGAGAAAATGAGCAAACAACAGAAAAAAGTTCTGACCATAGAAAGTTACTGTGGTGACAAAGAAAATCAAAACACACACTCAGAAGACAACAAAGTAAAATTTCCTTCATCCAAAGCCTCAAAAAAATATGAATTAGTCTCAGGCCATGGGAGAGTTCAGAAAAGATTTTAAAAGTCAAGTAAGACAGGTAGAGAAAAAATTGGGAAGAGAAATTAGAGTGATGCAAGAAAATCATTAAAAAAAAAGTTAACGGCTTGGTAAAAGAGGCACAAGAAATATAAAGAAAATAATACCTTAAAAACCAGAATAGGGCAAATATTAAAAGAGGTACAAAAAAATCTACTGAATAGAAGAATGCCTTGAAAATCAGAATTGGCCAAGTTGAAAAGAAGGTACAAAAGCCCACTGAATAAAACAATTTTTAAAAGTTAGAATTGGGCTAATAACTTTATGAGACATCAAGAGGCAAACAAACAAAATCACAAGAATGAAAAAAAAACAGAACAAAATGTGAAATATCTCATTGGAAAAACAATTGAACTATAAAATAGGCTCAAGAAAGATCATTTAAGAATTATTGCACCACTAGAAAGTCATGATTAAAAAAAATCTAGACATCATTTTTCAAGCAATTATCAAGGAAAACTGCTTTGATATTCTAGAGTGAGAGGACAAGAAAGACATTGAAAGAATTTACTGATCATTTCCTGAAAGAGATCCCAAAATGAAAAATCCCAAGGAACGTTATAGTCAAATTCCAGAGCTCCAAGGTCAAGGAGAAAATACTGCAAGCAGCCAAAAACAAAAAAAAAATTCAAATATGAAGCCACAGTCAGGATAACACAAGATTTAGCAGCTTCTACATTAAAAAACTGGAGGGTTTGAAATATGATATTCCATAGGGCAAAAGAGTTAGGACTACGACCAAGAATCACCTACCCAGCAAAACTAAGTATAAACCTTCAGGAGGAAAAGTAGACATTCAATGAAACAGAGGAATTTCAAACAGTCCTGATGAAAATGCCAGAGCCAAATAGAAAATTTGACTTTCAAATACCAGATTCAAGAGAAGCACAAAAAGGTAAACAGGAATGAGAAATCATAAGGGAACTGTTAAAATTGAACTGTTTACATTACTACGTGGGAAAATGATATTTATAACTCCTAAAAGCTTTCTCCTTACTAGGGCAGTTAGAAGGAGTATTCCTAGTCAGAAAGCAAAGGTATGTTTTGAATGTGATTGTACGGTTATCTAAAAAAATAAAATTGTGAATCACCACAGTAACTTTCTATGGTCATAAATAAAATTGGGATGACTAGGTAGCACAGTGAATAGAGCACTGGCCCTGGAGTTAGGAGGACCTGTGTTCAAATTTGGCCTCAGACACTTAACACTTGTTAGCTGTGTGATCTTGGGCAAGTCACTTAATCCCAATTGCCTT
Organism: Pseudocheirus occidentalis; assembly: GCA_028646575.1. Lineage (NCBI taxonomy): Eukaryota > Metazoa > Chordata > Mammalia > Diprotodontia > Pseudocheiridae > Pseudocheirus > Pseudocheirus occidentalis. The sequence continues at coordinate 132,686,030 of CM053599.1, read as the reverse complement.
GCCTTCCCCCCAGCAAAAAAAAAATTTAATTAAAAAATTTTAAATAAAAAATATAAAATTAAGGGATGAGAAAGAAGAATGCTCTGGGAAAGGGGAAAGGGAGAGGTAGAATGCAATAAATTTTCTAACATGAAAGTGACTTGAAAAAGATTTTACAGTAAAGGGGGAAATGGGGGAAGTGGAGAGGGGAGCACATGGACCTTATTCTGATTAGGAGTGGCTCAAAGAGGAAATAATATAAACACTTATCTGGGTGTAGAAATCTATTTTGCCATACATGAAAGCAGGAAGGGAAGGGAATAAGGGGGGGGCTGATATATGGAGGGCAGTTTGGGGGAGGTAAAAATCAGAAGCAAAACATTTTAGACTAGATTGGATGAAAATAATATGTGGGAAAATGCAGAGCTGATAATCATCGCTACGAAAAAAATTACAGAGTTTCTCTGATAAAGACTTCATTTCTCAAACTTTTCGAAAACTGAAGTCAAAGAACTAGACTCTTATAGAAATAAGAGCCATTCCTCAATTGATAAATGGTCAAAGGATACAAACAGTTTTTAGACAATAATAAAGATTCAGAAAGTAATCAGCTATCTATAATCATATAAAAATGCTCTAAATCACTATTGATGAGAGAAATACAAATTAAAACAACTCTGAGATACTCCCTCATACCTGTCAGATTGGCTAATATGACAAAAAAGGAAAATGAAAAATGTTGGAGGGGATGTGAGAAAATTAAAAGACTAATGTACTATTGGTAAAGTTGTATATTCATTCAACCATTTTGGAGAATGATTTGGAATTATGCCCAAAGGGCATACTCTTTAACCAAGCAATATTACTATTAGCTCTATATCCCAAAGAGATAAAAAACAAAAAGGAAAAGGATCTCTGTGTACAAAAATATTTATAACAGCTCTTTTCATGGTCATAAATATTGGAAATTGAGGCAAAGTCCATAAACTGGAGAATTGCTAAACAAGTTGTACATGATTGTGATGGAATACTATTGTGCTATAAAAAATGATGAACAGGATGTTCTCAGAAAAACATGGGAAGCCTTTCATGAGCTGATGCAAAGTGAAATGAGCAGAACCAAGAGAACATTATAGACAATAACAACAATATTCATGATGATCTACTATGAATAACAGCTGTTCTCAGTAACAGAGTGATCCAGGACAATTCTGAAGGATTTATGATGAAAGTTGCCATCTCCAGAGGAAGAAATGATAGAGCCTGAATACAGATTAAAGATACTTTTTCTTTCCTTTTTAAAAATGTTTCTTGGTGTGTATGTTTGTGTGTGTGTGTGTGTTTTCTTTCACAGAATGACTACATAGAAATGAGATTTGCGTGACTACACATGTATAACCTATGTCAAATTGCTTGCCTTCTCAAGGACAGAGTGGGAAGAAGAGAGAAAATTTGGAACACAAAACAAAAAAGTATATTAAAATTGTTTTACATGTAATTGAAAGAATAAAATATTTAAAAAGGTTTTATTTAAATGCATCTTTCTACCCTATTTCTATACTTTACACTATGAGTAGGCCAAACTGAAAAGAAAGTCATTCATGAATTAGCATCAGTATTTAAATATGTTTAAGTTTCAGGGCCATAGGCAGGTTAAGGGCCAGGCTGATTTTATTTTCAATTAAAAACTCAGGCATGCTAAGGATTTCATAAACCTCAAAGTTAGTTTTCCATTCCTTCCTTCACTATGCCTGATTTGTTTCATTAGATAAAGTGTTATAGAAATTGCTATGCATTAAATAGCTATGAATGAAAGGACTGGAAGAATTTTTTTTTGCAAAACAGGTGAAATGTCTTTTGACATTTTTTTAAAACTTTATTTAATATATAATGTTATTTTTAACTCCTTGATTTTTTTAAGTGGAGAGAAACATACGATTACTATTTTTTTTGAATGACACATAAATTTCCCTGTTTAATAGCTTCTTCATGGTGACTCATTGCCATAATAATATTGTGTCTCTATAACAGAGGTAGTCAAAAAATTCTAATAACCTGACAGCATTTCCTTTTTAGGAGTATAATCTCATATTAGGATACATAGAATATGACTTAACTGGAAGGTAGCCCTGGTAAGAAAATGAAACCTGATGAAAACGAAAGCAATTCCATGTCCTCCATCTCTGTGTCACTTCAGAATTTCAACACTACCCCTGCTCTCCTTATACAACACAGCTCCAGAAAACACCAGCCTTTTAAGAAGGAAAATCCCTATGGGTGTTTTCTGGAACTTATGGACTCTTGTCATTGCTAGACAACCCCCTCCCATAAAAAAAAATTGTTACAAATTACATCCACCTTCCTCCCCCTTTCCAGAAAGCAATCCTTTGTAATAAACACTAAAAATGAAAGAGAAAAAAAGATCAGATCAGCAAAACTAACCAACCTATCAGTCAGTTCCATCAATATATATTGTTCCAATCTGATAGTCCTGAGCCACTTCAAAAAAGGGAGTAAGAAAGGCACGTTCTCATAATTCTCGTATCTTTTCAGAGCTGAGTTTGGTTGATATAATTGTACAGCTTTCAGTTTCAGTGGGTTTTTTTGGTTTTTATTCTTTTCATGTACATTCTTGTATTCATTATGCATCTCTTTATGTTCTACTTAACTTTGCATCCATTTATGTGAATCTTCAAATGCTTCTCTGCATTCATATTAATCATTTCTCACAACACAGTAATATTCTGTTATATTTATGTATCACTATTTGTTTTGCTATGCCTTCAATAAACATCTACCATATTTCCATTTCTTTGCTACTCAACAGCCACAATAACAAAGGACTATGATATTTTATTGTTCAGGGGGCCTTTCTTTTTATCTTTGTTTCCCTTGGGATATATACAGTAAGATCTCTGGGTCAAAGGAATTAGGAATTTTCATCCCTTTGTTAGTATATATGTAAATGCTTTATAGAATGTATGGACCAGTTCAAAGATCTTCTGACAGTGCATGATGCTGAACCATTTTGACTGGATTGTGAATAGAGATGATTACCTGCTGTGCTTCTGGAAAGTAACACATTGCTCCTCTGTTCAGAGACTCAGATATCAATCAGCTTGTAGTCTTCCAGACCTTATCTACTTCTTTCAGAAGAGAGATTCTTAAATTGGGGTCTGTGTACATTTTAAAAAATTTGATAACTATATTTCAATATAATTGGTTTCTTGTGTAACACTATATATTTTATTTTATGCAGTTAAAATATTTTTCTGAGAAAAAGTCTGTAGGTTTTATCAGACTGCCAAAGGGGTCCACAACACATAGCAAAGTTAAGAATGCCTTTTCTTTCTTTTTTTAAAATTTTATTGACTTATTTGTCTACTTTTAGGTTACAAGATTCAGTTCCAGAATCACTTGAGTTTCAAATTTTTCTCCCCTTCCTCCCCATCCCCCACCCCTGCCATGGTGGCATAGAATCATGTATAGGATCTGCAAACTCCTTCACATTGTATACTAGTCTGATCGAATAGGTGTTCTAGTCAATGGAGTGAACAATGAGAAAAGAGAAACAAAAACCAAACATCGAAAAGAATGATAGCACGCATTGCTTCAGTCTTCTTTTAAACTCTGATCTTTCTGGATCTTTCTCTGAACGTAGACATCTTCTTCCATCCTGAGACTTGTATAGTTGTCTTTTAACTGTGCGATGCTGAGAAGCGTCCAGTTTTTCAACATTGGTCGTCACACATATGATGTATCTGTGACTGTGTACAAATTTTTCCTGGTTCTGCTCTTCTCACTCAGCAT
>CM053599.1:132652905-132681741 GCA_028646575.1 Pseudocheirus occidentalis | reverse complement strand
TTCCTGTTTTATCATCTTAGCCAATCTGACTGGTGAGATGTGGTACCTCAATGTTGTTTGGATTTACATTTCACGAATCAATAGTGATTTGGAGCATTTTTCCATGTGTGTAAATATATCTTTAATTTCTACCTCTGCAAATTGCCTGTTCATATCCTTTGACCACTTATCAATTGGGAAATGACTGGCAAAGAATGCCTTTTCTAAAAGATGTGAGCTCCTGTCTAGAAATTAGGTCATTACTAGAACCACTGACATACACCTTTTATATGTCAAAAGAAATGATCTGCCCTTAGAGTGCCTCTTCTCTATCTTTCTGAATCAATCATTTCATAATAATGGTATATTACTTACCTTCTAGGTTCAGAAAGATGAGGATCAAAACTAGAGTGGCCTCATTGCCATGTGTTTTCTCACCTGTAAACGGACTTCTTTTATACTCTGAGACTTATGAACTTATTCTAATGTGCATTGTGCATTATGGATTGCATGCAGCAGAAAAGTAGATATGGACCTGGGTATAAAACAGAGCTCTTATGAAAAACTTCTCTCCCATCAGATATACAACTTTATTTCCAAAATGGAAATATGGGCTCAGGGAATTCTATGAATTCATAAACACAACACAAAACTGTCCAGTCTTCTGAAGACTGCCCATCACCAATCTCTAAGGGCACTGCCAGCTGGCATGTCATCCACTCCCCAATTACATATACACACCAAATTCTTCTGAACAAAATTCAGGTTCTCTGCCATTTCCTACTCAGCCTTCTTTCTCTGCTAAATTGATGTTGAAGCCATAGAGGCTTTCTAAGGAACCACTGAGCTAAGGAAGAGTGCAATCTTCTGAAGAGCTGGCAAAGCATGGATGGCCTCCCCACCACCTGTAAGTTCATCTGCATTGCAGCTAGGGAGTGCCAGTCACAATCATGACAAGACCTGCCAATCAGACACAGCACAAACACAGAGCCCAGAATGGGGAGGGGAGAAGCATCTTCTTATTAAATGCCAACTCCAGTTTTGAGTGAAGGTGGTGATACATTTAATCTTCCAATCCCTTACCAAAGGCAACAGCCAGGTTGTCACCATTTATAGCATATGCACAGAAGCTATGGTCATAAAGAGGACATTTTATGAGGACATATGCTGCATGCCCAAGAGCACTGAAAGTGCTGAATGTCATTCTTGGGCTACATCGTGATTATATCTCCATTGAGTCAGGAGAAGCCTAAAGGTCTTAGAAGTCTGCAATCTCTAAACAAATTCACAGCTGTGAAGAATCAGATGACCCAATTCATCTTTTCCATCTCTATGTCCTCAGTTCTATAACTATGGAAATCTGCATCCATTTCACTGCAACGGGTTTCATAAAATATGCAACAGGATTTGCGATTTATTTTTCAGAGCAGCAAAATCATTGGGGAAAGAGCCAGTTTGAACCTGGGGAAGGACAGAAGGGAGAAGAGGATTGGCAGCCACAGAGAAGATTTTGTATGTATCTGCTCTCCTAGGACCCCATAATCCCAAAGCAATCCCCGTTTTCCAAATAGCATACTGCAGAGAAATCCAAAACTTCTTAGGCAAGGGGGGAATGCAGATGCCCCAGTTGTATTTTCTTAGGAACCTGGGGCTAACCATCCTACAAGGAATATCCCAGATGGTAAACGGAACTGAAGTTTGCACATAAATTCTCCCTGGAGAATTGGTGGTTGGTGATAGCAGGTCTAATGAAATTTTTTATTGTGGTTATTACATACAATTTGTACAGTATATCATGCACTGAAATTTCTTCTATTCCTATAAATCTGGAATTGCCATAGTAAATGCCCATGCTTAAGAACTGCTGTCGAACACAATTACCTCTGTAGACAAACTCTCTTTAGGACATAAAAACAGTTGCTACTGAGAAGGCTGAATTGCACCAGCAATTTTGTAAATATTTGAGTGATATATTTCCTTTTTGATAAGTTTTCATAGCCTTGGAAAGCTGTCTTATCCCCTAATGTATCTGCTTCCCCCCCACCCCTTACAGTCTTAGAGAGATTGTAGTTTTCAACCACAAAGTTGTAAATCGGCCTATTGGACAATTGTCACTTATAATAGGCTCGGAACTACAAAGTACTTTAATTGGCATTAGAGGAATTTTCTTCCTAAGGTGTCTATTAAATACACAAATGAAACTAAGGAATTCCCGGATAGCCCTGGATTTGCTTTTCAGGTCAATTGTTCAAGGTGTGCTTGCAAATGAGGCTCCAATGTCTAATGAGGTCTCTCCCAAAGCATTCTTCGTATTTCAGTCAATTCCAGGAATCATTCCTGGATACACAGCGCTGATTTTCACCTCAACTAACTATCCTGGACCAGAGAATTTCAAAACATTTTTGAGTCAGATGTTATTACCACGTATGATGGAGAAGGATGTGAAACCCTGATATTGATTTTCTACAAGTTCTGATATTAGTGATAGCAAGATCTTCTCCACCAGCTTATAGCAAATAGGGTCCACATATGGTCAAAACTCCTAAAAATGGTTTCTAAAAGAAGACAAGATTGATGGATCATAGAAAATGGTGGAAGTGGGGAAACATGTTAATTGAATCAATGGAGAGAGTTCTGATAACAAGAGGGCTAATTATAGCATATTGGCTTAAAAGAACTAGTTCTTTCCTCTGAAAGGCTCTCAGTGCTTTAGATCAGGTATTTAAGAATTACAATGAACAAGAAAACTAGCAACAAGATGTTGTTAGCATTTATTATTTGTGAACAAGCAAGCATTTATTAAAGCTAGAGCTGTCCTTGCCCTCAAGGAGTTCACATTCTAATGGGAATAGATAACATGTAAGTACTATGTCCATAGAAGATGTATATACAGGGTAAAATGGAAGTAATCACAGAGGGAAGGCACTTGCTTTAAGGGGAGGCATTGCATAAATGATGTCTCTCTCATTAGAATTTAAACTCCTTGAGGGCAGAGGCCATTTTGTTTTCATCTTATCTTCAATTCTTAGCTCAGTACCCAACACAGAGAAAGTTTTTAATAAATATTTATTGCTCCTATTTTGAAAAAATGAAAATTTGTAAACATGTTGAAATGTTAAAGAGTTGTGGAAGCTTCTAATATGGGACCAGCCCAAACCTTTGTTTTCCATTTCTCTATGGAGCTTTTAGGTCTGAAGAAAAAGGCCAGATAGATATAATTACCAAGTATGATGGTGAAATATGTGAGAAAATTAGCACAGATTCCCCATCCCACACTCCCCCCAAAAAAGGAAAGGAAAGGAAGGAAAAGCCAGAGTACTGGTAAGAAAAAAGAGGGGATAGGGGAAATTTCCAATTGGTATATTTTTTTCTGTAAGAAAGATAATGCACAAGTCTCAGCAATCAATGAATATAGTAAACTACTGTTTGACAAACCCAAAGACCCCAGTTTCTGGGATAAGAATTCACTATTTGACAAAAACTGCTGGGAAAACTGGAATGCTATATGGAAGAAACTGGGCATAGACCAAAATCTAACCAAAATCAAGTCTACCAAAATCAAGTTGAAATAGGTGCATGATCTAGGTATAAAGACTGATACTATAAATAATCTGGGAGAGCAAGGAATAGTTTACCGGTCAAATTTATGGAGAAGGGAAGATTTTATGATCAAACAGGAGTTAGAGAGCATTATAAAATACAAAATGGATATTTTGATTACGTTAAATTGAAAAGTTTCTGTACCAGTAAAGCCAAGGTAACCAAGATTAAGAGGGAAGTGGAAAATTGGGAAAGAAATTTTACAACCAGTGTCTCTGATAAAGGCCTCATTCCTAAAACAGACAGAGAACTGAGCCAAATCTATAAGAATACAAGTCATTCCCTAGATGATAAATGGTCAAAAGATATGAACAGAGTATGAAATTAAAGATATCTATAAGCATATGAAAAAATGCTCTAAATCACTATTGATTAGAGAAATGCAAATCAGAACAGCTCTGAGGTACCACATCTCACCAGTCAGCTTGGCTAAGATGACAAAACAGGGAAATGATAAATGCTGGAGAGGATGTGGAAAAATTGGAACACTAATGCATTGTTGGTGGAGTTGTGAACTGATCCAACCATTCTGGAGAGCGATCTGGAACTATGCCCAAAGGGCTACAAATAATTGTGTACCCTTTGACCCAGCAATACCACTTCTAGGGTTGTATCCCAAAGAGATCATAGAGTGGAAAGAGGACCCATATGTACAAAAATATTTATAGCAGCTCTTTTTGTGGTGGCAAAGAATTGGAAATCAAGGGGATGCCCATCAATTAGGGAATGCCTGAATAAGTTGTGGTATATAAATGTAGTGGAATACTATTGTGCTATAAGAAATGAGGAGCAGATGGACTTCATAATAACTTGGAGAGATTTATATAAACTGCTGTTGAGTAAGAAGAGCAGATCCAGGATAAATTTGTACACAATTACAGACACATTGTATCTGTGACAACTAACTTTGATAGATCGGGCTCCTCTCAGCAATGCAAGGTTATAAGACAACTCCAAAAGACTCATGATGGAAAGTGATATCCCCCTATCCAGAGAAAGAACTACAAAGTCTGAATGCAGATTGAAGCAAACTACTTGTTCTCTTTCTTTTTCTTGTTTTATTGTGTTTCCGCTTTCCCATTGTTCGTTTCATTGGTTATAATCCTTTACAACCTGATTAATGTTTAATGTGAAGGTATTTGCAGATTCTCTACTTGATTGCATGCCACCATGGAGGGAGGGAGGGAGGAGAGAGAGGGAGACACAATCTGAAACTCAAGGGATTGTGGAACTGAATGTTGTAAACTACAAGTAAATAAAATAAACATTCAAGTACATTTATTAAATGCAAAAAAGAAGGATAATGAACAATAATAATAATTTACAAGAACTCTGTAATGAGTTCTTGATATTTTATTAGGGGTATATGTGCCAGTTGGATGGGGTTGTATGTGATACGTATGTGTGTTTGTATATTTGCATACATGCTGATGAACATAGCATATACTGTAGATAAACAGGGCAGGCTTATGTTTTGGTGGAGTAGATGTCTGTTTTTGTGAGAAGGCTGAAAGATCCTTCCCTTCCCCTGCTCTTAACTGTGCACAACTTCTTGTATCTTTTCCCCATCACCACAACCAAAGTGCAGAAAACTAAATATTCATTCATCCTTAGCTTTTCCTAGTTGCTTATTGTTCCATATTCAGACTCATCATTTATTTTCAAGTGTTATAGCATGGGGCCAGAAAGGATGAGAAGTTTATAGGGATGAAGATTTACTATGGATCAAAAACTCCATCTTCTTATAGCAGTGACCCCCCTCCTGCAATTGCTGTACTCTGGTAACTTATATACAATTTACTTGGGGTACAAGTGGAGGGCATTGAAGTGCTCTGTGGAACCTTTGTTCCCAAAAAACATGTCCTAGCCAGAAACAGCTAAAAATTGATCCATTTATCAGATTGGTTAGCCAACTTGGGGAAATACAGGGGAGATGTTTAAAAGTGAGAAGACAGAAAAAAATGCAGAAAAGGAAGTGATTTGGTGGGATGGGCCCTGAAGCATCAAGGGATATCATAAGAACCATGGCTATCTGGAAGGAAGCTCAGAGGGGTGATGAGAGCAAGAAGGATGAAAAACAAACTCCATCCTTTACAGAATTTCACTTAAGGTCAGCCCTTCCATCTAATCTAGAATATACAGATTATGTTCATATTTTCTCCCTCCCTCCCTTCCTCCTTCCTTCTCTCTCTCTCTGTCTTTCTCTGTCTTTTCTCTCTCCCTCCCTCCCTCTCTCTCTCTTTCTCTTTGTCTCACTCTCTCTCCCTCCCTCCCTCTCTGTCTTTCTCTCACTCTCTCCCTCCCTCCCTCCCTCTCTCTGTGTCTCTCTCTGTCTGTCTCTCTCTGTCTGTCTCTCTGTCTCTGTCTCTCTGTCTCTATCTCTGTCTCTCTGTCTTTGTCTCTCTCTCTGTCTCTCTCTCTGTCTCTCTCTGTCTCTGTCTCTGTCTCTCTCTCTCTCTTTCTTCTTCTTCTTCTTCCACTTCTTTTTCACTCTCTTCCCTTGTTTGCCTTCCTCCCTCCTTACAAAAATCGAATTGACAGCCTATATATGAGGGAGGTTGTGTGGGTGGGCATTAGCGTTATGTTTAAAGATAAAGAAAAGAAGCCTTTTTACTCCCACTAGAGTGCTATTTTTATTTTTAAATTTGACATTTTTCTCAGTGTACATCAAAACCTAAATCCCCCTGAGCCCCCCTTACAGGCAATGGTAGGATATAGTCATTGCAGTGCTAATAATGAAAACAGACCACTAGTTCCCATTGATGATTCAGCAGAATTTTACTAATGCCCACAAGGGGATGTTGGCCTCACCAGGTCACCTTCACCAGGGCTTCACTCAGACTAGTTACCCCATTCCAGATGGGTAGCACTAGTGGGTGTTGTTTCAAGGAGGAACTGAGACAATGCACCAGGGTCTTCCCTCAGCAAGAAAACTGGGCCTCTCATAGAGGCAAAGAAGCAATCATATACTTCCAACCACCATCACCAGAGGCTAGTTTTCATCCTTGCACAGCCCATTTCCGAAAGTGCCAGGCTGAGCTGCCCTTGCTTTCCATTTTTCATGCTCTCTCGTCTCTTGCTTAAGATTTTATTTCTCTCATCTTCCACCGAGATGGGGTTTAAAACATGCTTGGTGCTGAAAATTTAATATGCACAATAAAATTTAGCACGTAGCTGAAGTAAAAAAAAAAGTCTATGCACCAAAAAATGGTCCAGTCCGGCAGTTTTCTAAATGATGTAGGAGAGAAATAATGGGGCAGAGTAGCAGAAGCCTGACCCTATTCCCATAAGACTGTAAGATTTATCACCTACATAAGCAGAATGCTACAGAAAAGAGATCTATTGACCACAGCAATAACTCACAAGCCAGTAACACGAGCTGAGATACTAGCCTGGTATTTGCTGATAGTACCTTTATTATGTGGGACTCCGAATCTTTTTAAACAGCCTTGCTCCACAAGCTACATTTTTTTTTTGTAATATTGCACACTACCTAGTCTTTTTCAGACTCACCATTTATTTACAATAGTATTATTGCATGTTGGATACCAGCAAGGAAGGGAAGTTTATAGGAATGCAGATTTACTATGGGTAGAAAGCTACATCTTCTCACAGCAGACGACTACTGCCCCCTGCGCCCTCCCCCCAAAAAAAATAAAAAAAGAAGAAGAAAGCTAACCACAAGTTTGGTAAAAGATCTTATTTTCCCCCTGAAAGAAATACTTTTCTGACTAAATGTTTAATAGAGAAAAAAAGCCAGCCTACCACCTGTGATTCTTAAAACTTTAATCCAATCACCATCACTCCCCTGTTTGGCAACATCTACCCCCACCCATCCATGCTTTCTCCCACAGGGCTCTAGGGAAGATACTCAGAAAAAATTAGTGCTGCCAACCTAAGATTTCAGAAATGGAGCTGAGATGAATCAGCTGTAAATTGCCAACAGAATCCATCCCTTTGGGACACAAAGATTATATTATAATTCAGTGGTTAATCAGAGAAGAATGAGGTTAGGGTGGGATCTGAAGAGGACACTGGGAGAGAATCAGGAATTTCTCACTGGTAGTATTTGCAGGAAATAGCTGATGTTCTTGCTTATGGCTCTTTGAAGATGCTGAATGGTTTCTAAAGCCAAGAATGGCATTATTACAGACTCACACCAGTCTCATGGGTATCACAAAATCACAGGATCTCAGTTGGAACAAAACAGAGGCCATCGAGCCCAACCTGGATGTGAACAAAAATGCTCTAAGATAGTCCCAGCTATAGGTCATTGGGTTTCTGCTGGAAGACCTCCAAAGATGAAGGATTCATAGTCTCCCATGGCAGCTCATTCCACTTGAAGGTAGTATTAATTATAGGATGTTCTTTCTTATATCAAACCCAAGTTACTTTTGTTCAGCTCCTACCCATTATTTCTCTTTCTGCACTCTGTGGTAAAGCTAAATTAGTGTAGTCCTTCTTCTAAATCATGGCCCTTTAGATAGCTCAAGTCCACTATTAACAGATTCTTCAGATTTACACTTACTCTTCTCCAGGTTAAACATTCCTGATTGTTTCAACCAATATTTAAATAATATGGTTTTCAATGAAGCAATAACCACTTATTAAGAATCTACTATGTGCCAGGCATTGTATAAGTGCTGGGAATAAAAAGAGCCAAAAGATAATTTTCAGCATCCTGGAGGTCATGATCTAATCAGGAGATATCAAACAAATATGTACAAACAAGGTATACATAGGGCAAATAGGAAATGGTTGACAGAGGGAGAGCATTAGAATGAAGAGGAGTTAGGAAAGGCTTCCTGTAAAAAACGAGATTTTGTTTGAAACTTAAAGCCAAGGGTGTCAGCAGGTAGAGTGAAGGAGGAAGAGCATTCCAGGCACAGGGGACAACCAGAAATGAGAGGGGAAGTGTCTTATTTGTAGACCAGCCAGGAGGGTGCTAGGTCATGAAGGGCTTTGAATGGCAAACATAGCCTTTTGAATTTAATCTTGAAGGCAGTAGGGAACCACTAGAATTTATTGAATAGAGGGAGGTGAGACGATAAGAACACTTTGGGAACACTAGTAAGAACACTAATACACTTTGGGAAAATCAATTTGGTGCCTGAATGGAACACAGATTAGAGCCAGGAGAGACTTGAGGCAGGCTGACCCACTTGAAGGCTATTGCAATAGTCCAGAATCTATACCAGAGTGGTGCAAAGTCAGAAGAGAGAAATAGGCATATTTGAGAAATATTTCAAAAATTAAATCAACAAGCCTTGGCAACATAGTAGATATGAAGGGCAAGAAACAGTGAAGAATCCAGGACGACAAGTACCCATGACATGTTTGCCCTTTTATGGGTGAGCTCTATATGTCTAGGTTGTTCATGGATAAAACAAAGACGCAATATGACTGGGGCATAAAACCAAGGCTACTTTCTAGACCCGTTGTCTATCAGGCACACATATACACACAAATACACAAACACACACACACATACACACACACACCTTGCTCTGAATACTATAATTCTGTTAAAATAGTTCAAGATTATGTGTACCTTTTTTCAACTATCAAATCATGATACTTACTTATAAAACTTGCAATCCACAATGATCTTTGGTGTTTGTTTTACTTGAAATATCTTAATGCCACATCAACCCAATTCTGTTGTCCTATACTTGCTTTTGTTGAATTTTACATTTATCCTTTAAAAATGTCATCTTATTGATTGATTTTTTGCAGGTGATGGGGGGCGGACAGAAGTTCTCTCTATCTTACCCGGGTTGTTAATACAGCGGCCAGTCATGGATCCAATAACAATACTGATCAGCATGAAAGCTTTAACTTGCTCTGTTTTTCCAACCACTTTATCAGACAGTAGGTTATTGAGTTCTATCGTTTCTGATTCTCCATTGTCTAATCTGCTCCATTGATCCATCTCTTTTTAACCTATACCAGATGCTTTATATTAACCAATACTGGGCATTATAATATAGTTTGATGTCTAAAAGTGCTCATATCACTTCATTCCTATTTCTTTTCATCATTTCTTTCTATATTCTAGATCTTTTTTTTTCCTAAATGATTTTTATTATTATTTTATCAAGATCCAGAAAGTAGTAGTTTAACTGATATAGTACTAAAAGTGTAACTTAGTTTTGGTAGTATTGTCATTTTTATTTTATTGGCACAGACTAGACATGAGCCCTGAATATACCTCCACCTATTTGGGTTATTTCTTTAAAAAGGAGTACTTTTTAATTGAATTTATACAAGATTTTTAGTCTACTTTTTTTTTTTACTTTTGGAGGGCAGTTGGGGTTAAGTGACTTGCCCAAGGTCACATGGCTAATAAGTGTTACATGTCTAAGGTTGAATTTGAATTCAGGTCCTCCTGACTCCAGGGCTAGTGCTTTATTCACTGTGCCACCTAGCCACCCTTTAGTCTACCTTAATAGGCTGATCACCAGATATTTTGTATGTTTTGTAAATATTTGGAATGGTGTTTCCCTTTATATTATTGCTTCTTTTTGGTTGTTAATATAAAAATGCTGTTGTTTTTGAGGATATATTTTGTAACCTATAACTTTGCTGGAAGTATTAATTATTTCAGTTACCCTTTTCACCGATTTCCTAGGATTTTCCAAGTAAACCATCATATCATCAGTAAATAGGGATTTTTTTTTACCTCTTTTTAACCTACCTTTACGCCTATAATTTCTTCCTCTTGTCTTTTTATGGTTGCTAGCATTTCCAGAACTATTTCAAATAATAGAAAGAAGAGTGAGCATCCTTGCTTCACTCTGGTATTTATTGGAAAAGGTTCTGGTATATTTCTATTTCATGTGATGCTTGCTTTTGGTTTAAAATTTTTTTTTCATGATATTAAAAAGGTCCCTCAGTGCCTATACTTTGTAGGATTTTGAGCTCATGCTTAAGCAGCCTGATAGCTCTTCACTCCCAGGAGACTATCATGTTGGTGTTGGATTTAGTGTGTATACCCAATTGGCTTTAGCTTCCCTGTACCTCAGAAGCACCGAATTCAAGTAATTCACCAGATTCAGCTTCCTCAGTCCCTGAAACTAAGGTGAGTGCCACCATACCTATCCCATCTCATTTAGGTTGATTCATTAAACTAGCCTATTGGGATATTTTTGAATCCTGATTCCCCTTTTCCATTGTGCCTTATTCTCAGGTCAGTGTCAGTTTTTGCCAAGTGTCAAGAGAGGACTCCTCCCCACCATATCCCTGATTATTTCTCTCATCCCTGACCTATATCCTTTTTTGTACTGTCTACCCCCCCCCCCGTTTACTTCCAATTATCTTCCCTATGTCCCCTATCCTCCTGCTCCTCCAGCATCAATTGTCTCCTGTGGTTCCAAATCCCTTCTTCCCACCCTCCCTAGGTAGGACAAATGGACTTTCAAGCACCAAATTCCCCAGGCCACAACCATAGGAATATTCACCAGTGGAACTCCTACCACCAAAGCAGAACCTCTTTCCTATACTCCCTCACCCTTTTCAATCCTTCTCCCCTTCACTCACTCTCCTATAGGCTCTTCTCTTATTGAGACCACAGAGGTCACATTCCCCTCAGTGCTAGCTCTCAATTTGACCTGGGCACATCACTCAATCCTCTCTATATCCCTGTTCCCCACCCCTTTTTCACATACCCTCCCTCAAACAAACAAACAAAAAGCATGGATTCTTTTGTAGGTAGCTTTTTTCCAGGTTCTATCCATAATGCCCCAAGCCTGCCTCTTCACTCTTACTCCAGTAGATTGCTGACTTCACCTCTGTCTCCTTGTGTATATTTAGAAAGAATTTTCTGCTGGTCCCTCAGCTGTCATTCTGTTGCTGTTACTGTCCTTGGCTGCTGCATTTATTTGCTCCTCCTGAATTTCTGTTGTCTGGAGTATTTGAAAAGAAAATAATCCCTTTGATTCTGGTTTTCTTTCTAAAAATATTTCAAATATTTGTTTGTTATTTATTGAACGTCAGGTTAAAATTGCGCCTGTTCTTGTCCCTCTGGTCACTCTCATCCCCTTCTAGTTAGTATAGTAAGTTTCTAAGTAACCAGTACAAAGTGGTGATAGCAGGAAGTAAAGGTAGAAAGAGGAACCTAGAAGTCAAGTATAAACCATCCCAGAGATCAAAGGAGCATAATTTACAAATCACATCATTTATTAACCAAAAATCACATCCTGGTAATATGTGCTGTTTCAGGAGAAGCAATCCAGGCTTTGCTTCAGGGATTTTGGGTACTATAATATGCAAATCGCAGACAAGTTTCAGACATACACAGTAAGACCAGTAGAACACCAAATGTTACTGACACCTTTGAGAATATTTAGACATGTAAATGGACCAACCCCAAGGTAGCACAGATAAGAATTAGTCTGTTTTGCCCACCAAACAATATAAAAGTAAAGTCTCAAACTTTTGTTCCCCCTCCCCCAACATTCTTTCATCTCCTTTGTGTCCATGATGCCAAATACTCCCAGTTTTAATTCATGATTACATGAGTAACAACTCATGTAGTAACATGTGCCTTTCTCACTCTTCATGTTCTTCCCCAATGACTCCTGCCTTCCTTTACCATCTCATCCCCTGTTCCCACACCATCTGCCTCTGCACCACCTTTCATTGCATGTCTCTGTACTTTCTGTGCCACTTTCCCCAATACCCTCTGTGTCTTATTAAAGTGTGGTTGTCTTTTCACTTCCCACTGCCATCATGGTCTTTCTCAGTGAGTAACCAAAGAACCAGATGTGCCTGCCCCTGCTCATTTTTTTATATGCTTAAGCTCATATTTTCAAGGGCAGGTTATCCTGGGCTTCATCCAGAGTTCCACTGGTCTTTGAAACACATTATTTCATGTCTTCCTATGTTTTCCATTATATACAGGATAGTCTGATGTTTGAATTCCCTTTCCTTTATATCTAAACATCTTTCTCCTGATTGGTTGCAGAACTTATTTCTGACTTGAATGATTAAGTTTAACCACTATGTATCTTAGAGTTTGCATCCTTGAGGGATTTTTTTTCTTTTCTTTTCTTTTTTCCTAGAGGATATCTATAAATCCTTTTTGTCATTTCATCTTCTATGTTCAGAAGTTCTGGGCAATTCTCTTCTATTATTTCTTGTATTATGGTGTTAAAGTTTCTCACTTTATCATGTTCTTCTAGGAGATCTATGACATGATCCCTAGGTTGTATCTCCCCATCTTGTCTTCAAAAACTCAGAATGTTTTGCTTACCTATTGAGAATGTTTAATGTTATTTATTGCTTTTTATTTCTCTTGTAAATTGTCCTTCAATTCTGTATATTTGCATTCCCAATCTCTTGTTCTCTCTTTTGTTTCATTGGTGAGACTTGACATTGCATATTCCAGTTTTTCTATTCTCCCATACTTTTTTTTTCTGTGCAGTCAACAATTTCTGCTCTCATTTCTCTTTTGAAACACTCAGAAATAGGGTGTTGTGGTTCCATGCTCTTCTCACATTCCATGGGTCTTGCTTCATCAAGCATCAGATCATTTTCCTTCCCTTTGTTTTTCAATGTTATTCATAGATTCCTGAACTCACTCACTAGATCTGGAAGCCATACTTCCTTCTGTTATTAATGTCTTCTCCCTGTTGTATTATCTACTTATTTTCAGAGTCTTTGAGCATTCTTTGGTAATTTCAGCCTCTCTCTCCCTCCCCTTCCTCCATTTTTCTTTATTAATTGCTTTCTGATTTGCTTTCCTCTGTTGACGATTTTCTTGGGGCTCCCATTTCAGTGTTCTCTCACATTGCGCAATCCACCAGCCAAGGTGTCTGCCCCAAGTGAATTATTAGTGGATAGAACTGGCCCCAGGTGGCTGCTGAACTCCATCCCTCAGGCTTGCTTGGTAAAGTACTACAAGCCCCACCCCACCCCTAACATCTTATCCTAGGTCCTGTCTTGCTTCTTCTGTTCCTCAATTCTCTGGCCTGGTATTGATAGTCTAAATCTTTACAGCACTGGTACTATGGGGTTGTTTGCTATGATAATGGCTGTCAGTCTTGGCCAGAGCAAACTTCTGCAACCTGGAGCAAGAGTCTCTATCACACCTGAAAGAGAGAAGCTCAGAATATGGAATAGGGTTTTGTTGCAAGACTGTGCAATGGGTCTGTTAATGCAGCTTCTCTGCTGGTAGCATAGAAAATGGAGGAGGAATGGTGAGTGAGAATTGGAGTAAGCATCAGTTTTATGTTTTTGTTTTGCTTTGTTTTGATCTTCTTCTGGATTCAGATTATTCACACCATGGAGACAGATGAAGTTGTTTTATCATTGGTGCATAATTGCTGTTGTGTAGAGTTTTGAATGATTGTGGGGATGGAGAAAATGCCTAGTGCTCCACCTTGTTGCTTGCACATAACTATTATCCCTTAATAAGTTCTAAATTTCCATAGCAATCTAACTGCTATCATATTGTCCACATCTCTCCATTTTGTTTACAAGTTTACAAATGCGAAACTTTATCAAATGCCTTATGTAAATTCTAGTAGAATTACTATGCATGTATTTCATTTTTTTTTAAAGGAATGCAATCGACAGTTAGTGATTCCCCTGCTTGGTGCCATTTAAAAGGTAGCAGCAAAGCAACTTTGCATGAAAATGTTTTTCTAACTACCTGAAATTCCACCTTTTAAAATCTCTTGGGTTAAACATTACTATTCCCTAGAATGTTCCTTTAAAATATAAATACCCTTGGGAGTCACATACCCAGTTAGATTTAAGCACTCTAGTATTGATCCATAAGGCAAAGCCTCCCCTCCAGAATTAATAGGAAGCAGGAAAAGCAGGGCTGCCAAAAATATGGTTTCAGGAAAGAAAGAAAAAAAGGCAGTGAAGGAAATGGTGGAAGAGTGACAAAATTCATTGACATCAACATTTTGTAGAGTAAGGGCTGGTCTTATCCAATTGTCTGCAATGCTCTCAGAAACTATTTTACACCTGCCATTTGAAGGCCCTAGGGGCTACTGAGTAACCACTAGAGGTTGAATACTGAAGGTAGGAAGAATAGTGTCATGGTGGCACTGGGATGCATGGGCAGGAATGAATCTTTTGGGGACATTCAGAATAAACCAAGCAGGACTGCAAATTGAACTCTACCCTGTAGGGAGATGTTCATTGGAAGTTAGTTTAGTCTCAGCAGCTCAAGATTTGGGGAAAAGGACCATTTGGCTATGGTTTCTAATCATGAAGAGCTGCTGGAAAAATTTGTAAGGTAGCTAAATTTGTCTTCAGGACTTCCTGTGTCCTCTTTCAACATCTGCTTCTTCCTTCTTGGTGTTACTATCCTTCTAAGCTCCTATCCTTTGTCTCGCCCCTTTACATTCTTACTCTCAGAGAATTTTCCCTGCTGAAAATTAATTTTGTAAACTAGTGCCACTAATCGAATACTAGCTACTCATGGGCTTTAGGTATGAGCCCTCCAAGGAGTATTTATGTTTTAATTAGCACTTCTCAATGACAGAAAATATCATCATATACTCCTTTAAAAATAATAATAGCTGAGGGGTGGCTAGGTGACATAGTGAATAGAGCACTAGCCCTGAAATCTGGAGGATCTGAGTTCAAATCTAGCCTCAGACACTTAACACTTACTAGCCATGTGACCTTGGGCAAGTCACTTAGCCCTAATTGCCCTGTCCTTCCCACTCCAAAAAAAAAAGGAAAAATAATAATAGCATGCATTAATAAAATATTCTAATATTTTATGTCCATTTCCCATGTTTTCTCATTTGTTCTTCAGAACAATCCTGTGGGATAGGTGCCATGATTATTCCTCTGTTATAAATGAGGAAACTGAGGTTAAGTATATTACCAGGAGTCACATAGTAATTGTCTAAGCTATAATGACCTCAGATCTCAATAATTCCAAATCCAGGGATTTGATGAGGCTGGGCAAGACAACAAGTTCAGATCCTTCAAAAGATAGATATCTGCTTTGAGGGCAGATATAATTTTGGTCATTACTACATCGCAGTCCGATTTGTGCTTATTTCTGACCTATTTGAACTAGGCTTTCTTCCTTCTCCTCCTCTGAATTGGTAGGCTTTGATGATTAGGAACCTTTGCTTCTTCTTAAAATCTGATTTTCCAATTCCTAAGGCACCTCTGACCAGTATATTTCACTTGGTGTGCCTATAGCAAGACCTTGTAATATTTCCCTTCCCTTGTAAAACAATGCTGTGACAGATAGTGATAACAGCTGATATTTATGTTTTCTAGCTTTCAGGGTACACATATTAGCTATTTGGACCTCACAACAACCTCATGAAGTATTATCTGCATTTTAAAGATGAGGAAACTGAGGGTCACAGAGGCTGATTTGCTCTGTATCAACACAGCTACTAAGTGCTGGACATAGGATTCAAAACCTAGACCATGTTTTATCTGAACCATCCACTGGTGAGGATCACTTTCTTTTCCTGGATGGTACCTGTAGGTCAAGAATTCACCAGCATCAAATTTTACATTCCACACTTGAGAAATTTTAAAGTTGACTTCTTTTCCTCAGCATTTAAGAGTAGAGTGGTGCAGCTTTTCTTCTGTGAATGTATCCTATATCCCTAGAGTTGGAGGCACCTCTAACTTAGAACTTGAATATACCTTTAAAAAAACTTGGAGTGTGGAGTTGCAAACAGAAACAAAAACTCAAACTAGGTCAATATTCTCTTGTTTCCTCCATTTTTCATGAGTTCCGCTTAGTACTACCACAATGCTGGGTCCCAAGACTAGTTGCATTTAAAACTGAACAATCAAGGAATTAAAAAAAAATTTTTTTGCTTTCACCATATTGTAAATTGTAGCTGCATTTCCTAAAAAGGGCTGCCTGTACACAAAGCATCAGCAGCATCATTGTTTATGAAATTATAATTGCCTCAGGTAGGAGCAAGTTACATAATTAGTACAACAAAGAAATAAAGCCTCGCACATAACTGTACATCTGTTGCCACATGCAGAAAGGCTGCTGGATTTGCCAAAGTAATTTATCCACATAGAACACTCACCCAGACTGGCCAATACCTAGTACTGAACAAAAAGGAAATTTAAAGAAAGACCCATCATTTATCATTACCGACAGCTCAGCCATACTGTGGACAGAGAGCACCCTTTTTGGAGAAAAAACAAAAACTCTGAAGGTTGGAAATGCTTGCTCAGCTCCAACCTTCTTCCTAACAACCAGCTCCCACTAGCACATCTCTCTGGCTCCTGCCTAGCTACAGGCAAGGAAGGAAAGCTGTAACACGGCCACCTGCTTTCTCCTGACAAGAGCTCAGAGGCCAAAAATGGTCCCTGGCTTTGGTAACTTGGAATGTAATGAGTTCCTGAAAGGGAATACCAAAAGACAAAAATTTCCTCACTTCTCCAGGCACTAGAACTGGAATGGTAAAAGATATGATATCCAAGACCCTATTAGCTAATTCAACAATCTGCAACCCTTTATTTGCTTGTCTGAAATGGGAATCAGTTAGATATCTGTCTATACCAGACTCTTGGGAAATCATAGACTTTCTTACCACCATCCCCTGCATTAAGCACAGGACTGGAATCTGACAGAAGAAAATCTCAGAAAAGCAGTCATGACCAGTCTGGCCCAACTCTTCTTCTACTCTGTGTTCTTCATCAAATGAGATAATTGTAAAGTATTTAGCACAGTGCCTTCCAGATAGTAGGGCTTAATAAATGCTGATGTCTTTCCTCATCATTTGTGTGATGACTTTGAGGTTTTTTCCCAAATATTTTATTTTTTTTCAATTACATGTAAAAATGTTAACATTCATTTCTTAAATGCCTGAGTTCTAAATTCTCTCCCTCTCTTCTTCATTGAAAATGCATTCAGTTTGATATGGGTTACATATGTGCAGTCATGCAAAACATACTTCCAAATTAGTCATGTTTTAAAAGAAAACACAGATCCCCTCCCCTCAAAAAGACAAGAAAAATAAAAAATTTTAAATATTCTTTAATTTGCATTCAGACTCAATCAATTCTTTCTCTGGCGATAGATGTATTTTTCATCATAAGTCCTTCAGAATTTTCTTAGATTATTGTATTGACGAGAATAGTTTAGTCACTCACAACTGATCATCATACAGTATTGCTGTTACTGCATACAATGTTCTCCTGGGTCTGTTCACTTCACTTTGTGTCAGTTCATATAGGTCTTTTAAGGTTTTTCTGAAAGGATCCTGCTCATTATTACTTATAGCTCAATAATATTCCATCACAGTCCCAAACCATAACTTGTTCAGCCATTCCCCAACTGATGGACATCCCCTCAATTTGTAATTCTTGGCCACCACAAAAAGAGCTACTATAAATATTTTTGAACATATAGTTCCTTTTCCTTTTTTAAAAAATCTCTTTGAGATACAAACATAGTAGTGTTTTTGCTGGGTCAAGGGGTATATGCAGTTTTTTAGCCTCTTGGGCATAGTTCCAAATGTTCTTCAGAATGTTTGGATCACTTTGCAAGTCTACCAAAAGTACGCATATCCCAATTTTCCCACATGCTCTCCAACACTCAACATTTTCCTTTTCTGTCATATTAACCAATTTGATAGGTGTGAGGTGGTACTTCAAAGTTGTTTTAATTTTCATTTCTCTAATCAATATTGATTTAGAGCATTTTTTTTCATATGGTTATAGATAACTTTGATTTCTTGGTCTGAAAACTGCCTGTTTATCTAAATCTTTTGATCATTTATCAGTTGGGGAATGACTTGTATCCTTTTGCATTTTACTAAGTTCTCTATATACTTGAGAAATGAGTTTTGTTTTTGTTTGTTTTTTATCAGTAGCATTGGTTGTACAATATTTCCCCTAGTTTTATGCTTTCTTTCTAATCTTGGCTAAATTGGTTTTGTTTGTGCAAACCCTTTTAAATTTAATCTAATTAAAATTATCCATTTTATATCCTATAATGCATTTTGTCTCTTGTTGGGTAATACATTCTTCCCTTATCTATAGATCTGACAGTTACACTATTGCCTGCTCCCCTAATTTGCTTATAGTGTCATTCTTTATGTCTAAATCATGTAACTATTTTATCTTGTTATATAGTGTGAGGTGTTGGTCTATTCCTAATTTCTGTCAAATTGCTTTCTAGTTTTCCCAGCAGTTTTTGTCACATACTGAGTTCTTGTCCCAAAAAACATGGATCTTTGGATTTATCAAACACTAGATTACTATGGCCATTTACTTCTGACTATTGTGTACCTAATCTATTCCACTGATCAACCACACTATTTCTTAGACAGTACCAGATTGTTTTGATGATTATCTCTTTATAATATAGGTTGAGATCTCATATGATGTCTCCAAATTTAAAAGAATGAGTAGTGGTTTTATAATTTTTTTAAACAAACATCCAAACTTGTACATCAAATTAATGAGTGTTGTTCCTTTCTTCTTTTTTCTTTTTTTTTTTTGGAAGGCAGTTGGGGTTAAGTGACTTGCCCAAGCTCACACAGCTAGTTTTTGTGTTAAGTGTCTGAGGTCGGATTTGAACTCAGGTCCTCCTGACTCCAGGGGAGGTGCTCTATTCACTGTGCCATCTAGCTGCCCCAAGTGTTGTTCCTTTCAAAGTAGTTCCCTTCAAAATTTTATTGCTTATTCAAAGATGACGTCATGGCTGAAATTATTTTGGAGAATTTCTCTACTGGAATTGTCTTCAGAGTCTGCAACATATGATGCTGTTTATGTTTAGTGGCAGCATGCCTCTATCTTTAGAAAATGATTTTAATTTCTGGGATCAGATCAAAAGTCATTCTGAAATAAGTCTAATGAATAATATGGGTGATCAACATGTACAGTACTATTTGGAAGGAAGAATTACCATTAATAAGACATTTTCTTGTATGGCTTATAACCTGTCTTTAACAGCAATTCCCAAAGGACAAGATGCATGTGGACACATAATTCTGGATGTTTATTTCAGTTAGTCAGTCACTAAACATTTTTTAAGTACCTATTATGTGACAGGCATTGGACTTAGTGCTGGGGATACAAAAAGAGTCAAAAGATCCCTCCAGAAATTCATGATTCAATTGGGGGAGATACACAAATATGTACAAATAAGCAATATGGAGAATAAATAGGAAATAACTAAGAAAGGAAAGATACTAGAGCTGAGAGGATGGGGAAGACTTACATCAGAAGATGGAATTTTAATTAGGAATTAAAATAAGCCAAGGAAGGTAGTTAGCTGATATAAGGAGGGAGAGCATTCCAGGTATGGGGAGCAGTAAAGGAAAATGCCCAGAAATAGTTTCTTATTCACAGAGAAGCAATGTCGTTAAAGAATATTTAATGACATTGTCATTAAAGAGTAAATGGCCTAGAATAAGGTGTTGGAAGCCTTAGAGATGGGGGTGGGGAGAGGTAGATTATTCATTATTCAACAAACAGAGCATTTTGTATTTGTCTTCTAGAAACAATAGGGAGCCACTGGAGTTTGATGAATAAGAAAGGTGACATATTGAGAGACTTGAGGCAGGCATATGTGCCAACAAGCTATTGCATAGATCAAACATGAAGTGATAAGGACCTATACCAGAATGGTGGCAGTATAAGAGGAAATGGGGAGATATTTGAGAAGCATTACAGGGCTGAAATCAACAAGCCTTGGCAATAGATTGGATATGGGGGGAGGGGGCAGAGATAGTGAAGAGGAGGTGGTGATGACACTTAAGTTGTGATCCTGAGGGACTGGGGGGTGGTGTTGACACCTAAGATAAAAAGGAAGAGAACAGAGGATTTAGGGGGGGAAAGGGTAATGAGTTAGATTTTGGACATACTGAGTATAAGATGTCTACTGGACATCCTGTTCAAAATGTCTAAAAAACAATTAGAAATGTGAAACTGAAGGTTAAGTGAGAGGGCTAGAGGAAGGGCAGGCAGATTGGAGCATTATCAGCATAGAGATGGTAATTAAATCCATGGGAATTGGTAAGATCACCCAGTGAAGTAGTTAGAGAGAAAAGAGGATTAGTGACAGAACCTTGAGTGACACCTAATGCTAGGGGTGTGGTCCAAATTAGAATCCAGAAAAAGAGACTAAGAAGTGGTCAGATTGGTGGAAGAATCAGAAGAGAACAGATTATGGAGGAGTTGAAAGTGAACAATAGTGGCAAAGGTTGCAGAGGAGTCAAGGAGAATAATGATTGGGGAAAGGCCACTGGATTTGTCAATTAGATCTTTGGTAATTTTCGAAGGAGCAAGTCTGGTGGCATGATAAGACTAGAAACAGGATTGTAATGGATTAAGAAGAGAGGTTAAGGAGAAAAAGTGAAGGCATCCATATTGTAGATGTCCTTTTTAAGGAGTTTAATCACAAAAAGGACAGGAGACGTAATATGATCATGGGGTTGAAATGATTGAGTGAGACTGTTTGTGAAGATTGGGGGAGTCCAGCATCTGTTTATAGGTAGTAAGGAATGAACCAGTAGACAGGGAGGGATTCATAATAAGTGATGTGGTGGAGATAAAAGAGAGAACGATCTCTTGGAGAAAAAGAGATGGAATGGGATCGCTTGATCAGGTAGAGGATTTAGATTTGTCAAGGAGTATTGCTACCCACCATGTGAGACAGGAGTGAAAGAGATAGTGGCAAGAGGCATATAAATGACATGAGATGAAGAAGAGTAGAGTTCATGACAAAAGTCTTCATTTTTTTTCCCTATAAAAATGAGAAGAGGGTGAAGGAAGAGAGAGGCATGGGAGGTTTGAGGAGGGATAAAAAGATTTGGAAGAGGCACTGTGGAGAATGGGATAGTAAATTGATAAGGGAGATATAGTAGATTGACAAACAGCACTGAAGTCCCAGTTGACGTTATATAACACAAATTTGTAGTAGATTCAATCAGAATGATTGTGTAATTTTCTTTGTCTTCATTCCAACAGCAACTGTGTAGGGGGCAAAAGCATCAAGTGGTGATCCAAGGCTTACGCTTGGCAGGGCATTTTTGCCAAAATGATAAGAGGGTTAGAAACTCAAGAGAAAAGGATAGTGTAGATTTAATGTGGTTTATTAAGGAGTCAAAATGGGGAAAAGAGAAGAGAGTACAGGAAAGAGGTCTGGGAGATAATTGAGATGTCAAGGGATTGGAGATCATGTACTTGTGAAGAGAGGTATTTGGTAAGGAAAGACAAAGGAAAATCAATATATTATGGTCAGATGAGGTAGTTTTGAAATTCTTGAATATTGAAGTGGTACTACATTTGGGAATGATGGCAAGATGAAGTATATTAATATATTTGCCTCTAAGGTGGGCTGGAGGATTAGGTCATGGGAAATGATTAGGTTGAAGAACTGAGTGGTTCGGGTGTTTGAGACAGAGTCAGTATGTATGTTGAAGGCCCCTAGTTGGGAAGGAGAAGGAAAAAAAAACTTTGAATCATATATTGAGCTCATTGAGAAAGGAGGACAGACCTGGAGGTCTGTAGCCAAGAGCTACCAGGATTTTTACCGGTGTTTACAGATAAATCATATGAACCTCAAAGGAGTAGAATTTGCTGAGTGATGGTGGTAGGAAGAAAAACTGGGAGTGCCAATGAGGAACAAGGAATATTCCAATTACTCTGTCTTGACCAGTTATAGTTTAAGAAAATAGCATTCTTGCCTTGTAATGACACCTTGAAGTCAAAGATTTCCTAAATATCTGTGGAGCTCCAGCTGATATACTTATTATCTCAGTTATGGTGGCATTATTCTCTATTATTATCATGCTGTTACATTTCTGTGTTGTTTCTCTTCCACTGAAATTTAAGATACCCAAAGACAGGGACTAACTTTCATTTCCTTAATATCTTCTCTCCCTAGTGCTTCATGGGGAGAGATGTTAAATCTGAAGTTACAGCATGCAAATGTTTCTAAGCTCATGTATGTAAATTGCCTGCCAAACCTTAATCAATAAAGTTCTGCTGAATGTAGTCAATAATTCACATGAGCACTTCTAAGGTTTGCCGAGCAGTACGAGTGTGTGTGTGTATGTGTGTGTATTTACACACACATCAGTATTTGCTGATATATAAGCATATTGTATTTGCATGCTATAGCTTCAGGATTCAACATCTTCTTTAACCTAGAGAAGAGAAGGCTTAGTTTTGAAAGAGGTTGAGATATGCCATGATGACTATCTTCAAGTATTTGAAGGGCCATTCAGCAGATGAGGATTACACTTGTTTTGTTTGGCACCTGAGAGCAGAACTAGGAGCAATGAAAAGATATTGCACTAGGTATCAGGAACATCTTCCTAACAATTTGAGCTCTCCAATGTTGGAATGGGCTTCTTCAAGAGGGAGTAGATTCCGCTTTTTTGGAAACAGAGGTTGGACAACTACTTGTCCAATATGTTATAGTGGGGATTCTTTTCATGCCTGGTTGTCATACATTGAATCTGAAATTCCTTCTACAATTCTGTGATCCTTCTAGGTATCCCTGTCATTTTTCTCATTAGGAACACAGGGACAAGTAGGACACCCCTAAGTAATAATTCCCTGATAATCTTCTACCTTTACATTTACCATGTACTGTGTGTGTGTGTGTGTGTGTGTGTGTGTATACTATATACCTAGTTAGCTAAGAGGTAACTTCCCAGTGATCAATTTAGGCCTCTGATGATGAACACATACCAAAAACAACAACAACAACAACAACAAAAATCCCAAACCCCAACCCAAGAAACAACAACACAAGCACACATGCCAATGCCTTGCCTATAGTGGGATATTTTTCAGACCTCTATGTAATGGCACTGGAACTAAACTGATTTACTACATCCAGGGACAGAATTTTTTTCAAAGGCACTAATGTCATAAAAAGAATCAGCATTTGATACCTAAATCTGAAATTTTGTTAATAGGGTTTCTGTGATCTTTATGCCAATTTAATAGGAAAGGCAGGATTCTTCAAGGTGAAAAAGCAGGCAAACAGTTCTTGGTGCAGAATGTGAGAGTTTCCCCAGGGATGCTCTTACCAGGCCATATTTATAGGTAACAGTTAGATTAAGTTAGAAGGAAAAGGAAACTTTTTTTCATAAAATGTTCAATTAAAAAAAAGTCATAGAATCAGAGATATTAAGCTACTCTGCTCACTGAAATAGAGACTGGACATTTTTTTCTCAGCAGCCAGACTCCAGATACTTCTTAAACATGTAGTAGTGTACATAGGATTGCAGAACATTTTGTACCAGCACTTATGTCAGAAGTTGAAGCTAGCCAGGAGACTTATGCCCCCTAAAGTTGAATGATGAAGCTGGTATATTATTGATCATACCAATTGTAATGGTAATGGTAATTTGAGGATCTTCCCTGTCCCTTAATAGACCTGCCCCCTAAAAGGCTGAGTGTAATAGCATGGAGCCCGTGGTAGGAGGAGTTTGATCAAAGGTAGAACAGAGGTCACAGGAAGCTGGGAGTCAGAGCAGCTAGATGGTGAGAGAGAAAGAGAAGATGTATCCAGGGAGACAGCTAAGCTTGTGAGTGTTGGTTTGTGGAAAGGTTAAAGGATGGTGTGGCTTCATGCTGTGCTATGATTTACTTCTTTGCTACTATGATAGATTTGACTTTCTGGCATTGGGATTTTGTTTTCTGGTGTCTGAATAAATGTTGTGCTTCTGCCTTTTATATGGAGAGTCTGTTATATTTTGAGAGTGAGAATTATGCTGGCATACTTACAGTTACCATTGGTACTGTGAATATTGCATTGGTATTACACCAATCTATTTGTTTTGGTGAGTGCTATGTGAGTTTTTCTGCTCCTGTGCCTTCTCTGAAGTAACTATAGTAACTGCCTTCATTGGAGTATTTGGAGGTGTTTGTGTATAGGATCCAGGGTTATGGCTTATGCTGCTTTAGGACCTAGACATGAAATACACAAGAATAAAGGAGAGTGGACTGATGAATTAGTGTTCCAGATCTCATCTAGAGGCTCTGCACCATAGTAGAAAAATCAGTGGACATGACTTTATTAGGAAGACCTGAGTTTAGATCGTAACCCCAATATCTACTAGCTATGGGACTACAAATAAATCTCTTGGCTTCAGTCTTCTAATTTTCAAAATGGGGATAATATTTGTAGGACCTACTTCACAGAAATGTGCAAAGGATCAAATGAGATTGTGGTTGTATACAGTACTTCAATTTTTGCAAAGCAGTTAACATATGCATCTCACTTAATCTCATAACAGCTTTGCAAGGTGGAAGCTACTATTGTCCTCATTGTACAGTGAAGGAAACTGAGGCTGAGAGAGGTTAAGTAACTTGCCCAGGGTCACTCAGCTAGTAAGTGCCTGGTGCAAGATTTGAACACAGGTCTTTTTGACTCTAAGTACAGGGCTATATGCAGCCACCTAGAGGCTTATATATAAAGCACTTTTCCAACCTTAATAATATGCATAACAATACTAACATTTGACATTTAGCTATCTATGTAATATTTTGTTTGGACTTGAGACTTCATTTGTATAAGTATGAGTGTGCTGGAGCTTCCTTAAAGGCTTGCAAAGAGCATATTGTTAAATTTTTGGCGTGAACATGCTATATATTAAGTCTTGAGTCGTTGTTTTGTTGATCATTTAGAAAATGATTGAACTGTCCATCAACTGGAGAATTACTGAACAAGCTATGGCATATGATTATTATGGAATATTATTTGGCTATGAGAAATGATAAGTGTGATGATTTCAGAAAAACCTGGAAAGACTTACATGAACTGATACAAAGTGAAGCAAGCAGAACCAGGAGAACACTGCATAGAGCAACAGCAATTTTGTATCATGAAGAACTGTGAATGACTTACTTATTCTCAGCAATATAGTGATCCAAGACAATCCCAAAGGACTCATGATAAAACATGCTATCCACTTCCAGAAAAAGGATTTATATTGTCTGAAATGCAAACTGAAACACAGTATTTTTTCACTTTCTTTTGTTGTTATTATTTGAATCTTCTTGTAAAAAAACGAATAATATGGTAATATTTTATGTGATTGTTCATGTATTACCTATATCAGATTGCTTACTGTCTCAAGGAAGTATAGAATTTGAAATTCAGACTTCTACCAGTACAGATTGGCAACAGTGAAAGTCACCATGTCCATGGTAACGTTAAGTGATTTGTCAAAGGATACAAAATTAGTATGTGTCAAGAATGAGAATTAAACTCAAAATTTCCTGACTCCTAATCTGGCTTTTCATAGACATGCCATATTTCTTCTGATGATATCAGCATCATTATATACTGCTTTAAAGTTTGCAAAGTACTTTGCAGATGTTATCACCTGTACAGAAATGAAAACACTACACAAAGTTTACTATTATTTTTTTTTCCCAACTGAGCTCTAGGCATCTAGAGCAACACTTCTTAAACTGTGGATTGTGAGTGGAAAAAGTTGAAGAAGCCCTGATCTAGAGGGCCTTAGAGAAGAGGTGCCCATGGTTAGCTTCTCATCTATGACATCTTATCTACTTTCGTATGAAACAAGAGTTAATCAAAAGTCTTTGGTGCACATCTAGTTGCTGTTTCAAGTTGTCCTCTATATCCTAGGAATTATAAGCCAGTTCCATTTTGAAGTTAACTTCATTCCATATACACAGAATTGGATTCATGGTTAATGAAGCACAAGCAAATTTATAGGAATCCACTTGACCTGCAAGAGATCAACTTGACTATATTATTAAAGGCTTAGTCCTCTCCAGTCTGGCTTTGATTTCATTTTCAGAGCTACATCTCCAAAGCTGATAAATCCTGACATTTCGGAGACTAGTGTAAGGAAAGGTAAGCTCTAGTTTCTATTATAGCAACAGAGAAGATATCTTCCTGCTCCTGCCCCTAACTACATGGGTGACTTTGAACAAGTCCTTTTTCTTCTCTAGTCCTTAATTTCCTAAACTATAAGATGAGGGAATTGTACTTATTGATTTCTAAGGTTCCCCTACAGCTCTAACATTCTGTAAACCCACATCACTACATATGTATGCTGACCAGTGAGACCCCAAATGCCCATCCTCTCCTTTAGTTAATATGGTAGAATTAAAAGATGCATATGAGCTATGTTTTTTTTAAGTTAAATATTTCATGAAAAAAGTTTATCTTTTCCTTTCTGCTGTGATAATTATTTGCCTTTATTTTTAACTATGCACACACTCACACACACACATACACACACACACACTAGCTTGCTTTAGAAAGATATGGAATAATTTCATCTTCAATTTTATAAATGAATCAATTTGAATCAAATCAAATAAAATGAATAAATGAAACTTATTATATATGAGAAAATAAATGTATATGCATATATTTGTTCAAATACATGTGATATCATTGATATGGTTACTGTTTGCATGTCTTCAGACCATATTGCATCTATATCTGTATCTCTTATGGGACTCTTGTCAATGCTGTCGCCAAAATTTGTCACAAGGGGCTACCTTACATACCGGGAGCCTTCCTTAATATGTTCTGACATCTCAAGGAATTCTTTCATCAGTGAAACAATAGACTGTCCATCCATTATTCCTTCTCACTATTTGATCATGCTTTCTTCTTTTTTTCTTATACACATGATTCAATGATACCCTTTACTTATCCTTCATAATGTCTTGTTTATGATGTGAGGTGGCCTATACATACCCACTGTAAAGCTTTTTATTGCCCTCTGACTGAAGTGCCTTTTCTGTTGCATGCATGCACACGTACATGTCCACATATTTTAAATATTATACCTATGCATGTAAGGATACATATTAAAATGTCATATATGTATGATAGATAGATAGATATATACATACATATATACAACCATGCATGTATATAGTCCAAAATCTCTAATAATTCTCCTAAACAAAAATGTTGAAAGTTGCAAATACTTTGATATTTCTATCACATTTTTACTTATGTATAAACATTCTTTTACTAAAAATATTAAGAAAATAAGTCATTGCTGTAGATAAAAGTAGGTAGAAAATATTGTCCTTGGTTGTTACTGCAATGGTCAGTAGATGTCAAGCATAAAACTTTGTCACAGCCATTGCATGAGAGAAAGCTTTATGCAGGCTTTCAATAAATTATTTCATTCTCCTCCATTTGGAGATCCCTTAGCTGAGTGTTATTGATAATGAGAATTTCATGAAGGTTCATTTTTCATTTGCAGAGAATATGCCCAGTAGCTACTCAAATGCAGCTAAAGCAACACTGAATTTAGATGTTTGACTTGAATCTTACTCAGTCCCAGAGCATGCAGAGCTTGCAAGAGGAGTGATTGCTTTTGTGTTCTAAGAGTTCAGTTACCCATCATAAAGTTGGACCACAGCAGTGATCCTATCCAGTTTTGGCAGATTTTGAACAGACCAGATGTCCATATAGCACTGGGTTATTTAATGTATCTGTGAACAGTTTACAAAATGGGAATGCCTCTATTTTTGCAAACACCAAGTGGACAAATGCCAAGTGCTTTCGCCATTAACATGAAAGCGTACATGTATACCAAGTGTACATAAAGGATCTTTTCAATTCTATCAAGTACAAATCATCTCATTCTGCATTGCATTTCATATCCACTTAATTCTATTTCCACATTTCAAAACCAAGCTTGTTTACTATGTTAAATCACTCTACAAAAGTGCTCTGAGGCAGTCAGTGACTATTGTCTGCTTCCTAGAGACAGTGGTTTCATTGCCTTCCAGGATTCAACATACTCTGGCACAATAATAGACCCCACAGAGCAGGTAGCCAAATTATTGTCCTTATCCATAAGACATAAACACACACACACACACACACACACACACACACACACAAACACTCCTCATATCTAAAATATTCTGTTCAATTCTGGGCAACATAACTTAGGAAGGATACAGATAAACTGGAGAGGAGACAATATGAATGGTGAATGGCCTTGAGTTTATACAATGTAAAATGTGGTTAAAAGAATTTGTGATGTCTAGTGTGGAGAAAAGAAGACAAAAGATGTGTGTGAGGTAAGGGGATTTGGGGGGAGGGGACGGCAGGCACATAACAGTGATCTTCATGTATTTGAAGAGCTATGTCATGCAGAAGAATCACTAGATTTGATCTGTTTAACCAGAAAAGGAAGAACCAGGAACAATAAGGGGAACTTACAAAGAAGTCAGTTGAAACTTAATGGTAGGAAAAATATCCTAAGGATTAGAACTATCCTAAAATACAATGGGCTACCATGGGTGGTAGTAGACCCC
>CM053599.1:132640882-132652805 GCA_028646575.1 Pseudocheirus occidentalis | reverse complement strand
TCAGTGCAATTACATGTCTTCACAACACTGGTCCACTGAGGCAATTGTGCTGGATTATCATTTAAAATAGAATATACTTCCCCACTGGGAAACTCCCTTTCCATTTTGTTTCAACACATCAGATTGAGCCACAAATTGAATATAATCTTCATCTTGATACTATTAAATACTATACCAAGATCAATCAAACATCAACCACCTGCTTTGCAAGTTCTCATAAAAAGACTGATACATATAAATAAAATAGTCAAATAGACCAAGTAACATCGACTTCAATCACCTGCAAAGAACAAATACACAACATACAAGAGTTCCAAAAATAGGAAATAGGAAGTAGTTTACAGAAGCAATAGAAGCATAGAAGCACTCGTTTTGGTGGCAAAGAAGTGCAAATAAAATGGGTGCCCATTGATTAGGGAAAATCTGAAGAAACAAATGTGCTATATAAATGTAACACAATATTACTATATAGTGAGTAAGTATGGACATGAGGGATTCATAGAAGACTGATATGAACTGGTACAGACTGAAATACACAAAGCAAAGATAACAATAATCAGCATGATTACAACAATCTAAGTGGGAAAAAGAGAGAGAAATGTCAAACTCTGAGTAATAGAAAAATCTGTGAAATTCCTCAAGATTTTTTTAAAATGCATAGTTCCAACTCCTCCCCCCCCCTTTTATGGCAAAAATGTAAGAGACTATCTAGGACAGAATATTGTGTATTTTGTGCAAAAAAGCTTCTTGTGTGACCTGATTCTGCTTAATTGAGTTTCTTTGTCACAAGAAAGAGTTCAGTTCAGAGACTGGGGATGACTGTGACACAAAGACAATAAAATATTTTAGAAAAAAAATACTAGCGTGTTATACATGGGGTTTATCTTTCCAGCTATATCCACATTTTCAGGAATTCTAAAGGCATCATGGGTTTTGAATGTCCTATGTGAAATACTACTAAGAATACTATCTACATTCTCCTGGTATAACAACCAAATTCTGGCTTTTTGTTGAGACAGATACAAAAAGATAGATGCCAGCACTTTCACATCTCCAAACATTTCTCCCAGTCTATCTCAAGTCCCTTAGCTCAAGGTCTAGCTCAGGTCATCATCCTCCATTAAATTTTCCTCATGTGGTACTTACAGAATTCCTTTTGTGAGAGTTCTTAAAAGTTCCTATTAGGCATGGTATAGTTTTTGCTTTTGTTTTTGTTTGTTTGTTTCTGGGAGCCTTATAGAGTCTTGGAAACTTCTCAGTGTATCTAGTTTGTCCTAGCTTCCTACTACAGACCCTGCCACCAGCTAATGTTGACCCAGGGAAGTTGCTTTGATGCCAAAGAGATTTCCAAATACTCTAGTCCTCCAAAGTTCATAAGGTCATCTTCTTCCAGTCAAGGGGAGTGTGAGGAATGGGATACAGAGGCTTTCTTCTACTACTGCATACCCTGCTTCTTCAACCAAGAGTTTTTTTCTCATTCTATTTCTTCAAAATAAAAAAGTCAACCAGCCTGTACTGGTTCCTCCTCTGGGTTACCAGATACTTGAATCTTTGAAATGAACTAATCACAGATTATTTTACTCTAGCTGCACAGAAGATTGTGACCCAGCTTCCTCAAGCTATCTGAATATAACTTCTGAGTAGTTTTTTTTTTAAGTGGGTCAGGGTGATTGATTGATTGATTGAATAGATAGACATTCCCCCCACCCACCTCCTTACCTTGATTACTCTAATTTTTGTTGATTTTTCTCACCTCTGAACTCCAACAACATGGCTGGTACTTTATAATTTACTACAATTATATTCTGTACAATTACTAGCTTTGGTTTCATGTGTGCCGTCTTCTCAAAAAGTTTTTAGGCCTTTTAAGGCAAGGCTATGTTTTATATCTCTCCATATCTTCTAAAGTGCTGAGCATAGTACTGGGTATATGGTAATTGCTTAGTAAATATTTTTGATTGATTAAGTAAATATTACCTTCAGAAGTATATGTTGCTACAGTAAAACTAATTCAGTTGCTGTTCCTTTACCAGAAAAGTGAAGAGAAAATAATTTTTTTGTTTGTTTTGAGAATAGGCTCCTTAAAAATATTTTCAATTTAAAGCAACTAAAGTAGGACATAGTATAAGATTATAAGGTTAAACATAACTTCTATAAACTATTAAAAGGATGATAATATCGTACTTATTTATTGTTAGCCCATTACCTTCTGGCTACTTGTATAATCCCCTCAGTTTCCAAGAGATTTGAGTCTCAGAAAAGGAGACACTGATAATTCATGGGACTAGAAGTACAAAGCAGACTTCTATTGTTAGCAGGGCAGGATCTTCTTAATCTCAAGTTAGCTTTTCTCTCAAGAAAGGGTTGAACTCAAACTATAACTGAAGACCTTATCTAATTTGGAAATTGTACTGTGGATGGTATAATTTTGCCTTTAAGTTTCGAGAAAGATGATGATCAGGTTCAGTGTTGTGTGAACAAGGGTAAGATAAAATTGTCTTGGATTCTCTAATATATTAGATAACTAAATTCTCTCTCTCCCTAGCATCCTATTTACCTCTCAGTGTCTTTTTTTTTTCCAGGCCACTAACCTTTACTCACATCTCTTCCTTGCTCTCTGTGACTGGTTCCATGACTCAATCATGTAGCTCGATTTATCTCTTCTTTCTTTCTCATTCCTTTTGTCTTCATGTTTGAGGTTTAGTGTTGGCAGGCTACATGACCTTAAGTCATCCCAAACAAGTCTTCTGACAGGTACAGATTTGTAATTGAATTCCATCTTCTTGGCAGAAATGTGTGTATGTATCTCTAGGGCCATTGTTTAGAGTTATATTTTCAGTTTATAAATATAAATGAATTTGTTTGTGACCTCTATGTACAGTGCTTTGGGTGGAGAGGAGGAAGTCTCAATCATTGGGAAATACTCTCTGTGGATTCCTTGTCCTAGGAGACTAAGCATTATCTTCCCAGCATGAAAACATCAACTAGCAAGCACTTGGATTGGGTAACTGAACTTCCAGCATGTCCATTTAAAGAGAGAATGGGAACTACATGGACAAGGCTTAAGGCTGTGGTAACCAAAGTAAGAAATGCAAAAAAATGGAGAGACACGGTGGTAAGTGAGAAAGGTACAGATTTCCCCTTTGATTTCGAAGAAGTCAAAAATAGTCTCTACATTACTGCACCAAAAAAGTCAACAGCATTCCCAGACGTACAATGCTTCAAGAAGTCAATGATTTTTAGGTTGTGGTACCAGAATTGAGTGGGAAGTGATCAAGCAGAGCAGCCATTAAATGCTGAGAAAGCTTGCTGACTAATTAAATTCCATGTATTTACCCTGCTATCCTTTTTAATTAATTCACTTCCTGTTTAAAATTCATGTGTTATGGGTATAATCTGGCCCAGAGATGAACTGGAATGGGGGCTCAAACTGTGATTTGAATAGATACTGACCCAAAATAGTACCATGAACCTGGAAACTGCCAGGTCATTGCAGAAGTGTGGGGACCTGAAGGAAGCCACATAGGGATTCATTTTTGATTGATACACTTGTTTGTACTGGAGAAAAAAATATCCACAAAGTTAATAATGCTATTTTTTTTGAGTAAGGTCATGATTCCCATATAGATATTTAGCCTATCATAATGTTCTGTTGGTCAAATTTAAAAGATCTTTAGAGCTATCTCATGAAAAGAGGCATTGAAGTGAACTCCAAATCTATTCCTCCTGTAGCTTCTGTAATAAAATAATTCTGGCTAGAATGTTTTAGTGAATACCCATCCTGGGAGAAGTTCAATTTCTATTTCTTTGAAAGGATTTGCAGCTTATCCTCTAAGATGCAAATGTGATATGAGAGCCTCGTTTAAAAAAAATAGAATAAAATGGACCAAAAGAGAAGATGCATTAAAGGCCTTTTGGTTGTTGCTTCCCTTCCTCATTCCCCCAGCCCCAGGTTTTGCCTTTAGTGTTAATGCCAGTTTCACATGAGAAAGTTGTTTTATTTTATTTTAAATACCATACAACGTCAGATTTTGACAGCCCACGTCTGTATAAATGTGATGCCCAAGAATGGATTCAGGGGGTGGGGAGAGAAGGTGAGAAGCAAAGACTCTTCCTCTGCCTTGCATGGAGGTGTGCAAAGAGGATGATTAGCCTGAGATTTTTAAACTTTCATAGGTAGGAGACGGCCTCTACTAATGAGAGTTTTAGGGAATTTCTCAAATCTAAAGTGAAGGGTGTCAAGAGTAGAACATGACCTTGGGGCTTTCCTGTACATGTTAACTAATATTACAAAGAGCTCTCAGAAAACCCTCTGAAGTCAGCTTCTGCCAGAGGATCGAGGGGAGAACAGGTGAGGCTCTGGGGATTGGAAATGGAGAACTAATGATTATTGCTATAAATAGGCATATACTGCAGGTTGGGTAGAATATTCTGAATGTTCGGCTATGAAAAGGTAACTGGGATTTCAAATTCTGAAACTGGGCCAGTGGTCTGTAAGTCAGGATTTTTTTTTTTAATTTTGAGGCAAAAGAGGAACTTGAAAATATCATTCCACAGTCATAGTTTTTTTTTTTTTTTTCCATTGTATGGGCTTGAAATGTCTACCATCTTGCAGGAGAAACAAAATAAGCAATCTGTCCTGGTGTGCCTTCCCAGGACGGATTTGAACAAAACAAACCTCGAAGGGAGCTCTGAGATCTAAGCAATTTCCTGGATTTTACATATTTTATATCCATAAAAATAAATAATAAATTACATAAAATATAAAAAATTAAAATAAATAATAAATAAATAAAATAAAAATAAATGTCTCAAGAGAGGGGAAAGGACTGCCCTAAGGTTACACTGCAAGAAAAGGAGTGGGGGAAGGGGAGTATGGAATATCTATATTTCCTACTAAATGTCAGTCACTACGCTAAGTGTTTGGTTTTTTTAAAATATCTCCTTTGATCCCCATAACCTTGTGAGAGAAGTGCTATTACATCCCTAGATAGGGTTGAGAAACTGAGGCAGTGGTTAAGCAAATTGTTCATATAGAAGCAGAGATGGCCTCCAGTACAACCTCCTGACTCACAGTCACATGGAATCAAAGGATCATCAGTTTAGAGCTGGAAGGAACTTTGGTTGCCATCTGTTCTGACTGAGGTTCATAGAAGTTAATAGACTTGCCTAAAGTCATACAGCAATGTGGTGATTGGGTTAGTTCTCCAACCCAGAACTCCTGCCCCATAAGTCGATCTCAGTGTTCTTTCTATTGTACGGCACAGTTTAGATGAACTTTCTGTCTGATGGGGAATTGGGTTACTCCTGTTGCCTATAAACAAAACCTTGCCCCATGGACTTTTCATTCAATATCTAATTCTGGGGACTTATCCTCCTTGAAGACCATGCCCAGATTGCATGTGGAGGGTCTTGCTACACTGCTGGTTTCTTGGTATTTGCTTCACATATGGTCTGACTCTTACCATATTATAGAGAAAGAAACTGCATATCAAAAGCCCTGCTTTCAAGCCTGACTCTAGAATTGGTTTATCACCTGACTTTGGGCCAGTCAATAAGCTTCTTTGCAGAGTTTTCTTATCTGCAAAGGGGGAATGAAAATGCTTGCTCTATCTACTTACTACCCATGGCCATTACAAGGGTGGCATATGATAATGTAGCTGAAAGGGCTTCATAAAGTATAAGCACTATGTAAATGAAATCATCGTTCTTGTTCCTACTACCATTAAGAAACAAAATAAAGTCTCTTAAATGGTTTTGAAGCCTTCAGAGATTCAAGGCAACTCTGATCACTTCAAAAAACACAGCTGGAAAAAGAACTATGAGATATGCATGTGCCCCTACCTCACATCTGAAGTATTTTTTTAATGTTGTAGCATGTTAATTTCTGTTTTCCTTTTCTCTCTTGGCTTGTTTCTGGATTTTGCTTTGTTTTTAGTGCTTCCTCTTATGAAGACAAAAATATTGTTGAACTAGCAACCAACATCCTAACAATGGCACAGCCATGAGGAAAGCCAAATGGGAAGTAACAAAGCAGCCCTGACAGAATTTTAGAGCACCAGCATCCATTAAAGTTTTCTAAACTTTGACATTGATGGAAGAACATATTGGAGGTCAGTGGAAGAGTCAGTCTTGGAGAGGTTCCCCTCTACCATTTCTTTTACTTTAATTTTAGTAACAAATAAGAAATATAAGATTGCAGATTTAGAAATGAAAAAACCCTTACAGGCCTTATACTCAAAAGATCATAAGATAAGGGTTTTAAAAAACCCTTAGAGAGTATCTAACTCATCCTTTGTTTTTTACATATGAGCAAATAGAGACACAGACAAGTTAAGTGATGTGCACACCCAAAAAACGTGGCACAAGTGTACTAAGTGTAAGGAGTGGGATTCAAACACAGTACTTCTCATTCCAAATTCAGCACTCTAATCCACTGGATCACATTGCCTCCCGCAAGTGGCCTAACTATTAAGTACCAGAGCTAAGATTGGAACTCATGTTCTCGGATTACAAATCCAGAACTCTTTCTACTTGATTGAGACTTCTCAGCTATCTAACCAGCTGGATGACTTTAATCAGGTCATTGGAAATTGACTTTTTTTTTTCCTATCCCACATTACAATCTCAAAGTCATTTCTTTCTGGCAATGATACTCTATGCAATAAAATCCAACCATGACTTTCTATGCATCTCCTCCCCATGGTCTCTTCATCCTCTTTCCCTTGCCAAATAACTCTATGAAAATAGACTCTAACCCAATCTCCAGGTTCATTAACCACAAGAGTAATTGTTTTCATAATGATAAAATTTCCTAACTATAAACTCTGTTATATTCCACTTTCCTGGAGAGGAGGAGGAGGAGCTGCAGAAGCAGCTACATCACGATGGTTGATGATTCAACACTTTCCATCGTTCATCTCAAGGTATGATAGTTTGATTCAGCACAGAAGACTGCAATCTGAAATGTTTAGGCACTTCGATGATAAATAGGAACTCAGTAATCATTTTGTTGGGGCTGAAGGAATGTTCTAGAAATTCAAGGCTATCTCTTGAAAGGGTCATCTGTGCTGTTGCTGCCTATTCAGATGCTAATAGTATTCCACTATTTCTGCATATACTTGAAAGAGCTACATAGAATGAATATTTCTAATGTTAGAAAGGCTTTTGGTAGTATTTTTTGTTATCTGGCATGGCTGAGGAATTCTGGTTAAATGAATATTCTGAGTAAGAGACAGTTACCATTCATTTCCAGCAACATTTAAGGAATGTTCAGAGCTCTGTGTAGTTTCAGCACATATGCAACATATATAGGCATATATACATATATATGTACAAATAATTTTAGCACACATACATATATACATTTGAATTATTTTGATACACAAACACATGATGTTTATGGATATATACTTGCATGCATGCACATACATGGCTACATATGACACAGATGACATATATGAATATAGGACATGCTTGACAAAGGCAATCAATTTTATGTTTTGGAGAGGTGAGGTGATCAGGGTTAAGTGACTTGCCCAAGGTCACATAACTAATAAGTATCAAGAGTATGAGGTCATATTTAAACTCAGGTCCTCCTGACTCCAGGGCCAGTTCTTTATTCACTGCGCCACCTAGCTGCAATCGATTTCTGTATAAAACGTGCACACCCAATAAAACGTGCACACTCAATTCCTTGAACAATATCTTTAATCATAGCCAAATCTCTTATATCCTTAAAAAGCAAACATAAAAAAAACAAAAAAACTTAATGTCCTTACATGCTCTATCTTCTCTCAGCCAATCATGGTTTGTTTGGTTTTTTCCTGGAGGGAGGAAGGTAAGATAATTGGGGTTAAGTGACTAGCCCAAAGTCACACAGCTAGTCGGTGTGTCAAGGGCTCTTCCCACTGCACCACCTAGCTGCCCCAGTCAGTCAATTATAAAATAATTAAGTAAAACCTGAATTTCTTAAGAAACAGACTTTACCCCCTTTTTATAATTTTGTTCTCCATGAACTGCCACATTGCTTTATATATGATACATACTTGACAAATGTTTATTGAATTAAGTTAGACTATGTATATATAGAATCACAGAATCCAAGAGTCAGAAGGGACCTCGATGACTATCTGTTCCAACCCATTCCTGAAAGGAATTTCCACTATAACATACCCAGAAAATTGTAGGTTAGTCTTTTCTTAAAGATTTCCATGGCAGGGGAGCCTAAAACCTCTTGAGGAAGCTCATTCCATTTTTTATTCTAATTATTAGAAAGTTTTCCCTCATATTAAACCTACATTTATGTCTTTGCCTCTTTAACCCACTGTTCCTGGTTCAACCCTCTGGGTCTAAACCAAACATCTCTCATCCCTTCTCAATAAGATAACTCTTCAAATATGTACCTAGAAACAAAACTATAATCTCCCCCACCCCACTCTAAGTCTATAATTTATACCCACCTTTCCATCTGCTATATGACATATGACATAAACTCAAGACCTTTCACTATACTGTCTGTGTTTCTCTGAATACTCTATAACTTCTTTTATTGTGTGTGTTTGCTTTTTTGGAAGGCAATTGGGGTTAAATGACTTGCCCAAGGTCACACGGCTAGGTTTTTGTGTTAAGTGTCTGAGGCTGGATTTGAACTCAGG
Organism: Pseudocheirus occidentalis; assembly: GCA_028646575.1. Lineage (NCBI taxonomy): Eukaryota > Metazoa > Chordata > Mammalia > Diprotodontia > Pseudocheiridae > Pseudocheirus > Pseudocheirus occidentalis. The sequence goes on along the minus strand of CM053599.1, from coordinate 132,644,148 downwards.
TCCTCCTGACTCCAGGGCCGGTGCTCTATTCATTGTCTATAATTTGTTAATACCTTTCTTGAACCATAGTTTGCTGAACCAAACATTGATATTCAAGATGAGATCTGATAGCAGAATTTATTTAACAATAACAGACGTGTCTATTGCACTTTAAAGACCACAAACGTTTCCTCCACCTCTTTCAAAACAATTAAACAAACAAAAAACCAGCGTCATAAAGTAGAGAGTGCAAGTAGTACCAAGATGGGTGATGGAGCATCATGTAAGAGTAACAGAGTAAACAAGGTTAGTAGAACTGGAGAATGCAGAAAGGGAATAATATATAATGAGACTGGAAAGATAGGTTGGAGCCAGTTTGTGATGGGCTTTAAAAACTAAAGAGAAAAGTTCATGTTTGATTTCAGATGCAGTACGGAGCCACTGGAGTTTACTGAGTAGGGAAGTGACCTGGTCAGGCCTGTGCTTAAGGACAATCATTTTGGAATCCCTTTAGAGGACACTCTGTCTTTGAGGAAGATCAGTTTGGAGGGTGTGGTAACAGAGACAATGAGGATAGCTTTGGATAGCATTTCAATTTAATGAGGTCAGAATTAGATTGCAAAGGTTTGAGTAAGGAGAGATAAGGGAGGAAGTATAGGCAATAAGTTTAGATAGCTTTTTAAAGGACTTTGGCTTAGAAAAAGAGGGAAGAACTTGTAAGGACGTTAAGTTTTTGGTTTTTTGTGTTTCCTATTAAGGATATTTGGCCATGATAGAAGACAATGTTCAAGGAGTTGATCACCTTATTGGGTGCACACAGAAATATACATGAATTGATGAATACATTAACTAATGAAAAAAGCATGCATTTAGTAAATGTGAAGAATGGTATTAAGTGCTGTATATACAAATATAAAAGCAAAAAACAATCTCTATACTCAAGGAGCTTATATTCTAATAGAATATGCTGGTCCTATTGATACTATATTCATTAGTATGAGTATATTATTGTTACTGGTCCAAAAAGTTACAGGGACAGAAGAGAGGCTCAAGGGACATGCCTCTTTTGGGAACAATAGTAAAGCTGAATTGATTATGTTTCCAGAACTGGAAAGGGAAGTGTACCATGCAGAGGCAAGTAGTTTGGATAAGGTGTCAAGAAGAATGCCAATGAGTACGGAGTGAAGTATAGTATGGCTAGGGCTTGCCTGAACTAGCAGGCTGTGTTATCTAGACATATTCATCCATCTTGAGATTGGAGTCTAAAGTCAGAAGTTCTAGAGATAAAGGGGCTAAAACCTGCAGATTATGGTTTCTGGTCCCGGCAGTAAGGCAGCTCCCAAGGTTGGCAATAAGATGGACAGGGCAGGACATGAACCTAATAGAATGGGAAAGTGACTGAGATGGCTGCAAAGTGGGTTTAGAGAATATTTCTGGTTGAGGGGGATGGGGAATCAAAGAAGGCTATATGGGGAGGATAATAGTTGAGCTGGACCTTTTCAGAACTGGTCAGAATTCAACTGGCAGAGAAACAGGTGGGTGGCATTCCAGGCATGGAGAATAATAGATTAGCCAGATTCCATGATTCCATCCAATTAAGCAAATATTTATTGAGTGCCAACTATGTGCAAGGCACTGCATGAACAGAATCCCTCATTCCACCAAACATGTTGGGCACTGATGAAAATAATGCCTGGAAATCCAATATGGTTTTCTCTTCCAAGTTTATTTTGCCATCCTTTCAATGACACTGACACAACCTACTCAATGTTACCTTTGGCCTTTGGATGGAAACTAAGTATGTCTTCTTTCTTGGACTAAGAAGCAGGTTCCTTTAGCATAACTTGATTTCTGCATTGCCCCTCCAGCAGCATGAGAAACTTAGATAAGGGCAGTATAGAATACTTCAGATAGTAGCTATGGGGATTACATGTACACATTATGGGTTATTATGTTATTTGAATTGTAGGGAGTGACTCAAGTGAATATTGGTATTTGTACAATCTTATTTCCTTTGTATATAGTGGTTCTAGTTAATGGGGGCATTTGTGCAATCTTCTTATTTTCCATAGCTTCCCAAGAGAGGAGCAGTAGTGAATCCAATAAAGGAGGCAATAACCCCATATTAATAATGTATGCAATGCTATATATGTCTATTTATAAGGTGCAGAATTGGACTCCAAATGCATTCCTTCTATCCCTCCTCAGATGAATGTGAATGGCCCAAACAATGTTATACGTGATTTTTCTTCCAAACTGACAACATTTTAGTAACACAGCTGGCACGGAGCACCTTTAAGTGATGCTTCTTCGTTCCCAGGACATTCAGATATGAGCTCATGAGTTGCATACACAATTGTCACTTCTAACTGTGGTGAATATTTATCCTACAAACAAGGAAGTGAAGGAGACTGAAAAATAGGCTAACCTCTGCATTACCTTGTGTAAGATGGGAAGTAGTCTTCTCTTGGAAATGCATTCTATTACTGAACTTGCTTAGGTTAGGCAGCACGGTGGGGTGAAAAGGGCATTGGACCACGATATAAGGGCCCAGGGCTGTAAGGTTCTGCCCATTTTACACAATCCAAGTCACAGAATTTGAGAACTGGGAGGGACTTCAGCAGCCACGTAATCTAACCCAGAACTGAAATGAATCCTTATTATATCTAACAATGATTGTTCCACTTTGCTTCTTCAAGGACAGGGAACCCACAACCTTTCATTTCACAAATCTATTCCATTTTTAGATAGCACCAAATCTTATGATATGTTTCCTGCAACTGAAGCTAAATTTGTCACTTGGTTAATTCCTGGTTCTGTTCTCTGGGGCCAAACAGAACAAATCTAATCCCTACAAGCTGCTTTGACCTTGGTCAAATCACTTGTCAATCCTATATTCAGTAAAGTCCAGTGACTCCCTATCTTCTCCAGAATCAAATACAAAATCCTCTGTTGCTCAAAGTTCTAGATAACCCACCTGCTAACCACCATGTTTCCAATCTTCTTAAACCTTTCTTTTTTCCATCTACCCTCTGATCCAGTGACCCTGACCTTGCTGTTCCATGAGCAAGACAGTCCATTTCTCAGTTCCAAGCATTTTCTTTTTTTTTTATTATTCTTTTTTTAATTTTATTGACTTGTTTGTTTACTTTTAGGTTACAAGATTCAGTTCCAGAGTCACTTGAGTTTCAGATTTTTCTCCCCTTCCTCCCCACCCCCCATCCCCTCCATGGTGACATACAGTCATGTATAGGATCTGCAAACTCCTTCACATTGTACAATAGTCT
>CM053599.1:132593604-132640382 GCA_028646575.1 Pseudocheirus occidentalis | reverse complement strand
CACCTGGGGCAATCTCCTCATTTATCAAACCAGAAGAAATAAAGCTAAAAGACAGACACTACCGGGAGCTTGCACATTTTCCTGAGATCCTGCTTCTACAGCTTCTACTGAGAACTTCCAAAGACCAGGCTGAGAAACTGTCGTGAGTCTGAGAGGGATCCCTGCTTGAGGGATCCTGTTCTATTTGTAAAGGCTTGGGAATGTGGGTGTCCACTGCATTAACTATGTGTTTCAACTTTGTGACCATTATAATAACTTTGGCTTTCTGGTTTTGGGACTTGTCCTTCTGGTTTTGGGACTCAGTGTTATGGTTTCTGAATAAAGACCTTAGTGCTGCCTTCCATGTGGAGAGTTTGCCACATTTTGTGATCCAAAACTACACCAACATATTCATAACCATCATGGGTGTTGTGAATATCTCATTATTGATACAGTGGGAGAGACCTTAAAGAGCATCTAGTACAATGCCTTCATTTTACAAATGAGGAAACTGAGGTAGATGAAGGAAACAGGAGAATTTGTATTTCATCCTAGAGAAAAGAGGGACCCATGCTTTAGCAATATCAATTTGACTAAAAAAAAGACCATTCACAGCTTCTAATAAAAAATAGCTGGCATTTTAACATGTGCAAAGTATTTGATATACACCTTACCTCACTTGACACTTATGATAACCTTATGGAATAAGCATTTCAGATAATACTGTTTTCATTTTAAAGATGAAGAAATTGACATTTAGTGACATTCAGTGACTTGCCCACAGTCCCACGACCATTATGTATCACAGATAGGATTTGAACCCAAGTCTTTCCCCACTCCAAATCCCAATCACCGTACTAGCCTGACTGCCCTGATTAGAATGGGAGCTGTTCCCTTGTCTATATTTCAGGTAAGGCTATGAATGTTCAGTGCAAAGCAATTGAATTCAACAAACACCTATGGAGAGCCCACTACATTTAAGGCACATTCATTCACTGAATAACCCCCTCAGCAGCACTGAGAGCCATTGTCACTTGCCACCAAGGCAGACATCAGAATGAGGAAGATAGCAGGCTTAAAATGACTTTTGGGGGATAGTTATACATGCTGATATATACATGAGTAGAATACATGCAAACCATATCATAGAGTAGCTGCATATTTCAAATATCCCAAGTACTGAATCTCTAACACTATGTCAAAGGTTCAAAGGATACTTGTTAGGAAGCAATACTGCATTGGAAATGTAACTGTTGGGAAAAAAAACCCAATAATTCCCCCCACACACCCCCAAATAGAATTAAGTATGTAGTTAATTACTTTTATTTAGAATTGCGCCAAAGTTTTTGGTTCCTATGACCAAAAAGACCAAAACCAACCAAACAAAAAAAACCCCAAACTCCAAAAACTACAACAAGGCAATGATGGCACCAACACTTTGAGTTTCTCTCTTTCAAATATTAAAGGCAAGAGGGAACACACATGACTATGATTATTGCTTATGTTTTTCAATGTGCCCTTAGGTAAGCCTCTAGGCCCATGAGCCCAGAGCAAAGAACGACATTTAAGTACCTATTGTCTAGTTCTAAAACGGCCCATCCTCCCCCACTAATGCCTGACTAAACAGATGGGTCTGGCAAACTACACAATATGTCACACATGCTGAGTAAAAAAGCACTGTGAGCTGCCTTTATTGCTTAGACACCCAGTAGATTCTTTTCACTGGCACTCACTCAAAAGACCTATGAATTTGTGACTCAATTTACAATAAAAAGAAAATTCTCTTCTCTCTTCCTAGAACTTAACCTGTCCAAGAGTCACCAAGATTGATTATGATTAATTTATTACTATAAATGTCTTCCATTCAGCTCAGCCACTGTGAGGCTGAGTGCATAGTGTTGGTGGGGCTGAGGGTGCCTTTAAATCTCTCCAGCCCTACCTTCCTAATCAACAAGGCCAAATGCTCCCCAATTTCTCTGGCTATTAGTTGTAGGTCTTGGGTAGAACAGAGAGAAATGGTAATGAGACTGAAGGATATGGGAATATTTAGGGCTATTCTAGAAAATTGGAAAACCAGAGAAGCTGGCCTGTGACCTCCATCCTTTTTTCAATCCTTGCTTTCTCCTTAGTGACACTCCATCCCTACAATGGTGTTCAGGTATCATACTTACATTGATCTGAAGCTAATTTATACTACAATGTGACAATGTATTGACACTTATGGTGGAGTGAGTATTCATTTATTTTTTAAAAAGGAGTTTGTAGGAGTGTTGATTTAGAGCTGATATGGACCTCAGAAAGTGTCTAGACCAGCTCATCCATTTTATAGATTCCAAATTTGAGGTTTAGAGAGTTTAAGTGACTTGCCCATAGTCACATAGCTAGAAAATATCAGGAACATCATTTGAACCCACAATATTCTGGATTTTAAGTCTTGAACTCTGGTCACTCCTCTTAGAGGAGTTTAACCTAAAGGAATTAATCTATAATGCTGGAATTTCAGGTACTTTTGCTGAGGTCAGAGTTGAGAGAGCTGGTTCAGATTTGAAAGAATTCACTTAGAGCTTCTCTTTAGCCAATGGGAGCTTTATTGGCTCCAAAACATATAGGCCTGTGACTTAGCAAGGAGCTAAACAAAGGCATACACATAGGAAAAGGACCAGACTTATGTAGACAGAAAGCTATAAAGCCTGTAGGAGGATGATGTAATTTTAAGGTTTCTAATGGGAGTTGAAGATTTAGGAACAGGATGAGGAAGATGGATGATCCAAGATAAGGGAGACAGGGGAAATTTTATGACCCAGAATGGGACGAGACAAGGAATTCCATGGTCCAGAACAAGGGGGAAGTTTTATGTTATTTCAAGATAAGGGAAGAGACTTTAGGATGCCTTCAGATTAGAGAATAAACTAGGGGCTTCACAAAGTACTGGAAAAGCAACCCTTAATATTATCCCTCAGGGCACCTTTATATCCACATCACTATGGCACCTGGGCAGGGGAGTTATTTCTGAGCAAAGATTCCTTCCTGGTGCTCTTAATCACTTAGGTTTATGGCCTATTACTTTCCAGGCCCATCTCCTCAGTGCGCAGCATAAAAAATGTATACAAACACTCTCTAGAACATACAATAAACACTGATACAAATAGACATTTCCATACAAATACCCATATTAAATACTACACAAACACACACACATGCACACAAGAATCTGAGGTTCTAACTTTGTAACATCCCAAACTTGGAAGTCTTAAGAAAGGAGAAAAGCATGAAATACTGGACCAATTGTGTATTCGGAAAGTGCATTGTGGCAGCTGAGTCATCAGCACAGGATACATTGAATTCTCACAGCATGTTAAGGACCACTGTGACCCCTACAAGTTTGCCAGCTCAGGTCCCTGAGGAGGATACATGGAGCTAAGACAGCCAATCCATCAGATGCAGTTAGAAATCCAGTCTTCTCAAATTTGAAGGCCTTGTGTGTTTTTTCTCAATATCAAGGTGCCAGCATTTCTACAGCTTAGAAGATAAATAGTTGAATTCTGAGGAGACCATGAGGTCTTATGGGAGAAAGGAATCCAGAGGCATGATCAGCCTCCAGGGAAATGTTAAAGGTCTTTAGGGGCCTTCAATTTCCTCAAACCCAAAGCGAAGTTAATCAGACGTATCATTTGCTCATAGCCAAGATCATTCCTCAGCAAAAAAGATAAAATAGGTTTTCAGGTTACTGGGTCTTCAGTGTCTTCCTTCTACTTCTTTCCCCCTCCTCTGTGGTACCTCATTCCACCAACCTCACAAGAATCTAGCGCTCCCCTGCCTAAGGCCATAAATAGGATGGGACAACTAGGGCTTTGCCTCAGAGCACCAAATTTCAGGGGTACTGACAGCATTTGAACTTCTTTAGCAATTGGAATCTCATTTAATGTCTAGTTATCAAGAAAAATTAGTTAAAATGAGCTACCAGATGGCAGACTGGGGTGAATTCCTATATTCTAGCTTGAGCCCTCTTCTGCTACCCTTCCCCCAAACTGAGAGCATGATTGCTGTCACTCACATCTCAGATATTCTTTCTGATAATTGGCCTAGGGACAAAAATGGTTAATTACATTTCTGCTTCTACCTCTCTCTTTCCCCCTCCACTCTGTTAAAACCCATCTCTGGCAATTAGGTCAAGTCATATACGTCTTCCATTTTAAATATAATAAGCCCATGTATTTCCTGGATTTTTCTGGTTAGAAAATGTTTTCTATATACTGTTTCCCCTGATCTTCTACCTGCAAGGCATATTGAGCAAATATCATTTATTCCTGTTCTTACACATAGGGAAAATGAGGCCCAGTGCCATTAAAAAGTTCATCCAAGGTCACACATTTTTAGTAAGCTGCAGAGGCAGTACTCTTACCCAAGTCATTCATTCCCAAGTTCAATGATCTTTTCATAGCTTTGTCCCCAGTCAAAGGATATAAAATCATAGGGTTGGTCAAGATGACCTCTAAGTTCCCTTCTGGCTACAAAATCCATGATCCTATAGCCCTACAAACTTTGGGCACTCGCTAGCATATTTGAGCTGGCAGAGCTGTCTGCATATGCAAGGCCAAAAACCCAGAGTCAAACTGCCAATATAAAACCAACCCAGCCCCCTTGAGATCTGCCAGGAGGAAGATCCACCAGGGGTGCTGAATTTCACTTTGTGTTTCTGGAAGCTTATCACTGAAAGGATTCACAGGGTCACCTCTATTTTGGTGATTTGTCATAAAGCCCAAAATTCAATCACAAGATGTGCGGAAAGAGCAAAACAGTATTTTCTTCTCCAAGAGGATGTTGCCAGTTGCTGTTTGACAGTCCAAACCTCTACCTGTATGTTTGTGTGTGTGTGTGTGTGTGTGTGTGTGTGTGTGCGCGTGTGAGAGAGGTACAGAGAGAGGGAAACAGAGAGACAGAGACAGGGAGACAGAGGGAGACAGAGACAGAGAGACAGAGGGAGACAGAGACAGAGAGAGAGACAGAGAGGGAGAGATGGAGAGAGGGATGGAGAGATGTAGAGAGAGACAGAGAAAGAGAGGGGGGGAGGGAGAGGGAAAGGGGGAGAGAGAGAGAGAGAGAGAGAGAGAGAGAGAGAGAGAGAGTGAGTGAGAGTGAGTGGGGGGGGGGGGTAGGTGTGTGGGTGTGGGTGTGGGTGTGGTCATAGTTTCTGGATAAACCATTGTCCTCCCCAAGCCTGCTGCTGCTACCTTATGTAATGTAAGATATCTTTCCAGTCACTAACCGATCGATGGCACTGGCTTGACTGGCCATTGGAGATAGGGCTAGAGACTACATACATCTCAGCTGGAAATGAAAATGTGGTTACCCCCTTGGAACAGCTTAATCATCCCCTTCCTGGAACTGCAAGGATTTTTCTCTCCTACTGCTTTTGGCGACTCTGCAGTGTGGCTAAACTCCCTGACTACCCTATCTATAGACTTAGCTTCCCCCTCAACTCTAAACAATCATTGAACCTTGAACTACCTAATTTTGCATAATAATTTTATGTCTGTTATCCTACTTGGTCCTTGCAATAAGTCTGAGAGAGGTAAGCAGGGCAGGGATGAGTAAAGAGGTAACAATTCAATTCCCCAAGCACTTATTAATTGTATATGTATTATATGTGGGGCACTTTGCTAGGCCTGACCAGGAATACTGAGACACAAATGAAACACTTTCTGCTGTCCAAGAGCTTACATTCTCCAGAGGGTTACTACCCCCATTAAATTTGTAAAAACAGAGAGGCTAAGTGATTTGTCCAGGGCTACATAGGGAGTAAACATCAAAGGCAGCACCTGAATTCGTGTTCTATGACTTTAGAGTCAGAATCCTTTCCACTGAATAATACCTAGAGACAGGAGAGGATCTTTGTTTTTCCTATATTTACTAAGATCATAATAGTGTGTTTCATACACACACACACACACACACACGCACAACACACACACACACAACACTCCTTTCATGCTCTAAGTTTCCATCATTTCATGTAGAGAGGTATACACTTCATCTATGCAAACTGGAACCACTTTAGGTGAGAGCAGTCAGCCTTCACAATGCTTTAAAGCTGGGGATTAAAAAAAAAAAGTTTCTTATCTGGTGGTGAACCTCTATTATTCCTTTAGACCACTCCCCAGCTGACAGATGTGCAGTTGGCTACTGGGGTCTTGGTTCAAAGCTTGTCCAGATTAGTTGGGCATATCAGAACTTCAGCTCATCTGGCATGGCCTTTAAGAAGTCCAGGTTACTTCCACACCATCCTGAAGTGCTAGAGCAGGACTTTAGTGGAGTGGCCAACAGAGGAACTTGTTTTGTTTGACTACACATATTTGTTGTAATTATTTTGTTTCATTGTACATATTTGTTTTAAAGCTTTCTTTTTTTTCTACTGGTTGAGGGGAGAGCTGGATGGTTGTAGATGGGACGTTAAAAAAAATGCTAGGTGGCACAGTGGAGAGAGCGCTGGTCATGGAGTCAGGAAGACTTGAGTTCAAATCCCACCTTAGATAGTTACTAGCCACATGAATTTGGGCAAGTTATCTAACTACTTTTTGCCTCAGTTTCCCCATTTGTAAAATGATGATAACATTACCTAACTCCCAGGGTCATTGTAAGAATAAGAGGAAATAATATTTGTAAAGTACTTTGCAAACTTTAAAGTACTATAAAATACTATGATTATTATTATTTTGAAAATGAATTTTAACAAAAGAATTTTAGAGGATTCATATGCATGTATATACACAGATAGATATACATTTTACACAATGCATATGTGTATGTGTCTATGTCAATGTGCATGTGTGTGTATATGTATGAAACATGAACATCAAGAGGAGGGAGACCAGAATGATAACTTTGAAGTCCTATCAGATGAAAAATCCTCAAAACATTTGCAATATATTTAATTTGCAGAAGACTTCATCAATTCAACGGAATTCAAAAAGCATTTATTAAGTGCCTTCTCTCTACCAGGTAGGCCATAACCCTAATTATGGTTATGAAGACAAAATGGAACAACCTTTGTCCTCAAGGGGCCTACATTCTACTGAAGGGGAACAACATTTACCTATGTAGGTATGTGTAACACACACACACACACATATATACATACACACATATACATATATATATATGTACACATACACACACAAGATAAACCTGAAATAATTACTGGTGGAACATTAATAACAAGATGAAGCAAGTGGTCCCTTTTAGGGAACTGCCATTTGACTTAAGTCCTTAAGGAACATAGAGTCCCTAAGTTGCAGCAATAAAGAAAGAGATCATTCTAGGAGTGGAAGACAATATATATATAATTGTCTCTCTATATATAATATATATAATATGTTGGATTATATATATTATATAATATATAATCCTATATATATATTCCAGTAAATATTTATTTAGCACCTATTATCTGCCAGGGATTGTACCAACTACCACTGAAAAGACAGTCCCTACCCTCAAGGAAGTTACAGTCTAAAGAAAGCAACCTTCATGAAGGAGGTACTCTTAAGTTTGGTTTTGAAGGATGTATAGGATTTGGATAGGTAGGAAGAAAGCAGATACAAAATCAGCTTATATATGGAAAAGAAAGGCCAGAGTAAGCCAGAAAGGACAAGCCTGGCAAGATTCTGGGCGGTGGATTTTATAAAGGACCAGGCAGCTTGCAACACTATGCTTAGTTCATACCCAGAGAATATGGCAGTCAAATGGTAAGTCTGGTTGGGATACTGCCAGTTTCATGAATAACTCCCAGGAACACATAGAGTATTCATTCATACTGAGAGATCCAAAACTAGAAAAGGAGGGAAACTGATGCTCTTTGGAAATAATCATAGACTCTCAGGAATCTAGGAACCTGTGAATAACTGCTGTCCTTACCAGGTTCATTCTAATAGGTTAGTGGAATAGAATAATACATCACACTAATAGTTTATTATAATAGCTATGCAAAGCACTTCACATGTTACCTCATTTGGTCCTCACTAGTACCTTTAAGAGGTAGGAATTATTGAGTCTTCTTATACAAAATGACTAATATGTAAATGTTTTACATGATCTGATTGCTTACTGTCTCAGGGAGAAGGGGAGGAAAGAGGGAGGAATTGAATTTGGAACCCAAAATTTTAAACAATGTAAAAAAAAAGTTTTAACATGTAGTTGGGGGTAAAAGAAAATTTCTCTTTAAAAAAGAAAAAAAAATGTAGGAATTATTATCTCCATTTTACAAGTAGAGAAACTGAGACTCAGAAAGATTAAGTGATTTGCTTCATAGTAATTGTTGTTCTTCTTCCTTTGTTCTCAAAGAAGACCAATGACATCTTGACTTCATAGTTAAGACCTATGAGAGGTGAGATTTGGACTCAGTTCTCTCCTGCCTTCAAGTTCAGTTCTCTTTCCACTACACTGTTGTTCAGTTGTTTCAGAGTTTCCAACTCTTCATAACTCCATTTAGGGTTTTTTGGGCAAATATCCTGCTGGAGTGGTTTGCCATTTCCTTTTCTAGCTCATTTTACAGATAAAGAAACTGAGGCAAACAAGGTTAAGTGATTTGCCCAAGGTCACACAGCTAATAAGTGTCTGAGTTAGCATTTGAATTCAGGAAGTTGAGTATCCCAAACTCCAGACCCAGGGCTCTGTCCACTGCGTTACCTAACTACCCTCTCCACTATGCTCTATATTTGTGGAGGATTTTATACATTTGTATAGTACTTTTCTTGCAAGTAGTCACCTGTACCAATGAAATAGCAAACCTAGATCATAATATGAAATAAATTGAGATTATTAGGTCCTTTACTGAGAGAAGTGTTTTGATTAGGACAGAGACTTGTAGAAGATAGACACCTAAAGTTGGATTAGAAAGAAAGAAATGGCTATTGAGATACTGAACAGCGTAAGAAGGGAAGGTTAGGGTTGCTGGAAATTAATTTGGATGTCAATATCAAATAGTGGAAAGAATAATAGATTTGCAATCAAAGAACCTCTGTTTAAACCAGGCTCTGGCATTCAGTTTCCTCATCTGGAAAATAAGCTTGGATTCAATGACATCTAGAGTTTTTGTCATCCTATGAATGTATTTCTCAGGACTTATCTTAGACCATGTATGTTCTTAGGTAATGTTAGAGGGATGGTGTAGGGAATAGTGCCAGAAATACGATATGTGACTGAAAAGGGAGATCAGGTTGGTCAAGGATGGTCCTATCTCTACTTTATTTCTCATAACCTCATTACTCAGACACCTAAATCTATGCATTCTAACCTTAGGGAAAGCAGGTGGGGGATGGGAAGAAAGGGAGTAGGATGAAGAGCATCCCACAAGTCACATCTACTTTGAGAAGTGCTATTTTTACCTGATATTACCTAATATACATCCATAAACTCATGAATGGTGTAATTAAATCATTCACATGTCAGATTAATTATGAGTTAAGCAGAAAGTTTCTGTTTGGTGTAATGGATTGATAACGGATTTGGAGTAAAAAGATCTGGGTTCAAATCTCAATGTCAATGTCAAATCTCAATGTCACTTACTACCTATGTTACCATGGGCAAGTCTCTTGACATCTCTGCATCTCAGATTTTCATTTGTAAAATAAAGGAGTAGTTAGATTTGTCGTCATTCAGTCGGTCATTTCAGTCATGTCAGACTCTTTGTGACCACGTTTGGGGTTTTCTTGTCAAAGACACTGGAGTGGTTTGCCATTTTCTTCTCTATAAAGTTAGTCTAGGTGGTCTCTAAGTGACCCTTCATTACTGAATCTATGTTTCAGGCTTTATTGTTGAAAATCTTTCTAAATGCCTGATTCTGTTTTCTTTGCCTTGTGAAGAGACTTTAGTGATTATAAAGAAATCTTTCTTTGACAGTTGAGGATCATTCTGGTCATTGTTCTGAACATGTCCAGCCTATGTGTTAGAACTCTTTCTTACAGGCTTGGACATAAGCAAGGAGAAGTCTCTAGAGGCAAGACTTTTGGCTGTTAGACAGTTCCCCTTTCTCCGATATTTTTTAAGCTCTAAGGAAAATTTGAACTTGAACTGAAGGAAAAACTGAGGGCATCAGATCATGACCCTGAAGGAGTTCTATATGAGCTCCCCCACCACTACTACCAAAAGAAGTTAAGACAAGCAAATGAAAGAAGGACCTTGTTGGATGGTGGCTTTCGACAAAAGCTCACAGTAAAATATCATCCTAGTCAGGATCCATGTACTGAATGTAGCCATCATCAGTTGAGTCAAATGCTGTCCATTGTAACTCTCTAGATCATAGTGACAAGATCTAAGGAACTACCGCTTAAGTTCTAGAACTGGTCAATGACCATGCAATATTCAAGACTAGAGCAATTAGTGAGGTGGCCTTGAAGACTTCTCTCAAATCTTGCTTGGGAGGACTCATCCATTATCCTTTGATTTATCTTGATTTTGGTTTTTTTTTTTTCTCTTCATTGAGAACTAAAAAAAATGGGAAAACAGGCCCAATGTTCCCACCTGTCTTCTTTCATCTGTCTGTTTTCCTACTGTGGTCATTTAAAAAAAATCTATTTCTCTAAATAATATTATTTAAGTGTTTCTCAGTGTGTGTGACAACATATTACAATTCAGATGGACGCTAGAATCTGTGCCAATTCTACTTACTTGAATGCTAAGCAGTGGGATTGAGAAAGGAGAGAAGACAAAAGTCATAATAGATTTAAAGTTTCATAGAGTTTTGTTTTGTTTTTTTGCTTTTTGGAGGGCAGTTGGGGGTTAAGTGACTTGCCCGAGGTCACACGGCTAGTTTTTGTGGTAAGTGTCTGAGGCCAGATTTGAACTCAGGTCCTCCTGACTCCAGGGCCGGTGCTCTACTCACTGTGCCATCTAGCTGCCCCTTTCATAGAGATTTTAAGATATTATAAATTTTATAAAGGCAATTTGGATTCTTGGTCTGTATAGCCTGTTGACTGGTATTCCAAAAAACATTTAATTGAGAATACCATGTCATAGAAGAAGAGAGGGAATAAAATTTGGGGTCAGATTTTTCTTAAAATGAAGACTTTCAAGAATCCTCAGGCTATAAGAAGGTAAAATGTAGGTAAGTTTACTTTCACTTTACTTTTAAAATAATTTTAATAGATGTTATTTTTTGCCTTTACATTGCCTAAGATTTAACTTTATATTGCTCCCTTACTTCTTCAGAAAAGCCATCCCTTAAAATCAATTTTTTTAAGAAAAAGAAGAGAAATCAAATCTGCACATGTATGTGTGTGTACATGTATGTATGTATGTATATTCTATACCTATGAACCTGCCTCCCACCTCTGCAAATAAGTGGAGGTAGGTATCTTTTCATATCTCTTCTTTGGGATTGTTTGTTCTTTGTAATTTTGTAACAATTATTTTCAATTATTTTGGGCTAGCTGTTCTTTCAATTGCATTACTGTACTCATTGTGTATGTTGTTTTCTTGGCTCTGCTTACTTCAGTTTGCAATCACTTCATGTAAATCTTTCCGCAGTTCTCTGTATTCATCATATTCATAATTTATAATGCACACAGAATAGTAGTATTTCATTATATTCATGTGTCATGATTTGTTTAGCTATTCCCCAGCCAGTGGTTATCTACTTTGTTTCCAGGTCTTAGCTACCACAAAAAGTATAGCTCTTAAGTGTTTTAGTGAGCATAGAACCTTTCTTTTTAGTAGTGACCTGCTTTGGTTATATGTACATGTGAGATGGTAAATTTTTAACAACAACAAAGAGAAAGTACAAGCAACACACTTTTAAATTTGATTTTTACTAAATATCTCCATTGATTTCTCAAGTCTATATAATCAACAGAACAATAAATCAAGCATTTATAGCATTTGCCAACCTCCAAACTAAATGTTCACACTGAAAATTTAACAACTGGCTTCCCCAGTGTCAGTTCCAGCTGGCTCCAGCATACTTCAGGACCTCACAGGGGAATCAATGAGTCAAAGGGTATGAATATTTTATTCATTTATTTGTCCAATTCCAAATTGCTTTCCAGAATAGTATTAATTCACAGCTCCACCAACAATGCAATAGTGTACTTTCACTTTCAAATCATCTGACACCATTCTTGCTGTACATGGTCTGAGAAGGGAAATCATTTCCCTGAAGGAAGAGGATCTGAAAAAAAAAGTCATCCCCCTTACCCTCACCAAGAACAAAAGGGGATCTAGTTTTACAATGGGATTCCATAATTTTACTGCTTCAGTGAATGGCTGATAACCTACCCTGCCTGGCTTATTAATGATACCAAATGCATATCCACATTTCTCCATTGTCTAGTTCAAGAAACAGAGATGGAAAGAATATCAAAAATTAGAATGAATACTCCAGAAGGTAAACTTTTGAGAAAATAATTTTTCCCTCCTATTCCCTTGTCATCAACTTTCCACCAGAGCTGAGCACACTCAGACAATCCAGTTAATAGCAAATTCCCATTTATTAAATCAACAGAGTGTAATCTGATTTAACTCCTACTTCTCAGGGAAACTTTCCTCATACCCTTTTGATGGGGGCAGAGAATAAAGCAGTATCACCACCTGCAATATGACTTCTCATTCAGCTTATATTTTGGAGCCTAATCTCAAGATAGTTTTGTCACTGGATATAAGCCGTCTGAAAAAAAAAATGAGATGGAAGGAGGAACTAGCTCCAAACTTTGCTTACTCCCATTCTCTGTTTCTCCAACATTCTGAAGAAACAGAAGCTCTGAATATATTTATTCTCCTGTAGTACTCATGGTCCAGTGAGCAGCAAGTCTCTCTTTCTCCTCCTCCTCCTCCTCCTCTTCCTCCTCCTCCTCCTCCTCCTCCTCCTCTTTCTCTCTCTTCCTCTCTCCCTCTCCCTCTCCCTTTCCCTCTCCCTCTCCCCCTACTCTCTCTCTCTCTCTCATTCTCTCTGCCTCCCTGTCCCCTCCCTCCCTTCCTCCTTCTCTCATATGCTAACTCATCCAACATTGCATCTAAATATACTCAATTATCATCAGGCAAATGGGTGGCAGTGAACCTAGGCCTGTCAAGTCAACTGGAGCAAATTGGTGTTGTGCTGGAGCAAACTGAAGACCTAACAAGCAATCCCAGGAAGTTTGGGGACAGCTGAAGCAGATCCGTGGTTTACATTTCCAGAGACAGTTAATGTCAGTGTCAGTGGGATCAGCACAAGCAACATATACCCACCACTTCGACTCTACACTAGTTGACATTTTCCTTCCTTTAAAATTGGCAGCCTGAGCTGGGGAAAACCTAAATTTAACCTCCAGAGAATATGCCACATGACATTTGTGGGCCTTACATGTTCAGCTTAAGACTTTGAAAGCTAATTTAGCCATGTGCCTCTTCCATAAGTGACTCAACTGGCAACACCTGAACTTCTGTCACTTGTTAGCGGCCATGGTTTCAGCCTGTCTCTCGGGGCTTCATTCCTTAATAACGGTTATCTTAAGCCCCAGAGGATAGCACTAATGAGTATTTGAAAATGCCAGAATCTTGGCATCAGGCATTGAATTTTTTTTAACTAAATAACACCCATCAGTGTAATGGTCACTCACCAAGGGGTACCAGGGATGTGTTATGCATGACTTTCTGCCTCGTTTTCATCTCTCTCCTGAATTCCTTGCATTCTAAGAGCAAGCAATTAAGGAGCTTCCATGCCAAATCTTAATTAATTTAAGGTTCTGCTTCCAAAACTTTGGAATAAAATATCATTGGAACAATTCAAGAGAAAAAAATAAATTGCTGCACCATGAAGATAACAATAATGTCAGAATTAGCACTAGAGATATCCCTTAAAGTTAGCTAAATATGAATCATGGTTCCCTTTTTTCCCTTAAACTGTGCCCTCCAGTAAATGGCATAGTTTTATCAGCTCCAAAAACTTAGTTGTAAGGAACTTGAATCAACCATAATGAATCTTAAACTTCACCTATCTCATTTTATTGATTGTTCAGTCAAATTTCCCTCTTCCTGACATTAACATCAGCAGTCAAGTCATTCAAGCTAAGATAGAGGGAGTAATTGATACTCCAGTCTTCCCTTTCATGAATAGTCAAAAATTAAATGAGTTGATATGCGGCTGTCTCACCAATAGTGCCTGAGTCAGTCACTCACAAGGAATAACTGGCTGTCTCAGGTCTTTGATTTCATTTTCAAAGTTCATTCAGACTTTGTATTCTTAAATCAGCAAAGTGAAGGCAGAAATGTGTTGGCCTCAAACCATTTTCCTGCAGAGTTGATGACTTGGTGTTCATGTTTCCTACCATCAAATTTCTCCACTTGTCAGAGAATATCCTATTGCTATCAGGGTCGGGGAGGAGGGAGGGTAACTTTTCCATTTCAAACTGGTTTTCTTTCCATTTGTCAAACCTTTCTTGACAGCAATGCAAGTCTAAATCCTGGGCTTTTAATCCAGAATGCAGTAAGGGCCCTTTTTTTCATTGCTAACTGCAAAGTGAATGGATCTCTAGTGGAAATAATCTTCCTTTCTCCTAGTCTCTTTGTTTCTGGTTTGTAATAGATATACTAGTTTAGCAAACATGATGCACTCCCCCCACCCCCAAAAAAGAGCTACTTATCTGACTCCACAGTCCCTACTTGGCATGTTTTAAATATAATCAAAATTAGATTATTGTTAACTTCCATTGTCCTAGTAGGTTTAATTATTTATTTCATGAAAGAAAAAAAATTAAACATTTTTGTTTCTTCTTATACTTAAAGTCATGGAAAGAAGAGATGATGAAAACAGTGGTTGGAGTCTAGTCCAGTTTAACTATAATACAAAATAAATGAAGGTCAGTAATAAGAGATAAAAGTAGAAAACTTGAAGCAAGGTTATACAAAGTTGTAAATGCCAATATAACTTGCCCATATTCTCTTTTGAGTTTTTCCACCATGTTCTAGGAATCATATCACTGGAAAACCTCAGGCTCCTGTAAGATCAAATGAATTCAGTCCTCATCACTACCATCTGCTTTACTGATTGAAGAATAAATCCAGGAACTCCAAAATTTTCAGTTAAGGAGGGGACTCAGGACAGACATCTCATTTCTCATCTGGCTGCATTACTTGGGACCTTTTCTGGCTTCTGCATTTTGCCCCCTTCCATATTGGGTACTCCTCCACAACCTGATTTTCAGCTTTCCTTTATGTGTTGTCTTTCCTCATTAGACTGTGAACTAGAGGGTAAGGATTATCTTTCTTTTTTTGTATTTGCATCCCCAAAGCTTACCACAATGTTTGGCACGTAGTAGGTGACTGATAAATGTTTATTGATTTTTAAAAGCATCTGGAGTTTCACTTAATTCTTTAGGCATTGGGGTTTTGAATAGAGGAATGATAGAATAATAGTGGCACATTAGGAAGATGTCTTGGTCAATGATACAATGGATTGATTGGAGATGGGATAGAGTGAAGACAAAAATACTAGGAAGATTTTGTTTTCCAGATCTTATTGTCATTGTCATCCTCATCCTCATCCTCATCATCACCACTATTATTGTCTTCATACCCATCATCATCATCACTAGGTAGACCAAAAAAAGATGGACTTATGACCTATGATGATTGCAGTAGTTGAGTATTTGTGTAGTGGAAGTAAATGTGTGCATGTGTGTGTGTGTATTGTGGAGGCAGAATTGAAAAGATTTCTCAACTGATTATGTTTACATGTGTATTGGGAAAGGATGGAATATAGGAGAAGGAAGAGTTAAAGATGACTCCAAGTTTTCAACCCATGATCAGGACAGTGTAGGTCCCATCAAGAGCCATAGAGAAGTGGAGATAACTAGAGGTGTGAGGAAGGTGGGAGAGCATTTAGTTTGAGATATATTAAGTTTGTGGTGCTGATAGAACATACTAAATGATATATCCACAGCTCATTTGAATATATAGGACTAGAGGTCTAGAAAGATGTTAGGGGTAGAGATAAAGATGTAGTAGTCATTTGTATAGAGGTAATAACTTGAGTGTAAGGGGAGTAAATGAGATCAAGAAGAAAGAAAATTTAAGGACCAAGGAATTTTTCTTTAAATTATTTAATTGTAGTTTTCAACATTCACTTCCATAAGCTTTTGAGTTTTAAATTTTCTCTACCCTCCTCCCCTTTCCGCCTCCCAAAGATGGCATGCAATATGATAAAGATTCTATATACACATTCTTATTAAACATATTTTTACATTAGTCATATTGTAAAGGAGAATTCGAAGGAATGGGAGAGACAACAAGAAAGAAAAACAAAAACAAAAAAGAAAGAGAGCAAATAGTATGCTTCAATCTACATTCAGATTCCATACTTCTATCTCTGGATGTGAATGGCATTTTCCATCATGAGTCTTTCGGAGTTCTCTTTGATCCTTGCATTGCTGAGAAGATCTAAGTCTATCAAAGTTAGTCATCATACCACGTGGCTGTTACTGTGTACAGTGTTCTCTTGTTTCTGCTCATTTCACTCAGCATCAGTTCATATAAGCCTTTCCAGGTTTTTCTGAAGTCTGCCTGCTCATCATTTCTTATAGCACAATAGTATTCCATTACATTCATATACCACAACTTGTTCAGTCATTCCCCAATTGATGGACATCGCCTCAATTTCCAATTCTTGGACACCACAAAGAAAGCCGCTATGAAGATTTTTGCACATGTGGGTTCTTTTCCCATTTTTATGATCTCTTTGGAATACAGCCCTAGAAGTTACTATCTAGAATGGTTGAATCAGCTTATAACACTACCAACAATGCATTAGTGTTTCAATTTCCCCACATTTTCTCCAGCATTTATAATTTACCTGTTTGGTCATGTTAACCAATCTGATAGGTATGATGTGGTACCTAGGAGTTGTTTTGATGTGCATTTCCCTAATCAATAGAGATTTAGAGCATTTTTTCATATGATTACGGATAGTTTTAAATTCTTCCTCTGAAAATGACCTGTTCATACCCTTTGACCATTTATCAATTGTGAATGACCTCTGTTCTTATAAATTTAACTCAGTTCTCTATATATTTTAGAAATGGACATTTGTCAGAGACAATGATTGTAAAAATTCTTTCCCAATTTACTGCTTCCCCCCTAATCCTGGTTGCATTGGCTTTATTTGTACAAAGACTTTTCAATCTAATGTAATCACAGTTATACATTTTGCTTTTTATAATGTTCTCTGTCTTTTGTTTGGTCATAAATTCTAAGGACAGAATTTTTTAAGGGAACGGTCATCCAATTCAATTCATCAACATTTAAGAACCTTGAATTTGCAGGGTACTGCTGCAGCAGTATAACGGGAAGGACAAGAGGATAATCCAGCAAAGGAGAAATAGAAAAGAATGATACAAGAAAATCCACAAGGGTCCAGTGTCACAGAAGACAAGAGGGAGGGTCTTTGAAAAAGCAAAGGGTCAGCAACAGTGTCAAAAGATGCAGAGAAGTCAGGGAGGTAAACAGAAAAACAAGGTCATTGGATTCAACAATAAGGAAGTCACTGATAACTCGGACAGAAATGTTTCAGCAGTTTCAGAAGACTACAAGGAGTTGAGGAGTGATGGTTAGGAAGAAAGTAAATAGTCAATTCAGACTATTCTCTAGGTTTGGCACTAGAGGGGAGCAGCAGGATCAAGGAAAATGTTTTTCTTGTTGCTGTTCTTTTTCTTGTGGAGATTTTATTTTTAAAGAGAAGTGATCTGACCATATGTGTAGACTAGGAAAAAGGTGCTAGTAATGAGGGGAGAAATGACAGAAACAGAATGGAGAGATGGAGATGGGGCAGGGGGGAGGGAGAAAGAAAAGGAGGGAGGCACAAGGAGGGAGGGAGAGGGAAGGAGAGGGGGGGAGAGAGAGACAGAGGCAGAGAAACAGAGAGAAACAAAGAGACAGAGACAGAGAGAGAGGGAAGGAGGAAGAGAGGGGGAGACAGAGAGAGGCAGACAGACACAGGGAGAGAGGGGAGAAGGAGGGAGAGAGAGAGAGGGAAAGGGATGGAGGCAATGAGAGAGGGAGAGGGAGGAAACGAAAGAGAATAGATTTCTCTTGCCTCTACAACTAGAGGGAAAGAGGAAAGAATGTATGAGGACATTGAATAGTTTAGAAGATTTAGAGATTGTGGTGGCTTAATGATTAATTTATTTATCTATTTATTTTTGACAGACTTTAATGTGAGGACGAGAAAATGTCATAGACATAGCATGCCTGGATTCATCAATCATTTTGCAATTTGTCACAGCATTTAGAAAGACTTTCATGCTATCCTTGTGGACAATAATGGTGGCTTACATCATCAATATCTATAAGTAGATTAAATGATTCATCTGAACATTTAAATGGCTGAATCCAAAGAGTAGACTTTAGACTTAAACAAGTCTACTTCATCTTAGACTGAAATGGGACAGGATCTCTAATAGACTGCTACAAGGATCTTGTTCTTGACCTTGTCCTTGACCTCAAATCAGTAAGTATTTATGAAGTACCCACTATGTACCAGGCACCATTCTAAGTATGATGTATGCAAGCAAAGGCAAAACAACATGCAAACTCCTCTCATGAAGCTCACAGACTGACAGGAGAAATAACATATAAACAGCTATGTACAAACAAGATACTGAAAGACTAATTTTATTTCATCTTAAAGGGAAGCTTCAGCATTAAGGGAAACTGGGGAAATCTTCATGCAGAGATTAGAATTTAAGAAATCAGGGAATCCAGGAGATAGAGATGAGTAGGGAGAAAATTACAGTCATCGGGCAAACTCAAGGATAATGCACAAGTTTGGGAGATGGAGTAACCTGGGTGAGGAATAGCAAGGCTATTGTCACAGGACTATGGAGTGGATTAAAGTATAGTAAGATGGGAAATGTGAGAATGGAGCAGAGTATGGAGGGCCTTAAAAGTCAGAGGATTTTTATTTGATCCTAGAGGTAATATGGAGGTTATTGAATTGGGGATAACATAATCAGATGACTTGGTCAGAAATGTTCTTTGGAAAAATTACTTTGACACACAAATGGAGGATGCGCTAAAGTAGAGAAACTTGAGAATGGCGACAGGCCAGAAGCATTTTGCAATAATTTAGGTCTGAGGTGGTACGGACCTACACAAGGGTGGTGGCAGGCTGACTTTTGTCTCCTCAGACAAAAGAAGGGGACGTATATGAGAGATGTTCCTAAGGGAAAAATCACATAACTTCAAGGCAGTTTGGTTATGAGAGATGAGAGAGAGTGAGGAGTTGAGGATAATACCTGATATATCTGGATGACAGATAATGGGGGAATACGAAGTCATAAAGGGATCTGTAAATGTATTGGCCCTAGACAAAGAGAAGTACTAAGACAGAGATAAAGAGTGATAGACATGGCTTATAGTTCCTTATATAATGCTGATGTGATGTGTTTCCACAGGCTGGGCTCTTAAGGCACAAAGCCACTGACTAGACCACAACATTAGCCAGTTTCAAACTAAAGCTAGGCTATGTTAAATGACTTGTCCAAGATGATATATGTAGTGCACATCTTTTTCTTCTTTTCTTCCAGGTTGTTCTTTATATTTGCATTCCTAATCCATTGTTCTGTCTTTTGTTTTGATTGCACTGTGGATTAAAGTTTTTCTATTCTGTTGTTTCTGTTATTCAGGTCATAAACCTTCCCCTCATATTTCCTATGTCTATTTTAAAACATTAGAGAACATGTTGCTGTGGTTCCATGTTCTCTCAAGAATGCATAGGGTTGTTTGTCTCATCAGATGTCCATTTGTTTTACTTTATCTTGTGATAGGTGTTCATAGATCTCTGGACTCATTAAGCTGATCTGGAGGACACATTTTCTCCTGTCAGATACACACACACATACATAAACATGCACACACATATCTATACATGTATGTGCATGTATGTATACATGTGTGTCTATGAATGTGTTCTGGATGTGTGTGCATGTATATGAATATACATATAGACATACATATATCTATATCATCTATGTCTATATCTATCTACATTTACATATCTATATCTATATCATCTATATCTATATCTATATCTATAATTGACCATTAATTTATCTACTCATGCACAAGATTTTTAATTGACTTTTTTTCCTCCTGAGACCTTTGGTAATTCTGGCCTTTTCTCCCATATATCGCTTTTTTTTTTTCATTTTCTGACTACTCCTGTGGTGTCTTTTACCCTAAGGGCTGCACTTCAAAGCTATCTCAGCCTTCTACCATGCTGGGCAATTCACATCTCGCTGGCCTCACTCTGCTTCAAGTGACTTCTGGCATTACAGAACCGGTCCCAGTGCCATAGTGGACCCTTTTCACTTGGGTTTATGGAGTGACAAACTAGCTTGCTCTGTTACTCAGTAATCTGGCTAAGTACCATTGCAACATAGCATTGCCACATTGCAGTCCCAGCCAGGAAACCTTCTACCTTTCAGTTGTCCTGGCACAGGGAGGATGGGGTGGGAGGAAGGAGGGAAGAAGAGCTTAGCTTTGTTGGAAATGTGTGGGTCAGTGTATGTAGGTAGCCCTTCTAAGCTATGGTGACTGGTGGTAGGGAGGGTGCTGAGTGGTTTAGGGATCAGCCTTAAGGAGTTAGGGATTAGTCTTCTCAGTTTTCAATTCAACAGTTTTTCATGTCTTTAGGTTACTTGGCATCTTAGATTGTGGACACAATTGATATTGTGCGTGCACGTGCTGCGTGTGCCTGCATGTGTGTGTGTGTGTGTGTGTGTGTGTGTGTGTGAGTGATTCCTATACTGGAGAGGTTTGAGAGGTTGTGAAGATCAGAGACAGTGGCTAGTATTCCATCTTCTTGGTCGCATGACCCAGAAATCTCTGCATTTGGACTTGGTCAGTTTTTATTAACTCCTTTTTTTTTCTTTCCTTTATATTTTGTTGTTTCAATAAATGCCTGAGTTGAGAAGAGCTGGTATGAAAACAAATTATTTCAATTTTAAAATAAAATGATACAAAATAACACCACCATCTCCAAAGATCATAATATCTTTCACCAAAAGGAACTCTCCCATAAGTTCTCCACAGTTAGAGAAAAAATCAGTAAGCTATATATGGCAAAATGCATAATTTTCATTCCCATCGTCCTCTAACAATAATAAGAAATAAGAATAACTTGTATATTTTTTTTACAAAGTTTACAAAGTGAATCAAAATTCATTGTTTCACTGTTCAGGAAGAATTCATATGGTGAGAGGATGGAAAAAGCAAGGATTTAGAACTCAGAAAACTTTTATTTGAACCCTAGCTCTCCTACTCACTACTTGGGTGATCTTGGACAAATCACTTAATCTCATGGAAAATTTCATAGGAAAAAAATAGTAGAATTGAATTAAATGATCTCTAAGACCTCTTTTCATTCTTTATATGAGAGATTAAATAATATAACGAGGACCTGAACTCATGTCTTCCAACTATAAATCCAGTGTTTTCTATGCTACTTCAGAGTCCCTTAAGGGATAAAGTATAGGCACAAAAGAGCAATGGATGCATCCACTATTGGCATATGCCCCCAAACGGTCAATGTTAAAGAGCCCAAATACAGAATGAAAAAATATACATAGCAGCATTATTTACAGTAGCAAATCAAACCGAAACTGGAAAGGAAATGAGTTCCTATTTAGTGGAGAAATGGCTGTACATATTATGGTATATGCTATAACTATAAGAAATAAAGAATATGAGTAATTCAGAGAAACATGGGAAGGTTTGTATTAAGGGATGCAAAGTGAAGAAATCAGAACCAAGAAAAAACGCATTTTTATAACAACAAACTAGAGGACAAAAGTGATGATGATGATGATGATGATGATATACAGCATGTTAAGATTTACAAAATGCTTTGCAGGCATCTCATTTTGTCTTCACAATAACCCCAGTATTCTGACATTATTATCTCCACTTTATGGGAACTGAGGTTGAGAGGTTAAGTGATTTGCCCAAGGTCATAAAGCTGGTAAGTGTCTGAAGATAGATTTAAATACAGATCTTCCTGACTCCAGGTCAACTGTTCCATTCTCTGCATCACCAAGCTAGTAAATGAACTCTCATGAATTGTAACGAACAACTTGAGTCCTGGTGAATTGTTATTGGAACAACACTCCTCCTTTCTCTTAATAGCATAGTAGACTGTTAAGGATGTGGAATACAGTATATGCTGTCAAAAAATTGTCACACTTTGGGTGGTTTTGAATAGATTCTCAAAAAGGGGTTGAGATTCTAACCAGGGGCTGGTGAATTTTTTAAAATATATTTTGGCAACTGTATTTCAATATAATTGCTTGCTTCTGGAATTCTATATATTTCATTTTATTCATTAAAAATATTCTATGAAGGGGACCATAGACTTCACTAGACTATGCAGATTCTGAAACAAAAGGAGAAGAAAATAAGCATTTATATAGGACCTAATATGTGCCAGAAACTGTGCTAAGTGCTTTTTTCCAGTCTTGCAACTACCTTGTAACATGGGTGCTATTATTATACTCACTATACAGCTGAGGAAACTGAGGCAAAAAGAGAGTAAGTGACTTGTCCAGAGGCATACAGCTAATAAGTATCTGAAGCTAGATTTGAATTCAGATCTTCTGATAACAGACCACTGCTATATCAACTATGCCACCAGTTGCTTTCATAAGATAATTTTCATATAATAATTTTTTTTGAATATTTGAAAGGAATAGCAAGTTGTGCAGAGTAGATTTACAATTTCACGTGCAATCATCTTTTTAAATCATATCATGTTATAGAAATGCTTGTTTCATTACATAAATTAAAATAAAATTTATAAAATTTCTTACATTCATCTAAAAATTAATTTCACATTGTTCCAAGGTTCATTGTATACAATTGTTATTGAATTAAATTCTTGCATAACAAAAAAAAATAAGTTAAAGGTCATGAACCCCTGGGTTAGATTTTTTTCATTTATTACAATGGAGGATTTGCTGTGGTTAGATGTGGAGTTAAGAAGAAACAATTGGTATTTTTATACCCAGATAGCAGCCTTTACAAGCACAAGAGACCCTCTCAGAACCCACCCATTCCCACTCCATCTGTTAGTTAAAGAGCAAAGGTTGTACTATTCAGACAACTCCATTAGAGAAAATGGCCACCTTGGTGGAAAAAAGTCTCAAGTTTTAGAAGAAACTGTGTGTTTCAAACAACATTAGTAATGAAGGCACTAGACTAGAGATGCTGGAAGCCAGAAGAGAAAAGCAATTGAGGCCAAATAGAAATGGTGACAAGGTGGAATGGCCTTGATATCAAACTCTCACTCCAAGAAAAGCTACTCCCAGGCTTGCTATAAGAGCTGATGGAGAAGGAAAAACAAATTCAGTCTGATGAGGTTAATGTACAACTGCAGGCAGTTCTGAAGACAGAAGCTTCTGGGAAGTAGCTGATTTAAGAGCCCGGATTTCTTTAATCCACTTTTCATCAATGTGCATTTGTTCTGGATGGCTAAAAGGATCTGCAACCCCCCCCCCCCGAACTATAATTTAAACAAATAAAAACCTCTCCAAAGGACTACTGTTTTCATGAAAGTTTGGAACTCCAAAATAGCTCTTTTCTTCTTCTTCTCCCCTTCCTTTTTTCTTTTTCATAAAGACTGTACAGGCAAGAACTCCAGTTGGCAATACCTTATTTTAAGCTCAATATATCAGCAATTCTAGGAATTAATAATGTATTGATATCACGTGCTAGTAGTAGCACAAAATTATAAATGTTTAATAAATATTCTGTAATGCTTTGGGAACACATGTTATAAATGATAAATAAATAACAACACGTTCCTTATAAAATATTTATCTGCATTGTGGTTATTGTTATGCTATAACTGTTTGAGAAGCCATTACTAACGAAGTGAATGGAGTTATCAGAGTTATAGATATGTTTAGTAAGCCATTTATAATAAAATATGTAACACTTAAAATAAAGGCACAGGAAGCAGTTGTTGACAAATTATAACTAACACACCATTCACACTAAGTTGTAGTCAGATCTAAATGATGTGCAACCATTTAATAAACTTTCCTATTGAAATGTGTGACCTGGTTGGTGCTAACATTGTAAATTATTGGTAAGCTACTTGTATATTAATCAGTACTAGCAGTAACATTGCCAGAACATTAACTCTCCACAATGGTCAGAGGAAAATCTTGGGAAATGTTTGTGTTGATTTTAGTGATCTAGTTGGTACATGTGGCCTAATGGTCATCCTCAGAGGGACTTTTGCACATAGACAATAGAGGTCTCCTGTGCATTGTAATAACAAGGTCACCACACAAAAACCCTAGCCCTATATGCAAACTCCAGAAAAAAATAAAATTTTGCCTGTCAGTGTCTGAAATTAGATGCATTAGAGTAATTTCTTTGGGTTAACAGCGGTTCTTAACCTGTGGGTCGTGACCACTTTGGGGGTCAAATGACCCTTTCACAGGGGCAGTCTAAGACCATCAGAAAACACATATTTCCAATGTTTTTAGGAACGGAGACACTGCTCCTCTATCATCTCCAGGCAGGTCTGCCCACTTGCAGATACGCCCACATATGAGTATTAAAGGGTCACGGCATTAGGAAGATTGAGAACCACTGGTAGGATGTTGTATCCATAAGACTCCTATAGAAATATATCTTACTTGAAAAAGGTCACACATGAATACTTGGGCAATCTAACTCATTTGCAAATGTTAATTGAAAAGATTTGTTGATTACTGTTTGGTAAAAACAAAGGAAAATTGTCTTTCTATAAGATAGCACCATGAATTACATTAGGCAAGGATTCTTGTAAGCCTTCAAGAGAGGAGAGACCAAACACTCATGGAATATTCTGCCCAAAGTCATCCAGGTAAAAATCTGCCGAGTTGGGTCTATATATGACCTGGAAAGGCATAGCTCTGCTATTGCATCTGTCTTGGTTGCTGTTACTGTTTTTGTTGTTCACCCTTTCATACCTTAGATGAAGAAGTTCTAGAGATTGAATGGGCTAGCTGGTGAATTTGTGAGCTTCAGCAGGTGAGAAGAGCTTCCAGAGGTCTGAGAACTGGAGTACATGCCAAAATTTATACCCAGCAATCTAACCTCAGCAGTAGATTGATGCCACCATCAAGATTCTGTGTCCTACAAGCAACGGAGAAATTCTGTCAGTTAAGTTGCATTTCTAAATAAATCTGCAACACTTGCTTTAAACTTGTTCCCACTATCCCTAAAGTACTAAAATGGTAAAAGGGAAAATGTGCCCTTACTTGGAGGCAGAAATGTTGGTACGTCTGTTCTTACCATATCTTCTCAGTAAATACATCTTTGTAAAAGCTAGTTAGCATTAGCTTATTTAATGATACGGGCCTTAATCACTAGTGATTGCTATTGGGGAGAATACTCTGAAATGGGGATTTCCAGAGTATAGCACTGGAGAAGACACCCAAAATATCTCCAGAGCACTTATACAAGCAAGAGGGGAAGGCATAGCTAGCTGTCTTTGACTCTAAGATAATTAGCAGTCAGTTTAAGAAGGAACTGGGACAAGGAACCTCAGCATTGAAAAAGGCTACTACAGAGCTGATGGCATAGGGTAAAGAAAATCCAAGGCATCAGGCACTCTCAGAAGACAATAGGTCTGAGGTAGATAATAGTGTCATAGGTTTGGATTTGGGAGGGACCTTCTAACCCAATACTGTCATCATGCAAAAGAGGAAACAGAAGTTTAGTGGCTTGCTCAAAGTCACCCAGGTAAAAATCATCAGTTCTGGGATTCAAATCCAGCTTATGCTGACTTCAAATCTAATACTGCATCATGCTGGTTCCCAGTGGAGGGCACTGGGCAGCCAGGATGCAAAATCTAAAAAGGTGTGTAGGCGCAGACTTTATTATCTTTACAAGACAGCCAGGTTAGGGAAGGCTTCCCTACAAGCAGTGATTCAGCTAGGCAGCATAGTCAGGTCAATCAGCATTTATAAAGTACTTGCTGTGTGCTAGGTATTATTCTAAGTGCTGAGGTTGGGGGGGGAGGCAAAAATAATTCTTGCCCTCATGGAGTTTACATTCTAAAGGGAGAGTCAATATGTAGACAATTGTTGTTCATTCTTCTTTTCAAAGAGGATCAATGACATCACAGGGTGATGTCTTGACTCCTGGTGTGAACTAGATTTAAGTGAGGCAGATTTGCGTAGTCATTAACCTTACTTTCATCCAGACTCATCTAAGTCCAGAAACAAGTCAAAAGTCAGGACAATTAAGAATGGCCCAGGATGCAGTTGATTGTCTTGGGATCTTTAATGTCTAACCAAGCTCTGAATGTTCCACAATACTTGCTTCAGCCACCTTCATGACCCTTGGAAGAAATTGTTCCCATCCACCCATTCTAGTGGGGGAAGTCTTCACATGTTGGGGTAGACATCCACCTAATTCACTGAAGGGTTTCAGATCTTTAGGTTACCTTTAACCTGTTTAAGCCTGTCTGCCAAGATGGTTTTCTTTTAAACTAGAGTGTGGCTACTACACATGCTTCTTGGAGCCATAGATGAGAGTTGGGTGAAGGCAGACACCAAAGGTGGATATAAGCTGTCCTGAAAATGGCTTAGCAAGCTCCCACACTAGAGGTATTATCCATATCCCTAAATACAAACAATTATGTGCCTGTGAGATTTATACAGGCTAAAACAAACACTAGCCCTGAGGGAAATTGTAAAAGACTGCATATGGAAGGTGAAATTTTAGCTGAGACTTGAAAGAAGGCAGGGAAGCCAGGAGACAGAGATATGGAAGGGAAATTCCCAGGCACAGGTGACAGTCAGTGAAAATGCATGGTCAGGAAAAAGGACTATCATATATGAGGCATAGTAAGGAGTCCAGTGATGCTGGAATATAGGGTACATGGAAGGGAAATAGAGTATAAGAAGACTTGAAAGAGAAGAAGGGGCAGGTTATAAAGGGCTTTAAAATCCTAATAGAGGATTTATCCTTGATTCTGAAGGTATTAGGAAGCCACTATAGCTTATTGAGTACAGAAAGGACATGGCAAACCTGTACCTCAAAAAGATCACTTTGATGACTAAGTGGAGAATGGATTAGAGTAGGGTGAGACTTGAGACCGAGACCGATCAACAAGCTATTACAATAGCCCAGGTAGGAAGTAATGAGGGCCTGAACCAGAAGGATGGAGGGGCAGAAGGGTACATATATGGGAAATATTGTGAAGGTTGAATCCACAAGACTTGTAAACAGATTGAGTGTAGGAGGTGAGAGTGAGTAGGCAAGGATAACAACTCTTAGGTTATGAACCTTAGTAAATAAGAATATAGTGCTACTCTTGACAGCAATAGGGAAATATGGAAGAGGGAAGGGAGAGAAAATGATGAAATGACTTTTAAATATGTAGAGTATAAGATGTTCTCAGGACTCCAGTTCTAAATGTCCAGTAGTCAGTTTGAGATACAAGAGTAGACATCAGAAGAGACGTCAGGGCTGGATAAACAAATCTGCAGATTATCAGAATAGAGGTGATAACTGAACCAAGCAAAAAGTATTGAGGGAGAAGAGAAGGGGGAATGAGTAGGTGCTACTGCTCCTATGCTATATAATTAAAGCAGTTTCTTTCTCCAGGAAAACAAGTTGGTTACTAGTTCTACCCACTCTGTTTTATACTCCCATTCCCACTCCCATTCCTATTTTCCCCTTCTTTTTTAGCACTGGTTATAAATAGTATTACTTATTTTGCTTCTTATATCAAAGTATAGTCTGCAGTCTAGGCTTTTTCTCATGCCATATGGTGATGTGGTTGTAAACTTGTCTTATAACAGTAGAACACCATTTCTATGAATCTGGAAAGGCATGGGTCTCATGATAGAATATTTCTTTTTTTTCGGGGGGGGGGGTGGACATGCCTAGCAGAGATCAGGAACATTGATCATCAGAAACTTTCCTACCAAATGGTGATTCTCTAGGGTCACAACATTTGGGGATACTCATTAAACCACTTACAAAGTCATGGAAAGGTTTTGATCCAATAAAGTGAACTAAGTGGCCTGCTCATTGCTAGACCCATGGTCAGTAGCGTATTACTATTATTAAATTGAGATCTACATGGGTGGAAGGATCACCTACAGCAGAGGTGTCAAACATGTGACCCATGGGTCATGATTGTAACACTTCCAAATGCTGCTCAAACCAGATTAAAATGTAATTGGGAAATATTTAACAAAATATATAAAAACACAATAAAATATAGATAACATTATATCTTAAAATTAAGTCAATATGCAACCATAGGGATTGGTATGTACAGTTTAGTGGCCCCCATTTCTATTTGAGTTTGATACCACTGACCTATAGTAATGCAATTATTTCTGTGAAGTAATAAACTATGAAATGCATATGTTGTGTAGGTAGGTTTTCCAGATAATTAGAGAAACCCAAAATTGAGGGTCTGAAGAAAAATCTTAATAGCATTCTTATGAGAACAATTCAGCAAACACACTGATTTCTTCTCTCTCCACATCTTCAAAGATTCTCAAATAGTAATGCATGGCCCCAAACCTAAAAAGAGAAAGAGTATAATATCACATTAATATATTTAGAAAAATGAGCATACAAGAATTCTTCTTGCTACTCTTCCCAAACTATCCCATCTTAAAGATCTGCAGGAAATCAAATTGGCACCAAAATATTTTATCTGGAATTTTACTATGCAACCTCTACACACACACACACACACACACACACACACACACACACACACACCTTATTAAGACACAGCACCTACATCTACATGAGACTAAATTTTGAACACATAACCAGGACTCGTATTTTGAGAGGGAAGGTAGAAGCATGAAATAAGGAAATGTTCTATAATCTCGAATCTCTTCCAATCTGTGTTGCACGTTTGCCGTATTTTTTATCGTCTTTCCAATTCCTTTACCCCAGAACTTTACATGAGTCATGCTGCTTACTGCATCAAGGATAAATTCTTCTGATTATGTACAAGTTTTACTATTTCAATAAGCATGTCATGCTTATCTTCATTTTCTAGTCTTTCTTCTTGTGGTTTACCTTACCTGGAAACATCTTTACCCATCACATAGCCAAATCTTCTCAATCCTTTGAAAGCCATTTCCCTGCCTCTTCCAAGTCACATTGATCTCTCTTTTCTCTGAAATCTTAAAGTGCTGATTATCTGTATCATAAAAAACTATCACTTAATGAGGCACTATTTTCTATTGTCTTCAGATTATTTCATATCAGGTTTATCTCCCCATCTTGACTACTTTCAAGAACTATCTTATATTTCTTTATGTTCACTGGAAAGCCTGACGTAATTCTGGAAACATTATACTTTAATAACACAAAGGCATATTGAAGAAGGTGGTATTTTGAGCCCAGAGAAAAGTAAAGTCAGAAAAATAGATTTTGTTATTGTTGTTTTTAGAGCTGGATGGTACCTCAGAGACCATCTAGTACAACTCTTTCATTTTGCAGATGACAAAACTGAACTCTAGATGTTATGAACTGTTTAGAGGTTATAGCTTGCTTAAAGTCACATAAAAATGACTTGCCCCAAATTAGAAAGTGTTATTATACTAAGGAGAGCATGTCAATCCTATTCGCTAACAACAATATTATGAAAGTCTCCTCTACATCTTATAAAATTGCGGCATGTTATTAACTGTGTAATGCAGCATGTAATTAACTTAAATTCTCTAAGTTTGTTAATGTTGGTAATCTCCTGGTTAAATTTGATGTTATCATCAAGTGGAAAAAGTCATATTTGTTCCAAACGCTAAACCAAATTAGTAAGTTAACCAGGAAGTCATGTAGAACTTAGAATTTTTTTTATAATTCTTTTCTTCACCATAAGACTTCATAGCTCTCTAGTATTCTGCACATCAGAAAGTTAAATGAGTGATGAAAGGGAAGAATGAAGTGATGGGAGGGGAAAAATAGAAGGCTTTGTTGCAGATATTGTTTGATATAATTCTAAAAATTTTGACTGTCACAAAAAAAAGAAATTAAGAGGATAAAGAGGCAAAAAGAAGGCAAACTTATCTCTATTTGTAGATGATATGATGGTTTGTTTATATAATCCCAGAGATTCAATGAAAATATTAATTGAAAGAATTAATAACTTCAGTAAAGTAACAGAATATGAAATAAACCCAGAAAATTATAAGCCTTTATGTGCATCACTAACAACATTCAGCAGGAAGAAACTGAAAAAGAAATTCCATACAAAATAACAAAAAAAAAGTATGAAATTTCTGGGAGTTATTCTTTCAAAATATACTCATTGCTCACATGAATACAGCTATAGAACACTTCTTATACAAGAAGACAAATAATTGGAGACACATTCTCTGTTCATGACTAGGTCAAACCAATATATAAAATTTAAAGATATTACCTAAATTTACTTGCAGATTTAGTGCAATAGTAACCAATCTATCATGGAGTTCCTTTACAGAATGAGACAAAATACTAACAAAGTTCATTTTGGAGATCAAAAGGTCAAGAATTCCTTGGGAAATAACAAAACACGAGGAGAAATGAAGGGAATAAAGAATTACCAGATCTCAAAACAGTATTGTGAAACATTATTCATTAAAACTCTCTGATGCTGTTTAATTTTTTAAGTTGATTTATAAAAGATTATGTAAACAAGACCCAGAAACAATCAAACACAAGAGACAGGTTTTATCAAAACAGAACCCAAACTATGGGGTAATGACTACTTATTCAGCAAAAACTACTGAGACAACTGAAAAGAAGTTTGGCAGAAATTATGTTTATGCCAGCATATCTTATGTCATATAGAATACTGAGTTCCAAATGTAGATATAATCTAAATAAATATAAATGCTTACAACACTGTAAACAAAAAATAGGAGAGAATTCGAAGAGGTACCTTAAACAACTATGGCTAGGAGAGAGATTCGTAGTCAAACAAGGGATAAGGGTTATTACAACAATAAAATTTTAAAAAGCTACATAAACTATGATTAAAAAGCTTTTGTGAAAACAAAGTTATTGCAGTTATACTGAAAAGAAAATCTGAAAACTGAAAAGAGTTGGAATAGAAATGGAAATAATTTCCAACAAAGAGCTTATTTCCAAGATATACATGGTATTGATTTAATAGAAATATGTGTATACATATGTTTGTGTGTATCTCTATCTATCTATCTATCTATCTATCTATCTATCTATCTATCTATCTATCTATCTGTCTGTCTGTCTGTCTGTCTATCTGTCTCTGTCTGTCTGTCTGTCCATCTGTCCATCTATCTATCCATCCATCTATCCATCCATCTATCTATCCATCCATTCATCCATCCATCCATCCATCCATCCATCCATCCATCTATCTATCTATCTATCTATCTATCTATCTATCTACCTACCTACTTACCTACTATCTATCTACCTGTCTGTCTATCTGTCCGTCCGCCCACCCATCCATCCGTCAGTCCGTCCGTCCGTCCATCCGTCCATCCATCCATCTATCTATCTATCTATCTATCTATCTATCTATCTATCTATCTATCTATCTATCTATCTATCTATCTATCTATCTATCTATCTATCTATCTCTCTGTCTGTCTATCTGTCTATCTATCTGCCTATCTGTCTATCTATCTATCTATCTATCTATCTATCTATCTATCTATCTATCTATCTACCTGTCTGTCTGTCCATCCATCCGTCCGTCCATCCTTCCATCCATCCATCCATCCATCCATCTCTGTCCATCCATCCATCTATCTATCTATCTATCTATCATGTCTGTCTGTATGTTTATCTATCTATCTATCTATCCATCTTACCAAGATCCATTTTCCAATAGATAAGTGGTCAAAAGAGGTGAACAGGCAGCTAAGAAAGAAAGAAAGAAAGAAGGAAAGAAAGAACGAAAAAGAAAGAAAGAGAAAGAAGGAAAGAAAAAGAAAGAAGGAGAAAGAAAGAAATATAAACAATCAACAGCCAAATGAAGCATGCTCCAAATCACTAATAATACTATATATATACAAATGTAAAAATTCTAGGTTTTACCTCATTTTACACATCAGATTGGCAAAAAAATAAATAAACGGCAAAAGACATAAATGGCAATTGTTGGAGAGGCTGTGAAAAGACTGTTGGTAGAGCTGTCAACTGGTCCAATAATTCTGGAAAGCAATTTAGAATTATACTTGAAAAGCCACTAAACACTACATTTCCTTTAACCCTGCAATAATATTATTAGACATATTCCCTAGGAGGTCAAAGGCAGAAGGAAAGGCTTATGTAGGAAAATATTGATGGCACTACTTGTACCAGCAAAGAATTGAATGCATAGAGGGTATTCATTGGTTGAGGAATAACTGAATAAATTGTAGTATATGAATGCAATGAAATACAACTTAACCATAAGAAGGAACAAATATTAAGGATTCAGAGAAAATTCAGAAGGCTTGTAAAAACCAATATTGATAGTATATATAGAATGTAATAAGCAGAAACCACACAATGATTTGCACAAGAAGTGTAATAAGGTGAAGGAAAATAATAGTGAACATCATCAGAAATCTGATCAAAGCAGTATTTAATCTTAAGGTTAGAGGACGGGCTTTGAATACTCCTCTCTCCTCTCAGCAACAAGATGGGCTATGGGTGCAGAATGAGACATACGTCATAAGACTAACGTATTGATTTTCTTCCCTTATCTAGACTTCTCTGTTACATAGAAGGGTTTTATTTGGGATGAGGAGGACACTGAGAAATTATAACAATTTTTTAAAAGCATAAATAAAATAAATTTTTAAAATACAAAAATATGACAGAAGGCAAAACGGGAAATTGCAGGACTGAAGAGAAATTGAAAACTACAGGCAGCAACAAGTAAGCAATCTATAAAGTTCTAAAAAGCTTAGAGGATAACTGCAATTCTACCTGCTGGCTTCCGATTTTCTACCTTCCTTGAATGCAGACTTCATTCACATGCCATTGCTTCCCCAACAATTCAGACCCAAGTACCTGTCCCTGACCAAAGTGTTAGGATGAAGCCCAAGGAAAGATGCCTAGTAGTATGCTATTCTGGGGATATGCTGAGCCTGCTGAAGAAGTATTAAATCCAGCTTAGAGTCAAAACTTCCAGGTCCTAGAACAAGGTAAGCGATGGAATAGCAAATCTACAATAGCTTTAGCTTCTATGGGGGGTGGTCAATGATAAATCTTTAAACTCAAGGTTATTATATAACTTAAAACACTACTCTTGATACTGTTAATTTCCCCAATCACATCCTTATTTTCACTGTCTTAATTCATGTTTCTAACTTATGATTTAGCAAGGCATGGCTCATTTATCTGAACTACATGGTTGGCTCATGTATCTGAACTTTGTGATTGGTTCTACATTGCCTTACTAAGGGAAATCCTTAGCTGTAACTTGGGGTACCCCAGAGGAGGCTCAGTAAGTAATCTGTCTCTTTAGTCTGATTTTCACTCTCTAGGGCTAGGTTAACTATGTCCAGAGATTTGCATCTTTTGGCTTATGTGCCATGGGCGAGCAGTCATTGGCAAATAGCAGTTCCTGAAGGACTATCTCAAGGACTTTTGTCAAAATCACAATGTAAGAAGGTGGACATTCCCTACAGGTCAGACAGGATTCCATTGACATTAATATGGCTGGTCCCACAAAACCTTAGACTGACCACTCAACCTATACCCAGAAGTCAAGATACTACCATCATTTGACTTTTGTGTGGAAAGATCTCAGAAAGCTTTCTTTACTTATTATTATTATTTCTTTACTTCTTATTCTTTCATGAGTTCATTCAGTGATAAAAATCAAATGAGGTAAGTACCACAATGCATGTTGGATTATTGCCACCATTCTTATTCAAGCTGGCAAAAATCATTTTAAATTACTAGAAATACTGGGCCCCCTTTCTATCATTAATTAAAAAAAAATAAAGCCTTACATTCCCTGTGTCTCCTATTTTATATTGTAAAGTGATGAAGAATTAGAAAATTGTTAGATAGCAGGTGACAAATTGCAATCTGATGGGCCAACATGAACCTA
The DNA here is from genome assembly GCA_028646575.1 of Pseudocheirus occidentalis. Lineage (NCBI taxonomy): Eukaryota > Metazoa > Chordata > Mammalia > Diprotodontia > Pseudocheiridae > Pseudocheirus > Pseudocheirus occidentalis. The sequence goes on along the minus strand of CM053599.1, from coordinate 132,606,322 downwards.
TAAAAATGTTATCAAGATGATATTAAAGAGTCTATTCCTTAGTTATCATTCAGGCAGGAAATTGGAGCTATTCTTGCCAGGATATCTCACACTTGGATATTTTTCATTTAGATAATGCTATTTAAAGCATAACTAGATTACTAATAATTTCTTTTTCATAAAAGGGCTTTTCCATTTTTTTGTCTTTGTATTGCCATGCCTAAGACCATGCATGGCACACAATAGGTATTTAATAAATGTGTATTGATTAATTGTTTATATATCTGTGCAAAATCTTTCAAAATTTCATTTTCTCAGTTTTGGGGAAAGGATCCCAACATTATACTGTACTTACTTTGGGGAGGGGCATTTTTTTCTTTTCCTATCATATTGCTAAGCTGTTCCTCTTATAGTTCTAATATTTATCACAAAGAGTAGGCTACAAGTTATGTGAGGAAGGAAGCAAAATGTGTCTTCAGAACCCCTTCCCACAGCTCACTTTCTGTATCCTTCTTACCTTTCCCAGTGGAAACCCTCCACTCCCAGATAGCTATCATCCTCATTCTTGCTCTAGCCTCTCCCATGAAAACTTGCTTTCATTTCGCATCCACAAGGGAGGAAAACCAATTAAATTCATATCTTAGTATGAGTGCACTTAAAGGTTTAAAGTTTTCCTCTCCCAGGAATCTTTGCGTGTCAATCTGGGCTAATGATATAAATCTGTGAAGCATTTTGGAAAGAGGGGGGGGGGAAGAGAGAGAGAAAAAGAGAGAGAGAGAGAGAGAGAGACAGAGAGAGAGACAGAGAGAGAGAACAAAAGAAGGAGAAAAAAAGAGTGAAGGGCAGAGAGACAGAGATACCTCCATTACTCTATTTTGCAACCTATCTATCCCCATAGCTGGTTTATCTTGGAGTCAACGTTATCATCAGTCTCTTCCCCTGATAAAATTAGAAGATTCTTCTGAAACCACCAGTTACACCAACCAAATTAGGGGAAGGGCCAATGGTAATGTTTACCACACAGTGTTCCGGCATGCCTGGGCACACTCAGTCAATACTCTATGGATGTTTATGATCTATTTGCTTATATCTCTGTCTATGTGCCTGCCTGTCTATTATCTATCATGTATCAGTTTGCAGTAAAATATAAATTGACTGTCCATGTGGTGCCAAGAAGCTACCAGGATGGCAAAGATAGGCTACAGGAAGCTAACAAACATAATAAAGCCTTTGTGGTATTGAATGGTGTGTAGTTTCATATTGAGGTATGTAGTTTTGTTAAGTGGGGGCTCTCAGTTATGAATTCAAGTGCTCTCTTTGTCTCTCTGTCTCTCCATCTCTCTCTATCTCTCTCTTAGTCTCTCTGTCTCTCCTCCCCTTAAGGGTGGGAGAAGAGGGAGGAAGGGGAAGAATCTGGAATTTAAAGTTTTAAAATTAAATGACTTTTAAAAATTTCATTATTATTATTATTATTATTATTTACCTGCAACTGGGAAATAAGATATACAGGCACAGGGACATGGAGATCCATCTTGCCCTACCAGAAAGTCAGAGGGAGTAGGGGAAGATATAGGAAAGAGCAGATTGGGGGAGGGGGTATTCAGTAGAATTGCTGTTTTGGGGTGATGGGTAAGGGAGGGATGGGTAGAAAAATAAACACAAAAGTTAACTTTTTTAAAAAGGGAAAGTTCAAACCAGATAAGCATAAGGTAAATAAATTAATGAGAAAATATTAAGCAACGTTAAAAAAAGAAATTTATGTGCAAACTGATGTGTTAATTACAAATGATGTTCATCTATTCCTTAAAACAGGTAAGCACTCTAAAGATTTCATCTGAGTAATGTCTAATTAATTTGAATGAGTACATTTACTTAAAAGTAATAAAATGGCATTTTGATTAAGATATTCAATAATTATAATTTTTTGTTATTTTGTCTGGCTTCTCCACACCAAACCAAAGTAATGTATGTGTAAATTTATTTTAAAAAATAACTTGTGTGTTAAGGGATTGGAGGCATGGGAGCATGTGTTCCTTGGGGCAGAATCTAAAGTGACAAAATGACTGACTTCAGGCCATTAACAAAAAGCAAGATTTTACCTTTTTATTCTTTCCCCAGACAAAAGTCCTCATATTTACAGGTTACCCAATAGAATGATTTGATAATAATACAATATACCCAAAAGTAATATCGCAGCATTTTTGGAGAATGAGGAAAAAGAAAAAGTTGGCCTTTAGAAATTAAAGTATCTGGGTAATTTAACCTCTTAAATTGAATGCTAATATTTGCATTATTGTATTAACACCAGTGCCCCAGTCTTTTTCCTTAAGAGAAAAGATGAAGTAAGGCATATACTATGCAAGTACTTATAAAAACACATTATATCTTTGTCACAAATATGCAAACATATTTCCTTGAGGAAACTTGGAATATAATAGCGAAGAAAAGCATCACTCTTAAAGTGATTAGAAATGGGATGACGTGAGATCACTTATGGCCCATATTATGGTTGAATAATCTGAACCTGTTTAATTAGCCAATAAGTCAGTCAATAAGCATTTATTAAGTGCCTTATATGTGTCGGGCACTGTGTTAAGCATGGGAAACACAAAGGCTCCTATTCTGAAGGAATTCACAGGCTAATGGGGAAATAACATGAAAACAAAACCATCTACAATTAAGATAGTTGCAGGATAAACTGGACCAACAGAGGAAAGGGACTAGGATTAAGAGGGATCAGGAAAAACTTGATGTAGATCAACACATATATCTAGAATAAGTGCTACTTTTGGACAGGTATCTGATTGCACAACATTTTTAACAATTCCAAGCTGCTTGCTGCTGCAAGAGTCTATCTGATTGACAACTATACTCTCCTAATCATGCTGTATGGCTTACAATATGAGAAGAATCTAAATTGTAGGTAACCTGCAATACAATGGAAAGACATATGTTGGGAGTAAGCAAGCTAAAGCATGTTTCTAATAGTGAATTTTGTGCAAAAAATATTTTAAAGAGAATATTGAGGGCATGCATGGTTGGAAAAATAGGTTGGGCATTCATATACCAATAGATGAAAATATATGGTATAGTAGAAAAAGCAATTTTGAATCACTCTTAGAATTTCAGACCAGATTCTTACTCTGCACTTTCTAGTGTGTGACCTTAAGCAAGCCATGCAACCTCTCTAGACATCAGTTGTCTTAACTGTAAAATGAAGTGGTTGAAGTAGGGGACCTATAAGTCTCTTCCAATTCTAAGGCAACCAGAGTGAGGTGCAGGTATCCAAATACAGACAGTTTTTACTTTACATAAATTCACATTACACAAATTCAACTTTATATAAAGAACTCTGAAAGAAATTTAGATGAAGATTATAAAAAAGGATCCTACTGATCTGCTAGTTATGAAAGTTGCAGAAGAAAAAAAAAGCAGCTTTGGAACCTGAGGTCAAACCAAAAAGATTTGTAATTGTAACAGCAAGCACCCTAGCACACCAAGTATGACTGCTAGCACAAGTTCTTTGATCTGCTTTACTAAAGGAAAGCAACTTTAAAGAGGTGAAGAGAAGCACCAACATCTGGGTTTTCAAAGGTAGGGCACAGGGGTAGGGAGCTCAACAATTACCCAGAGTCTCAACTGGCCAAATCACACAGCTCTTTCCGTAAGTGAGCCCCAAAGCAAAACCTCACCTCAGAGTATATATAACCTTCTTCAGGGTCACAGATTATCACAACCTTCATGACCCACTAACTAATTACAAAGTAACAAAAGATGTGGGACTTCCTGAAAAACAAGCCTCCTTCCAATCAAGTCCCTCCTATGGTGTTCCAATTGAGGCCCATTAAGGGACAGGGAAGATCTTCAAATTCCCTTACCATTGCAACAATGAAAAAGTTCACAGAAGCATTTCATCGTTTAAGTATTTTTTCCTTGTATTGAAAAGATGTATCCAAATACATCAAGATTTTTAAAAGTTCAAAGATTGATTGAGGATAATACTGCTTGCTATTGTCAGATACGCAAGGAGAAAAAGAGAACCATTATCTAATCATTTCTGGAAAACATCATAAAAATAGTTGCATTGCCAGACACCAATGATAAAGACTAGGTCCAGTGGGTGGAGAAAGGGCAACATGATGCAAACCTATGTTAATTTTACTGTGCATTACTGTGCATACTTTATCATTAACTTTACCTTTCATTTCATAATTCTGATTATTATCATGGTCCAGTATCTAATATGCCTACATTTTAGTACATTTTATGACTTGTATAAAGCTATTATTTTGTGTATGCCTTTATTATATAGGCTAAGTGAAGTGGGTAGATAAAGGCAAATTCACATTATATAAAAATCACTTAATGTAGAGGTCTGCAAAATGTTCCATTTACAGTGAGAACTGTGTGCATATGAAAAGAATCAGAAAGCTTTCAGTACCTTGGACATTTCCTCTAGGAAAGGAAATGTATAGTATATATTGCAGCAGTTCTCAAACATGTTGATTTCAAGACTCCTTTATGACCTTAAAATTATTGAAGACCCCACAGAGCTTTTGTTTATGTGGGTTATATCTGTCATTACTTAACATATTCTAAATTTTAATGATATATATTAATTTAATTAAAATAACAAATCCATTGAAAGTTAGCATGAAATAATTTTATTTAAAAATACCTATATTTTCCAAAACAAAAAATTTAGTGAGAAGTGTGGCATTGTCTTGTATATTTTTGCAATTGTCTTTATTGTCTAGCTCAGTAGAAGTCAGCTACATTCTCATATCTGCTTCTGAATTCAATTTGTTGTGATTTGGGGGGGATTTATTTTTTAGAGAGGAGGAAGGCAGGGCAATTAGGTTTAAGTGACTTGCCCACGGTCACACAGTTAGTGAGTGTTAAGTGTCTAAGGCCTAATTTGAACTCAGGTCCTCCTGACTCCAGGTGCTCTCTTCACTGTGCCACCTATCTGCCCCTTTTGTGATGTTTTGATTGAAGTATACAAAGAAAATATGTCTTAAAGACATATGTATTTGGAAAATGGGGGAGCATTTTAATAGATTCCTTGATATTCTTATGAAAATTGTTTTGACCTAATGGATCTTTGGAATAGATCTTAGGGCCCGCAGGGCTCTACAGAACATACTTTGAGACTGTTGATATAGTAGACAGATCATTGAATTTGGAGTCTGAGGACTTGAATTCAAATCTCATCTCTTTAACCTACTGTGTGTGTGTGTTTTGGGGGCAAGTCATTTAACTTCTCTCAGACTCAATTTTCTCATCTGTAAAATGCTAGCTAGCTATGAAGGATGGATGGTTTCTAAAATCTCCTCTAGCTTTAAATCTGGTTCATGTTAATATTACGACAAGACTCATATGGTAAGATGCCATATTTGCACTTTAATCTTTCCTAGTGGACAGAATACCCACACCAATCAAACCATAGGTCCATCAATATATTGATGTGGAATTATTCATTTTTCTCAAGCTTTGAGTTCAATGGCAAACATTTCTTAAGCACCCACTATGCTAGGTGAAAGTTAAAGGAGAGAAAAACAAAGTTTAGAACTTAAAGTACCAGAAACTTCATTGGCAGGATGGTTATTAATCTCTTACATTCATTTAATGCTTCATGTTACACAAAATGATATAATCTCCATTTACACCAACCAGTCCTCACCCTCAACTCTTTAATGTATGATATAACATTTGACAAAGTAGGAAACTGGGACTCACATGTTAAATGGTTCATCAAAGGTCACATATATTTGTACAACTTGTCATAGAACTGGAAAGAGAAGCTAGGATTGCAGACTACCTAGTCAATATCCTCTCAATTATACTACACTGCCACTAAAGATTTGATATTGTAAAAACCATAGTAGAGCTTCATTTGAAAGGCAGTTTCTCTGCTCTTATAACCTTCCTCCATCAAATCCCTCCGTGCCATTGTTGTCTGGAATTATGCCTTGAGACTAGTGTCTTTCCCTAACCAAATCCAGTCTTGAAAACCATTCCCAATTACTGAGTCTGTGTTTTCAGTGATTACAATGTGTCATGACATTTTCAAGATACAAGTTTCTGAGAAAGAATGGGGGCGGAGGGAAGCATTAGCATTGAGGGAGAGAGAGAGGGAGAGAGAGAGAGAGAGAGAGAGAGAGAGAGAGAGAGAGAGAGAGAGAGAAAATCAATTCATTTTTAGTTTCCAAAGTTCACTTGCCCTATTAACTCATAGGCAAAGCCTGAGAGCATTGTTTAGTGAGCTTTGTTAGACAAGGAAAGACCAGTCCCACAAGTCCACTGCATTCCTTTGCTTTTGAAGGCAAGTGGGAGACACACTCTCTCACTCATTCTCTCTATCTCCATCTCTGTCTCTCTGTCTCTTACCACCCACATGCACACACCTAGATACACATTCAGATTTTACATTGTGAGGACTACAGGAGGAGCATATAACATTACTGATTCTCTTGGCTTATACTTATTTGCATGCTATTTACATATTTGATCCCATACAAATCTTCAGAAATAGTGTTGACTTTATCTATAGGGAAACAAACAGCTGTATCTACGGTATGGTTTTTAGGACAGCAAGGAATATGACCCTGCTTCCAGAGTTGTTCCCTCCCCTACCCAAAATTCTTCATTTCAGACTATGTCACAAAACCTACAATTCCACCAATTAAGAATTAGGAGGCTAGCAAATTTTAAGGGCTGTCATGTGGAAGAGGAATTAGTCTTGTTCTGCATGGTTACAGATGGCAGAACTTGGAGCAATGAATGGAAGTTACAGGGAGCCAGATCTTATCTCAATATGAGGAAGAACTTCCTGACAATTAGAGCTATCCAAAATTGGAATGGACAGCTTTCGATACCACATGTGCTGTACACAATGACTGCAACAATATAAATGAAAAAATCACCAAACTGAGTAAGTGAAAAAATGCCATTGGTCCCAGAGAATAAATGACAAAACATGCTACCCTCCCCAAAGCAGAGAGGCAGAGATCTAGTAGGTCATGATGTTGTAAACCTTGTCAGAACATTCCCTCTCTAAAGGATATGCTTTTTCCTATTATTTTTCTTGGTTATAACGGAGGTTTCAATCTGGAAGAGTATAGGGAGAGTTTCTTTTCCCAAAACTGCTTATGATATAAATATAAAAACCATCCATTTTGTAAAAATGCATTTTTAAAGGAATGAGATACATTAGCCAAAGAACGAGTTCCTTATTACTGGTGGAGCTCAAGAAGAGACTGGAAGGCTACTTGCCTAGAATGATCAATAAATCAGTCAAGCAACAAGCATTTATTAAGCACCTATCATGTTTGTCACTATGCTAAGTACTAGGGAATCCAAATAGAGCTAATATAATAATCCCTACTCACAAGAAACTTACATTGTAAGGGGAATTATGTGGGAGACATTCTACTGTGGGATGTCAAGGTGAGTTAGATGATCAAGAGTCAAAGAAAGGGATTGTAGAAATCATCCAGACCGGTACCTTCACTTATAGATGAGTCAATAGGCCTAGGGAGATGGCATCTTAGCTATGGTAAATTGTAGAGGAATGATATGAACCTAGCTACTGATTCCAAATTCAGCATGTTTTTTCCTATAGTGCATTGCTTCCTAAGGTCCCTTGCAGGTCCAAGCTTCTACTGCTTCTTAAAAATTTAGGAAGTTTTTTTTTAATCAATTGCATGACCTAATGCTAATCATTAACAATATTTTGAATCTATTTAATCAGATTTACCCCCTAACTGATGAGGTGTAGGCTCTGGGACCTAGCCCCCCCCCCACCTTTTTTGAGCTCTCCTTGATTCTTTGAGGTACAGGCTCCCAGCGAAGACATTTGCCTGAGGTTATGAGCCTTAAGTTGTGTCTCTGCCCAAGTATTTAGCCCCCTTTTGTTCCATCTGCTTCCCACTCTTGAGCCTATCCAAATATCAATCCAGTCTTGCATTGACCTCATTAACTCCACCTGAAGACCCTCCCCAAACTCATTATTGGAGTCTGAACACATTGGCTCCTCCTGAAGACCCTCCCCAGCCTCCTCCTCTGAACCACCCCTAGATTCCTCTGTGTATAAGACCCCATCTTCCCTCCATCTGTGTGAGAGCACCATGGGATGGCTTAGCACAGACTTGCTCTGTGAGAGCACGGTGGAATGGCCTAGCACCCCACATGGCAAACTTGAACTTTCAATAAACTTTACTTTTTCCTTGGCTGAGAAGACTTGAGTGGAATTCTTTCCGCAGGACCCAGCATGTTGGTATTTTGGGGTCTCAGGCAGCCCTAACCCTCTTTGGGCACCTTCTTCATAACCACTAGAGCACTTAGAGCAGGACAGTTGTGAGGAGAGAAAAAAGGAAGCATTAATTTTTAAACGAAGATTAGTCCATAACATAGACAATTAAGAATCTAGGTAGCGTGAGAATATTATATAATCAGTGGCATCTGAGAGATGGAATGTAAGTAACCTGGACAGGAAGGTGGGAAAGGTCAAAGGGAAACTTCTGCTTCAACATTTTGCTAAGGGTTAACTGAACAGGATTAATATGGCACAAGATTCACAATTAGAAGATCTAAATCTCTTAACAAAGTGGAAAAGGCCAGGCTGACCTTGTTTGTTCACATGGGAAATGGGATCCCTTAGTTAAAGCTGTGATGCTGGGAACTCTTATGGATCTACCATAACCATGTTAATCAGAGATTACTTTTATCCAATGTCTGAAAAGAGGTTAAAAAAATGATTAAACTCAATCATCTCTGTCTCTGTGTACTTTGATATGTGGCTATATGGTCAGGCTGTTTTCCTCAGGCCACACCTGTGTGTGTCCATATTCACCTTAAAGCTTACATGTTAGTTTAAGGAATAAGGAATTGTGAGACTTTCCCATTGTCCTTTCCAGGGGAAAAGAAAAGAAGTCTCTGAAAGGTCACATTAAAGCAGTTCTTGTACAATACTAAGATATTCCAGCAATAACTTTAAAGTTAGTTTTAAAGATCCAATCCCTCACACTGAAGTTTTAACTTGTATGCAGTCCCCCTGGCATTCTCTTTGGGGTTCACTAGAGAATGTGCTGCACAGATCAGTCATCTCAGCTATTGGCTCTGGAAAATGAAGGGTTTTTTAATCAATAATGATCTCTGTTGGGTACCAGAGTTCCTAAAGGGTAAGCTGTCTATGCAGTTATAAAGAAAAAAAAATTCTTTGGCATGGTACTCACCAGAAAAAGGACAAAGATAGTTGATAGAAGGCATAGTGACAAGAGAAGCCCATTAGTGCTTCCCAAATCAAGAAGTTTGGGATTCAGGTACCAGTTCAGCCTGGGCAATTCCTTTATCTCTTAAGTTTTGGTCTCATCAGTAAAATGGAGAAAATAATACTTACATGTACCACCTTACAGAAATGTTGTAAGGAAAACATTTTATAAGCTAGATATCACTACAAATTTAAGCTATAAGAATTGGTTTACCTTGCTTGAGTTAGTAGTTGCTATTTATAGATCATGAAATCAGAGAATTTAGAATTGGAAAAGATACCAAAGAACAATAAACCCAACCACTTCGTGTAAAAAATATTTGGAAACAATATTTGTTTGGAAATTTTCAACTGTTAATTAAGTTCTCTGTTTCATAAACATTTATTAATCACTAAATATGTTCCTGGTACTGTGATAAGCACTCTGGATACAACGAAAGGCAAAAACACGACCAATGTCCTGACAGAGCTTCCATTCTAATAAAGAAATTCTATGGTAAATTCTACTTGTAAAAACAAAGTTATCTCCCAATGTCTCTGTCTTTCCTTTACAAACTTGGTCTTCCATATACTGAATTTTTTTATGACTGTAATATATGTCTTTGAGGATGACTTATTTATTGATACCTTCATTTTCAGAGGTTAGGGATATATAGAGTCAACAGGAGTTGTAACAAGGAACAGAGAAAGAGCTTAAGAGCAAATTTGTAACCAATGAACAAGCAGGAGCCTGGGAATCAGAGGAATCTCCATCATCAGTCTAGTCTATAATTTTCATAGTAGAAGGGGCCCTAGAAATTACGGGATAGCCACCTTCATTTTACAAATAAGTAATCCAGAGGAAAGTGAATTCCCAAAGATCAGACAATAAGTGGCAAAGCTGGGATTAGATCCTAGATCCCCTGATTTCCATGAAGCATTGAAGGGGCATGACAATGTCTGTGCGGAGTGTCATGACAATGTCTAGTGGTGTGGAGACTGCTAGATTTGTAGTCAAGAAGACACAACTCTTTGTCCTTCTTCATATAGCTAAGAAGCTAGGTGGCAGAGTGGATAATGTGGGACATGACCTGAGTTCAAATCTTGACTTAGATATTTACTCACTATGTGCCCCGGGCAAGAAACTTTACCTCAGTTTGTCTCAGTTGTCTCATATGTAAATTTGGAACAACAATAACAACTACCTTCCAGGTTGTTGGGAGGATGAAAATGAGATTTCTGTAAAGCATTTTGCAAATCTTAAAGTGCTGACATAAATGATTCGAGCATTCTCTATACTATACCCCATATCTGATTTCTGGGGTCTTTAGATTACAGGGACAGCACAAACCACCCCTTTTGGAGCTGTTTGTAAACAGAAGTAGGAAGAAAAGAAGGAAAGAATATCAAGTACCTACTAGGTACCGTAACCATGCTACACACTTAACATCATCCCATTTGATCTTTACAGCAAACCTAGGAGGTTAACTATTTGTATTTATCACCATTTTAACAGTTGAAGAACTGAGAGGTTAAATGACTTGCCCAGGATGACATAGCTAGCCAGTATCTGAGGTCAGATTTGAACTCTGTTCTTCCTTACTCTAAGTCCACTGTTCTATCCACTGCCCTTCCTCACAGATAACAGGATCATGCGTTTAGAGTTAGAAGGAACTTCAGAGGCCGTACAATCCTCTCATTCTAGATGAGAAAACTGAGACCCAGGAAAATCAGGATTTTTTTCCTAATGTCACACAAGGTTATGTCAGATTAGGATTTGAACCTAGTTCATGTGATTACATGTCTATTGTGTCACACTGCTGTCTTCTGACTCCACTTCCCAATTACTACAATTCTCAAAAAACCTGGCCAACTTTTCAGAGCTGGAGTAGGAACTTGTGTTATTGGCCTACAGATAGATAGAATAGGCTCTATTTATACTCCCTAACCCCATTGCCCAAACACTACTGTTTTCAGTCTATTTCTTTAATGGAGCCACCCTATTGTTTTATACCCATCTGATCCTTTGGCACAGTGTCCCGAAATGTCAGGCCATTGCCTGGAGAGGGAATACACTGAACAGCATCTCTTTGTGCCTCCCCATTTATCTGTGGGTGCCCAGGAAGTTCCTCCCCTTGGTGTTTACTCCTAAGCTATGCAGTCATTAAATAGGATGTGCCCCAAGTAGTAGAAGAAGGCTGGTAGAGCTTTAATAGGTCTGGGCCATTACCAGGTAGGTTTTTCATTTGGATTCCCTGTGATTGGAATAGCAGATAAGCATAACACACATAACCACCCTCAGTAAATCTTTTCATGTCTTTGGGCTAAGAGTAAGCTAACTGTATCCTCTCAGGAAGGCAGATAACTGTGTGCCTCTGGAAAATAACCTAATATCAAGGTACCAGCCGTGACTAAAGATTTGGGGAGAAGAAGGGGGAGGGACGCTATGTTTACAGGGATGAACTTCAAATGTATTTATGTGGAGAGTAAATTGAAGAGGAAGATGCAAAGGGGACTGCTTTGGGGCTGAGGTAAGAAAAGTTCCTTACTCATGTATAAGCAGTATCTTCTGGTCAGAAGTATTGATGGGTATACAAAGCAGCATTAATAATTGCTAAGTGATATTAAATTATATAACAATCAAATTAATAAAGCTTACAATACTGGGGGCATTTAGTTTACGAAAATATCCCTGGCATCTGCTTCTATTAAAAATGACAGATGATTAGCAAATCCAAAATTTGGTAGGAATCCTTTAGCTAACAAGGTGGAATTAAAATTTACATCTTGTTCCAACATAATGAAGATAATTAAAAAGAGTGATAAAACCCTTTGATTAACCCTCATCTCGTGTTGCATAGCGTTTTATTATGCAAATTAAACCTCCAACATTGTAAACTTAATACTAGCTAAGATACTGGTATAAATATATTCTAATTTTAAAATTACCCCAAAAATAAAATTTAAAAAACTCAAACCACATTTGATTGAAATCTGCTCTGGTGCCCCTTTTTTACTATGGAAATAAAACAAAACTCAGGGCATGTGTCATGCTGAGATAAGTTATGCCTTGAATTGCTGAAGGCTTGAGGTTTGGCCCTGCTTGTCTTCCACATTATCTTCTGAATGGCTTGCGCTTTATTGCTTTAATTACCCTCCCCACCATAATCAAGCAATGTTATGTCAGGAGAAATGATCAAACCCCACAAAACAAATGGCTGAATCATTCCATTTTGGATTCCTTTTTCATTCCCAATCCTGATTGTTTCTTGCACAGTTGAAGGTGTAGTCCCAATTTGCATTTTAAGTTGAGCCTGCCACAGGCAGCCTCCTTGCTGAACAGCAGGGGACAAAGGCAGAACCAAGAGTCTAGGAAGGCCTCTAGGCAGGCTGCAGGGGATGTGTGGGATCCTGGGTGGTATCTCTGTCCAATCTCTCTCTCACTCTCTCTCTCTCTCTCTCTCTCTCTCTCTCTCTCTCTCTCTCTCT
>CM053599.1:132577378-132593104 GCA_028646575.1 Pseudocheirus occidentalis | reverse complement strand
AGGGAACAGATTGTGGGAGGGGTCTTACAGTGTGATCAATGTTCTGGGCTGGGGGGTAGGGACAAAAAGGGGAGAAAATTTGTAACTCAAAACCTGTGGAAATGAATGATGTAACCAAGAAAATAAATTAAAATTTAAAAAAAAAATATTCAGCCACAGACATTTACTAGCTACATGCCCCTGGGCGAGTAAGTCACTTAACCCTCTTTGCTTCAATTTCCTCATTTGTAAAATGAGCAGGAAAAGGAATTGCAAACTTCTCCAATATCTCTTCCAAGAAAACCCCAAATGTGGCCACTAAGAGTAGGACACAGCTAATTCACTAAACAGCAACAGATTCTAAGAGAAAATAAGCAGGCAAGTATATACTTGGCAGAAGCATAGTCAAGTAGGGTCAAGCCCGAGGGAAAATTCTGAAATACATAAACTGTATCTGTCTTTAGTTCCCTTTCTTTTCTCTTCTCTCTGCCTCTTTCTCACTGTCAGCATTATTCCCAGGGAGCCCCTTGTCCACATCACACCATATGGCTGGCCCTATGGTGTCCCACATTGACTTGCTTTCATAGGCACAACTCATGTCCACTCTCACATTCTAATAAAATGTGTTCTTCCTATGTTCTATTCCCCCAAAGGCTTGTTCTCTAGTTAAAATTAATCTGATAAACTAATTCATTTCATTGGTAGTACTTCCCTCAGAGATAACCTTTCATTCAACACTGAATATGTCATATATGAGTATAATGTATATGCGTGGCATTATATACACATATGTATCCATATGCATTATAAATAAATAAACACACATTTGCATACTGTGCCCCCTTTAGAATGTAAGCTGCCTAAGAGAGAGGACCATGTTTTTTATCTTTTTTTGTGTCTCCAACACTTAGCACAGTGCCTGACATATTGCAAATATTTAATATATGTTTTTTGATTGACTGCTAATACGTGAATGGCATAAAATGGCTTACTGTGTTATAGCTCTCTACTCCTCCCAATCACTCTTTTTTATGTTTTTTAAATATGTTTTTACTGGAATATCCTGCTTCTTACATCATCATAGTTATTCCAAGTATCCCTTCTCTCTCACTTCCAGATACCATCCTGTATAGCAAACAGTATTTTTAGAGAGGAAAAAAATATCAGTGCAACTGATCAACATATAGAAAAAAATCTAAAAACATGTTAAATGTGTGTGGACATTTAACATGGACCTCCCATTTCCATGAAGGGGTAGGTTTGGGTGTGTCTTCTCATATCTCTTCAATTGAGCCTTGTTCAATCATTATAATTTTATTATATTTCCTTTTGATTTTTTGGTGTGTAGTTATTTTTTCCATTTACATTGTTGTAGTTAGTGTGAATATTGTTTCTTTGGTTCTGCTTTCTTCATTCTGCATCAATTCATATAGATCTTCCCATCCTTCTCTATATGAATAATGCATTGTTTCTTACATTATAGTAAAAAAAAACCCGTGACATTTAAGTACCACAACTTGTTTATCCATTCCCCATTTGATGGGCATCTTATGGATATTTTGCTATATAGGAGTTTTATTCTTTATTCTTATTGATGAGTTTATTGGGGTATAAGTCTAGTAAAGAAGTCTCTGGTTCAAAAGGTTTGGACATTTAGCTACTTTGTATAATTCTAAGCTGATTTCCCAAATGTCTGGACCATTTCATAGCTCTGCCAACAATGTACTAGCATGTGTGTCATTCTACAACCCCACCAAGACTATTTCCATTTTTCATCATTTTTTGCCAGTTTGTAGGCTACAATGTGAAACCTAAGGGTTTTATTTTCTTATTGGCATTTCTCTTATTAGTAGTAATTTAGAGCATTCTTTCTTGTGGTTGTGAACACTTTGCATTTCTTTTGTGATCTGCTTATCATGTTTTGGACACTCATCTATTGAGGAATGGGACATTAGTCTTATGTATTTATTAATTGGTGAAGTTTCTTAGTTGTCAAACCCTTCTTAGAGAAATCTGGTACAATTTTCCCCCCCAATCAACTGCTCTTCTTCTTATGTATTCATTTTGTCTACGCAGAATCTTTTCAGTTTCAAGTAATCAAAGTTGTCTATTTTATTTTGTTTTGTAAATGGCTCTTATCTCTTCAGGCAGCTAGATGGTGCCCAAGTGAAAACTGAAAAATAAAAGTAATAGCACCTATCTCCCAGGATTATTGTAAACATCAATTAAAAGAATATTTGTAAAGCACTTAGCCCAGTGTCTGGCACACTATTGTTGTTGTTGCTCATTTGTGTCTTACTCTTCACGACCCCACAGAACGTAGCACAGTAATGCCGACCATGGGGTTTTCTTGGCAAAAATATTGGAGTGACTTATCATTTCATTCCCCAGCTCATTTTACAGATGAGGTAATTGAGGCAAACAGGATTGAGTGACTTACCCAGGGTGACATAGATAGTGAATGTGTGAGGTCAGAATTGAACTCAGTTTTTCCTGACTCCAGGTCTAGTGCTCTAACCACTGAGCTACCTAGCTGTGTAGTAGGTGCTATATAAATGTTAGTTTACTATTATTATTATTTTTATTATTATTATCATTGTCATCTTGCTTGGTTAGAATCCCATAGCTATGAGAGTCATATGATTTGTTTCTTTTCTAATTTTAAAAAAAATGTTGTCCAGTAGTTTTTCAGTCATATTCAACTCTTTGTGACCCCCATTTAGGATTTTTTGGCAAAGATATTGGAGTGGTTTACTAGATCATTTTACAGATGAGAGAACTGAAGCAAACAGGGTTAAGTGACTTGCCCAGGGTCATACAGCTAGTAATTGTCTAAGGCCAGATTTGAAGCCAAGAAGATGAGTCTTTTCTGCTTCTAGGCCTGGTACTTTATCCACTGTGCCATCTAACTGCCTGAAAATTTTTTGATAGTATGATCTTTAATTGGAATGTATTGTGGAATGTGGTGTAAAGGTTGGTAAGCTTAATTTCTGCAAGACTGCTTTTTATTTTTCACAACAGTTTTTATCAAATACAGAGTTTTTCTTAGGCAATTTATATTTTCTCCTTATCAAACAGTTAATGGCTTCTGTCATTTCTGATTCTCCCTAGTCTAGTCTATTCCATTGATTTATCACTCTCTTTTTTAACCACAACCAGATGGGTTTTATAACCAGTACTTTATAATACATTCCTAAGCCTGAAAGTCCTATTCCCCTTTCATCCCTATTTCTTTTCATCCTTTTCCTTGATATTCTAGATCTTTTGTTTTTCCAAATTAATTTTGTTATTATAAGGCCTATAAAGTATCCCCTTGGTAATTTGATTGGTATAGCATTAAAAGTATGAATCAATTTAGGTAGCATTGCCATTTTTATTACATTTCCATGGCCAAACATAAGCACTGAATGTTCTCCCAGCTATTTAACTTCTTTATTTCTTTAAGAAGCACCTTGTAATTGAATCTACAAAAGCCTTTTGTGTGCTTTGATAGGTTGATTCCCAGATATTTTATGCATTTTGTATATATTTGGAATGAGATTCCTTTCCTATTATTGCTTTCTGTGTTTTGTTATGATTTTATAGAGAAGTTTTGATTTTGGAGGATTTATTTTGTAGCCTGCTACTTTGTTGAAGCAATTAATTGTCTCAATTAATATCTTTACTTATTCCCTAGGATTTCCCAAGTAAACCATTATATCATTAACAAATAGGTATAATTTTTACCCCCTCTTTACCTGTTTTTGTGCCTTTAATTTCTTACTTTTTCCTCATTGCTGTTAGTATTTTCAGAACTAAAACAAATAACAGTGGGGTAAGTGGGCATCCTTGTTCCACTGAAATATTTATTAGAAAATGACCTAGTTTTTCCCCATTACAAATGATATTCACTTTTGGTTTTAAATAGGTTCTTTTTATATTGAGAAAAGGTCCTTCTATGCTGATGTTTTACAGGTTTTTGAGCAACTCCTGCTTTACACCCAGGGACCCATCATATTGTTGTTGGCCTTAATGTGGACACCTGACTGGCTTTAGTTCAGAGCTCCTGAATTCGAGTAATCCACCAGTCTTGACCTCCCCAGCAGTAGAAACTATAGGTCAATTCTACCATGCCTATTCCACCTTATTTAGTCTAATGCATTCAACTAAGCTATTGAGAAATTTTTGAATCCTAATTCTGCCATCTGTTGTACATTCTCCTTTTCCAGTGTGCCTTACTCCCAGAGCAATGCCAATTATTGCAGGTGTCAGAGAGGACACTGCCCCATGATAGGAACTCTATCCCACTACTTCCCTGATTATTCAGTCCATTATTAATTTATATCCTTCCTTGGTTGTCTTTTTCTCCCATCTGACTCAAAATCTCCTCCTGTACCTGCCCTTCCATTCCACTAGGTACTAATTGCCCCCAGTAATTCCAACTCACTGCGTAGGTAGGAAAGTGCACTTTTTAAAGAACCAAATCATACTCAGTGCAAGTTCTCAATCTCCCTTCCTAGAATGTCTCTCTTTACCCATAGTAGCATTCATCAGTGGAACCCCATCCTACACCAAAGCAAAGCATCTTTCCTATCCCCCCGTTTTTGATCCTTTTCCCTCCTCCTCACCCGCACCCCTCTAAGTTCTTCTCTTTAAGCAACCACAGGGATCATTTCCCCCAATGGCTAACCTTTGGTTTGATCTGAGTAAAACAGATATTCCTCTCTTTCCCCTGCTCTCCTAACCCTTTCATATACCATCTCATACTGTAAATATAGTACCACAAAACAAACACGCATCAATTTACCTGTAGTTGGGATATTATTAAGCTCTTTGTTCATAACGCCCCAGACTTCTGCCTTTACCCCTATCTCTTTGTGTACATTTAGAAAATGCTTTGTTTTTTTAAGCAACTGTTACTTTGTTGCTATCCTTGGCTTCTGTATTTATTGTTGTATTTATTATTTCCTCTCCTGCATTTCTGTTGTTTGGGGTGTGAGATTTGAGAAGATTCACTTTGAGAAGTGAATCTCTTGCTTCTGACCATCTTTCTAAATATATTTCAAATGCCTGTTTATTATTGAACATCCCTTTTTTTTTTCACATTCTCTTAAACTCAGAAGCATAAAGAAGGCCACCCTGGGCTGCAATGGAGCTTCATCGCTCTGTAGAACACATGATTCCATTCTTTCCTATGTTTTGTGACAGGTGAAGAAGAGTCATATGTTATTAGAATTTTCTCATTTCCTCTTCTTTTTATTTGAAGACCATCTCCTAATTGCTTATAGAATTTGTTGCTTCTGAATTAAATGATTAAATTTGACAATTGTAGTATCTTGGGCTTTTCAGTCTTTGGCTTTTTTGTGGAGAGGATCTGTGAATTTATTTTGACTGCTATTTCATTTTCTCTGTTTAAAAGGTCTGGGTTATTTTTTTCTTCATTATTTTCTGTATCATGGTATTGAAGTTTTATATCTTGTTAAACACTTATGGTAGGCCCATCATGATCCTCAGGTTTTCCATATATATCATATCTTTATCCTATCAGTACATTTTCCTTGCATCGCATAATTTCTTCTAATGTTATTGTTTTTTGTCCTTCAGTTCTCTATATTTGTATTCCCAATCTATTGTTCTCTCTTTTGTTTCTTTGGTGAGACTTGTCATTGCAAATTCCAGTTTTTTGGTTCTGCCCATTATTTTTGCTGTGCAGTCAATAATTTCTATTACAATTCAAAATACTCGTTTAACTACTCAGGAACAGGTATATTGTGTTTCCATGTTCCTGTCTTATTCCAAAGAGTCTTCTGTCTCACCAAATGTTGGATCATTTTAATTTGTTTTGCAATATTTGCTCATAGATGTCTGAATTTGTTTACCAGATCTAGAGGCCATCTTTCCTTCTGTTGTTAACATTTTCCCTGTTGATGTACCTGCTTGTGTTCAGTCTTTGAGTATTTTTCTTTCTGAGGTCTTCAATAATTTCAATCTCCCATATCTTTATTTTCCTTTATTGCTCACTTTCTGACTCTCCCTCCTTGTTTGGTAGTTTCTGTTGGGGCTAGATCTCAAAGTGCATTGTTCTCCTACACTGAGAAATTCATGGTTCACCAGCTAAAGTCTCTGCCCCAAGTAACTTTTGGATGGGCAAAACTGACCTCAACTGGATGCTGTTATTTTCCTTCAGGTTTTGGTGGAGTGTTACATATACTCCCACCCCCCCATAAACAGAGTGCTCTGTTCTACTCCCTTAGTTCTTAGTTCTCTGGCTTTCAGCAGGCATTTGCTCCTAAAGGGCTGCCATCTGTTGTGCTGACTGTCTGTTGTAGGCCTAGTAGATTTTCATAGGTTGAAGTCAGGATCTCCAAAGCACTGAAAAGAAAGAGGAGTGGGGTGTGGGGGTGAGTTTTGTTGTAAGCCTGCATTGGATCCTTAGACCTTCTAGAACTACTTCACTGCAGGTAGCATGGGAATTCGAGGAGGTTGGCTGAGTGAACTTGAAATTAATTAGCATTGGTTTCTTGGGTTTTTGTGGGCTTTTTAAACTTTGTTTTGGATCTTGGGTATCCTAAGCTATGAGACAGTTGAAGTTGCTTTATCTTTGGTGTATAATTTCTGTTTTGCATGGGATTAATAGGTTGACAGGATCCAAGAAAAATATCTAGTCAATATTGATGCCCTTCTGATATGGACATCCCCCAATCACTTTTTTAAAAAATTCTGATCCCAGACCATTTGTCCTATTGGTTTGTTGAGTTTTTGTTTTAAGTTTTATTATTGTCTTTTGTTTTTCTCCCATAGTTACCCACTCAAATTAAGTCCTTCCTTATAAAGAAGAAAAGATATGTAACTCCAAACACACTTATCAAGGAATATTACTTCCTTGATCTAAAGAGTGAGTGATGCGGCCATTTGGAATACTATTAAATGAAGGAATGAAGTAATGAATAAACGAATGAAAAATGTTAAAGTCCTCATTATTTGCCAAACAGTGTGATAATAGAAAAATCAGATAATCCCTGTAATTTAAGGGATTCATATTCTAATTAGGGAAGATGACAGGTATATGAAGATTCAGATGCAGGACTAATGGAGAAGCCTGGCATTTCTGAGTGTCCAGTCAAAAGGCAAATGGTACAGTCTAATGGTACTCTAACTTACCAGAAGGATTATAATTTGTGATTTCTTGACCATCCAAGTAATGTGAGTTGAGTGGCCATGTCCTACCTGTAGGGTAGAGGAAGGTGTAGGTATCAGACTTCTGGGGTAGGCATTTCTGGATTACCTCATTCAGGAGAGGGCATGGAGACATGGTATCAAATTCAGAAGGGGATATAAAAAAGGGAACACTGACAGGAAGACAATGCTTGCTCTTCTGGGCTCATAGGTGCCAGATGGTTCTGAAGCCCAGAAGCAGCAGCAGCAGGGAAGATATTTTCTAGAGAGAGTGTCCTCTTAGCATCCTCTCACATTGTCACATGTAGACATCTACCTAACTCCAGTGATGCTTTAAGAAAACCAAGTAAAACAGAATTTGAGAGTTACAGAATAAATTGTTTGGATCTTCCTATTACAAAAATAATATTTTTTTCCTATGAAAAGATTCCCTGCAGAGCTCCCCTGAGAGCCTTTGTACTATTTCAGTGTTTGTTTACAGACCTTTAATAACTTGACAGAGAGAGTAGGAAACAGAGAAACTTAAAGCTTACAATTGAAGAGTATTCATAAACAAAGAGAAAGTTTATCCAAAATGATAACATTGTCGATGTAAAAATGGGAATTGATTTACCAGTCAGTTTTTTTTAAATATGTGTTACAGAGTGAGGTGTTCCTCACTGATATAACTCATACACAAACTTTAAAAGGCAGCTACAAGCACTGAGGCTGGGGAAGAACCCCTATGTATTTTGGCTTAGAATCACTAACCCTAATGATCCAAAAGTCATACATCTATACAGTGGTTAATATGAGCATAGGAAGATTTAACAAAGATTTTCCAGGTTCTATGTAATCTTCCTCTTAAGTCCTCACAGAAGAGAAGTCTGCCCCTCAATAATTCAGGAGTGGGAGATCAAAGAACTCAGCTGATATCTATGTGGGGCCATCTAGTTCTGATGAATCATATACCTAGGGAAGGTATGAATAAAAGAGAAAGTGTTGAAATAGAAATTGGGTGGGATTCTGTTGCCAGTTCTGCCATTAACTTAATGTGACTTCCAATTCATTTATTTCATATTCCTAAATGTAGTTCATCTACTAAATGGGGTCAGTACCCCACAAGGCAGTCTTAAGAATCAAATGAAACAATGCATGTGAAAGCACTTTGAACAGACCAGTTCTGAGCTGATCATTACCAGGTGCATCAACCTTTATCATTCAGGTTGAAATTCCTCCCAAAGTACAGGCATCTTAGCTTGACATTCATAATTATAGAATCATAGGAATTAGAGTTGAGACTTTAGAGATCATTGAATCCAATCTGCTCATCTGATTATTGAGAAAACAAAAATTCAGGAACTGAAATGACTTCTCAAAGGTCATATAACCTATTAGAGGCAGAACCATGACTAGAATTCAGGTTTTTCAACTCTTGAATCCTGGGCTATTTACACTATATTATATTACTTCTGAGAGCTGATGTTGCTACAAAATTTTAACATTATATTATTTTGCTATTCACAGTGTCAAGGATAGGATCAGGACCAGTGGTTTCAATGACCTAGGGAATTCCCAAAGAGGAAACTCCCTGTACAAGTAAAGGTTGACTTTGTCTTAGAAGCTTGGTCTTAAAGAGTTGCCTAGAACACTGAGATGTTGCATAACTTGCCCAGAGTTACATAGTTACCATGTGTTAGAGATAGGATTTGAACCCAGTTGGTCCTGGATCTTAAGTTAGTTTTCTATCTAATACTCAACATTATTGTGTTAGCAGTCATATGAGGTTATAAATTCCACTGAGGCATAGATCTTGCTTTTCTTTATCTTTGTATCTCTCCTGGAGCTTAGCACATAGAATCATAAATTCAGAGGTCATTTGAATCAGACTTTAGAGGTCATCCAGTCAAGACCCCCTCATTTCATAAATGAGAAAGCTGAGAACTAGAGATAAGTGATTCCTTCAAGGTCACACAGGGTGACAGTGAAACAGAGTTGGACCTGGGGTTTCTTGACCCCAAAGTGACTTCTTCATTACACCACACTGCCTCTGATCATAACAATAATTTTAATGTAAGCATCTTTTTTTTTAATTGAATACATTCTGAGACACTCCACTGATGGGAAGTCCTCAGATCCTTAGCCACTATATAACTTTTTATTTTTCTTGATGCTTTTTCTCCATCTTCATAGTGTCCCACACTCATAACCTTGGAATCATCATTAACTCTTTTTTTTTTGGAGGGCAGTTGGGGTTAAGTGACTTGCCCAAGGTCACACGGCTAGTTTTTTGTGTGTGTGTTAAGTGTCTGAGGCCGAATTTGAACTCAGGGCTGGTGCTCTATTCACTGCACCACCTAGCCACCCCCCATCATTAACTCTTTACTCTTCTTCACCTCCCTTATTTAATATATTACCAGGCCCTACCATATCTATTTCTCTAATTCCTTTCTTATTCATTCCCTCCTTTCTACTATCACTATTATCATAGTTCAAATAAGTCCTCGTCTTCCTTTTTTCCCCAAAGCTCCTTAGTCTTCCTGCTTCTAGCCTATCATCTAATCAATTCATTCTTCCCACTCTATCCTCTCCACTACAGCCCGAGTCATCTTTCTTGGACATCACTCTGGTACTATGGAAATAGGTCTGCATTTGGCATCAAACAACCTGAGAGAGAATTCAAATACCAATTATTTCTAAATATGTTTCAATAGGCAAGCCATTTAGTTCATCAACACCAAAATTTTTATCTGTAAAATGGGAATGATGGTAATGTTTTGCACTACCTGTCTCATAGGGCTATGAGAAAAGTGCTGTGTGAACCTCAAAGCAATTTATAAATGTGACCTATTATTGCTGAAAGAGATAATGTATGTGAAAATAATCTTTATAACTATCAAGTGCTACATAAATTATTGTTTTTCTGTCATTTTTCAGTCACATCTGACTCTTCATGAGCCCATATTGGGGTTTTCTTGACAGAGATACTAGAGTTGTTTGCCATTTCCTTCTCCAGTTCATTTTACAAATGAGGAAATTGAGGCAAATGGGATTAAGTAACTTACCCAGGATCACATAGCAAGTAAGTGTCTGAGAATAAATTCAAACTCAGAAAGATGAGTATTCCTGACTCTAGGTCTGGCACTCTAAAACAGCATGAATTGTGTGTAGATCAGCACGTATCACTTTGGATATATTACTCTTTGAATTGCAATGACCTTGACTCCACAAGGAGACTGATGGACAGAATAGTTGAGTGAAAATAGATGTCCCTTTGGGATTAGAATTCAAATCCTGACTCTGCTACTTACTACTTATGACCTTGGACAAATTGGTTAATGTCTTTGACTTCCATTTCTTTATATGTAAAGTGAAGATATTGTATTTGATAATATTTAAAGTCCTTTCTAGCACAATATTCTAATATAAAACTATATGGTACTCAAGAGCATGAACTCTCTTTTAGCATTATATATGTATGTTTAGTGTATATATACAGCTATACATTCAGGTGTGTCTATGTATATAGGAAGACATAAATATATACATAAATACAAAATATATTTGTATATGTGTGTATGTATCCACACACACATATCTTTTTGTGGATGGAATGGAAAGGCCAAGTTAGAGAATTATACAAAAACGTTGGAGGAGTTTGGAGCAAGGATAAAGGTGATAACTTTGGGTGACCTTGAATAAGTTAGCATCTTTTTGTGCTTGAGTTTTCTAATTTGCAAAGAGAGAATGATTCTGCCTGTTCTATCTCCTTTATGATTTTGAAGGGAAGTACTGAGGTGATTTTAATAAAAGTAAATATGTCTTATAAATGTTGACGGCAATTCAGAACAATTGTCACATCTGCTGTTCATCTCGGTGTGGTCAAAGAAGAAACTTCCATTCCCAGAAGCATCTGTCAAACTTTAGAATGACTATTCTTGCCCCATACTTTGTAGTCATTCTCCAAGGGGTCTGCCCCTTCCAATTGCAAGAGGTCATACAGCTACAGTGGTGAAGTCCAACACAAGACTCTTTTTTGGATGGATGTCTTATCTGGGCACTCTCCAATTTGCTAAAGGATTATTCACAGTGCTATACCTTTGAATAAGAAAAATTATAATGCAAACCTTTTTTTTTTAGATAGGGTAGGGTGCAATCCGGTGATTTTATCAGTTTGGGGGACTTGTTGTACAAAACTCCTTCTGTCACCTCAAATCTGCTGTTTAACCATAGCTGACAGTCTTAGAGAGCTGCCAAGAGTACCGAGAGATTGAGTGAATTATCTGAGTGGCTTGTTCATGATCACACTGTGGTGTGTTGGAGCCAGCTCATACCAGCTCATGAAATCTGGTTGTTAAATTTTCATTGCACTTTAGAGCTTGAAAGAGACCTGAGAGAAATCTAATGCTATGCATAATAACTATAATGACCAAGCTTGGCATCAGACAGCAGAAGAAAAAATGTGTCCCCTTCCATTCTCTATAGAAGTGGGGGACTATGTGGAATATTGTATGAGGGTTGGTTCATCAAGTATTAGAAGAAGGAGAAAATATATTCAGAAATAAAGGTTATGTAAAAACAAGGGTTACCAATATTTTTAAAGAAACCATTGAGATCCTAACCACTTTATCTTATAGAAAAAAGAAAGAGGGGCCCAGAGAAGTTAATTGACTTGCCCAGGGCTGCTTCAGTAGCAAGAAGAACCAGCATTCAAAATGATGCCTTCTGACTCCAAGTCCAGTCAGTAATCTTCCCACTATTACATCATGGTTCATCACCCACCCACCCCCATTCATATCTGAGTGTTTCTTCCAGAACTTCCAGGCAATGATATTAAGGAAATAGTCTTATAGGGGACAGGAAAATAAATAGTTCTTATCCAGTACCATATAATCTCATGAGAGCAGGAGATTGTGATAAACAACCAATAGTTTGCATATACTTGTGTTGGATTAAAGAGATTTGGACACAGGCCTTGAGAAGGTCAAATTATTGCAAGCCAGAAGCCATTAACTGCATATTGACCTTGTGAATGTAATAGATTCATGTATGAGAGGGTGTTTCTTAAGCCCCACCTATGACCAATGATAGAGGAAGCAATATAAAAGGACATAGCACCCTCACAAATGCAAAAGCCTGCAATGATTACTATTAAATGGGCTCCTCCTCTATGTGATTTGCTCTAGGAGAGTTGAATAAATTCATTCAAATAAGCCTCCGGCCACTCTTGTGATGACTCCCACCATTTGAGGGACAAGACAATCAGAAGTAATGAGGAAAGAAATAGAAACTATGTCTGAAAATGAGCAGGAAATGAAGGTCAACAATTAAACTCTTTCTAGAGATGCAGGAAGAAGGCGAGCAGGATAGCAAAAGGCATAAGAGTAAATAGTTAAAAGAAGCAAAGTTTGTGGTTCAATTAGATGAAAATCTACAGTAGGTTAATAGTCTAGTGATTAAAGAGATTTAAATATCAAAGATTTACCTTTATTGCCAGAGGAGCTCACATTTCAGAGTGGAGTTGCTGTAAGCAACTTTCCCTGGGAGAAGGGAGCAATCTTTCCCACTTACCACCTGAGGCCAGCCATCTTTCTGTATGTATTTGGTCATTGGCCACTTGTAGCAATGCCAGAGTGATGTAATTTCTAAAATGGACCAGAAACAAGGGCAGAAGCTATAGGGAAAAGAAGCCAGGACTGAATATCCGAAGACTTGGAAGTTATAGGACAAACACTGGACATCAGATGCCTGATTTTAGCATCCTTTCCTAAAGGATATTAAAGCTTATCCCAAATCTCTCTTTGATCCCAGAACATTTCCCCTTCATGTTTTTTCTACCTCTGTCCTGGTTCTGGGGTATGGTATATTTCTGGGAATAAGTCTAGCTCAAGACTTGCCAGTTTTACCTCTGGGTATTTATCTGCAATAGTAAGGAGATTTTGTTTTAATTCTGCAAGTCAGAAGGAGTATGCTTTATATACAAGCTACTTCTAGAAAACTAGGGAAATAAGGCTGTTTAAATAATAACAGTAATTAACAATCCCATAGGAATTTATTTACAAGGCATTTTCCTTAAGGTAGGTATGCACGTATTATAATACTCATTTTACTGAAGAACAAATCAACCAACAACTATTTCTTAATATATGTCAGTTGTGCTGGGCAGTGGGAATACAAAAAAAGAAAAAAATACATAAAGCAGCCCCTGCCCCCAAGGAACTTAAATTCTCTCCAGGGAAACCATAGGATGGATATAGATATATATGGTTCTTATTCAAAGTCAATACAAAATGGAGAGGAAAACACTCTAGCAGCTGGGAGAGTCAGGAAAACATTCATGGAGAAGATCAAACTTGAGCTTTGAAAGAACCTAGGGGAGTAGAGACAGTGTATTGCGAGCAGAGGGGATAGCCATGAAAAAGTCAGAGAGACAGAGGCAGACAGAGAGAGAGAGGGAGAGAGAGACAGAGAGAGAGACAGAGAGACAGAGAGACAGAGAGACAGAGAGAGAGAGAGAGAGAGAGAGAGAGAGAGAGAGAGAGAGACAAAGAGACAGAGAGAGACAGAGAGAGAAAGAGGGACAGAGAGAGAGAGAGGGACAGAGAGACAGAGACAGAGACAGAGAGACAGAGACAGAGACAGAGACATGGAGACAGAGACAGAGACAGAGAGACAGAGACAGAGAAATATAGTGTAAGAACAGCACAAAGGCTAATCTGGCTGGTCTACAGATTTTGTGAAAGGGAGTAGTCATAGGTAACAGATTTGTAAAGGTACATTGGAGACAGATTGTGAATGGCTTTAAATGCCAAAAAGGGGAGTTGTTTTTTAATCTTATCCAGGAGCAATAGTTAGCCATTAAAGTTTATTGGGCATGGGGTAACAGACCTCTACTCTAAGAATATCACTTTGTTAGCCATGTAATGGGTACATTGGACAGGGAAAAGACTGAAGATAGACAAATTAGGTAACTAATGTAATAGTCCAGGTGAAAAATGATAAAGGGCATGAACTTACATTATGTCCATGTGAGTGGAGAGAAAAAGGATTGATTTTTTTTTAAATGTCCAAATGAAAAAGCCAAGATCTGGCAATGATGAAGGAGTTAATCAGTCCACAAACTTTCTTATGTACTAACTGTGCTAATCACTTTGCTAAGTACTAGAGACGCAAAGAAAAGTTCAAGTAGTACATGTTTGCAAAGATCATATATTTGATGGGAGAGGCAGAACATATAAATAATTAGGTATTTATAAGGTGTGTATGTATCTGTATGTATCTCTCTATAGATATCTATGTATCTCCACCCTATCTATCTATCTATCTATCTATCTATCTATCTATCTATCGATCTATCTATCGATCTATCTATCTATCTATCTATCTATCTATCTATCTATAGTAAATGGAAGGTAATTCCAGAAGAGAGGCATTAGCATTTGGGGCAGAGTGGAAAAGACCTCCTACAGAAGGTAGACTTCAAGCTGAGTCTTGGAGGAAGTCAAGGAAGGAAGAAGCAAGGGGGAAAACTGTTGCAAGCATGATAGCCAGATGGTGTAAAAACATGGAAATGGAAGATGCAATGTTGCATTGAAAAAACTGTAGTTAGGCCAGGGTAGCTAGATCACAGTGTGTAATGAATTATAAGAGTAGTAGAAAATTGAAAGGCACTAGTTTATGGAGTTTTAAATACCAAAGGATTTATATTTGCTTCTACAGGTAATAGGGAGCCATTGGAACTCATTTAGGAGTGAGAATGACATGGTTAGGCTTATGCTTTAGGAAAATCTTTTTGGCAACTGAATGGAGGGTAGATCTGAGTGGAGAATGATTTGAGTCCAAAAGACCAATTAGGAAGTTATTGGGAAAATGGTGGTGCCCTCATCCATATTTGGGAAGTTAGGGAAAGTGGAAGGTTTGGGGGTGGGGTAGACAATGAGTACTGATTTAAATATGTTGAGTTTGAGATACCTAAAGGGCATCTAGTCTAAGATGTCTAGGAGGTGGTTGGAGGTACATGACTATAGTTCAGGAGAGAACCTAAAACTTCAGATATGTATTGGAAATCATCTGCATAGAGATGATAATAAACACATGGGAACTGATAAAACATCACCAAGTGAAATAGTATGGAAAAGAAAAAAAGAGAAGGACCTATGATAGAGCTTTTGAGGATGCCTCTGTGTAATGGGAATCTGAAGATCTTCCCTGCCCCTAGACCCTTTGCTTAAGTGACTTGGGTGGCTCTGACAATCTTCCCTGATTTGAAAGTATACTCTACCCCTCTAATAGGCTGAATGTGGTTACGTGGAGCCTGTGGCGGGAGGCTTGTTTTTTGGAAATGCCCACACCTTGTTACTTTGTAATTGGGCAGTGGGTCAAGAAGGCTGTGACATTCTCTGACTCAGGAGAAGGGTATATATATGCCCTGATGTGAGGCTTTGCTTTGGGGCTCACTTTGAGAAGAGTTGTATGATTTGGCCAGATGATACTCTGGGAAGCCGTTTAGCCCCACAACTTTGAAAAATCCAGATGTTGATGCTTCCCTCTCTGGTAACTTGAATACCTATGGATGTGATGGTCAGATGGTTGGAAGCCTGTCTGCTGATCTGT
>CM053599.1:132561091-132577278 GCA_028646575.1 Pseudocheirus occidentalis | reverse complement strand
TGTGTTTGTAACTTGTGTTTGTATTCTCTGAAGTTCAGGGTGCTGACTTTTCCCCCTGAACTAGGTAAATGATATGTGTTCAATTGATTAAAGTGAAACTGTTAACCCATTTTGAGTTGCTTTCCTTTAGAAAAGCAGATCTAAGAACCTGCGCTAGTAGCCACCCTGGGTTGAAAACCCAAGGAAAGGCCCTTCTTTCATCTTCATTTGAGGCAAGCCCTCAGCAATCTCAGTTCCTGGGGAGACAAGTCTCAACAAAGCCATAGCCAGTGTCCTCATCAAGTCACTCTCTGCCTGTAGAACAGTCACAGAACCCCCGAAAGTACCAGCAAGGCCCCCTTCCAGGATTTCTGTGAACATACAACAAGAAAATCCTTCTTCAGGGCTTCTGAACCAACAGCCAGGTTCCAGGACCTCTACAACAGCAGCACTGTCCACCATCAAGTGAATCTGGAAAATACAACATCAAAACAGACAGACAAAATACTGGCATCACATCCATGCCTCCTCAGTTCTTGGCAGTTCCAGGTTGCTGTCCTCAAAAGTCCTGGGCAGCTACAATGGGCTCTCAGCCGCTCAGGCTCCATGATACTGGATACTGCTCTCCCCAAAAGTCCTTCTTCTTCTGGCCTTCTCTGGGCTTGAGACTTTCTCAATTCATTGCCCCTCCTAGTTCAGAACTCTCTCTTCATGTCAACAAGTCCATCCCACAAGTGGGATTCACAAGCTCTGGGTCTTAACACTCAACCCAAAAGCCAAGTCAATACAGGGGCATCTCCAAATTCCATTACCATTACATTCTGGTTAATGAACATGATATAGATTGTGTGTGGGTTTGGTTTGTTCTTTGTTCTCAAAGAGGATAATGGCATCAGGAATATGAGATAAAGAATTATAAAAGAAGACTGAAAAAGAGCAGTTTCTCCTACAAGAGAACTAGGAAAGAGCAATGCCATAAAATCCTAGGGAAGAGAGAAGGTCCCAAAGGAGGTGATCAACAATCAAATGCTGCAGAAAAGTTAAGAAGGACCAGGCAAAGGCCATTAGATTTGGCAAAGATGAGATCTCTGGGAATGTTGGAGATAGCAATTTCAGTTGAATGAAGAGGTTGGAAGTCAGACTGCTGAGAGTTCATAAGAGAGTGAGAGGAGTAGTGGCAGCATTGAGTGATTTGGGCAGAAAATACTCAAATAAAGAACTAGAGGTCATTGGACCTATGGAGTTCCTAACATTTCTGCACCTTGATTCTCTATTTGAATTCTCTACTCCAACTACAAGTGCTGTAATTCAAGCAAACCTCATATTTTGTCACCTAGACTATGCACTGTCTAATGTCTGATCCATCCCCTCCACAATCCTTCTTTGGCACCTGTGCCATAGTGACCTTCCTAAGGCAACATTGTGGTCCCACAGGAAGAGCTCTGAATACAGTCAAATCACTGCAGATTCCTAGGACTCAGGCTTCCCAAGTGTATAACCACAAGCAAGTCATTTAATTTCTTTAACCTGTGTTCTCTCTTCTAAACAATAGGCTTAATAATCCTATTTTAGACTTCCTACTTCTTAGGTAGGTGAAAATGGCAAGAATAATTTTAGAAGGGACAAAGAATATGGTTCTTTCACAATAAAAATTTGATAGGAGAAGGTATAGAGAAGGAGAAGGGAGGGAAACAGGAGATTAAGGAAAAGAAAATGAAAATGTTTTAAGGAAAGTGGAATGGAAAGATAAAGACAGAAAGGGGGAAAGCGAGATAAAGGAAAAGGGGAAAGGGCAGAGAGGAAGCTAGAAAATGGGAGAGGAAAAGGAAAAAGAAAATAGAGGGAGAGAGAGAAACTGAAACTTGTTCATCTTCATATCCACTCCCAAACATGTACACACACACACACACACACACACACACACACACACACACACACACACACCAGCAAACCATTATCTCTGGTGAAGGCAGCTATAGAACATCAGGGTACTCTAAGCAGAGGACATTGCCTGAAGTCAAGAGCTATCAACCTATCCTCCATTGGCCTAAGGGGAATTCCTTCCTGGGAATCCATCCAGTCTGGGAGCTGTGCCCAGACACCCCTCCAGGAAGTCAGTCTCAATGTTGGTGCCAAACTTCCTCTTTTCCTCCTCTTCCCAAACCTCTCCACATGAACAGGAGTCAAGGGTTTTCCTCCTTATGCTTCTGTATCACCTAGGAGAGTTTAATAGTGATTTAAATTAGGCACCAAGAAATACCTGACAATTACATGCACCTTGAATCACGCTTTGGACCAATTAAAATAGCTTTCTTGAGTCATTGAGCTTGGAGAAAATGGAAAGAGCATTTCCCATAAGTCTAATCTGTCTGGAAGCCAAAGTGATGAGTCAGCCCCTCACCTTTAGCAAATAAGTAAAGAGCCCTTTGTCTCCCTGATGCCCTAAACTTAGACCCATTTTGCCACACTTGGATTCTAGACAGAAACAAATAATGGGAACCATAGGAAGGGTTAGAGTTGATAGATCTGACATCCCATATAAGAAAAACTAAGTAGCTTGGCTGGACTAAAAGTTGAGGGCTTTTACTCTGCCTTTGACCATACCCTTTTCTGACCTATTGAATTTATCAACTTTATTTTTCCACCTAAGTGGTTCATTAAAGCAAACCAGTATTTCTAAGCTTAATGAAAGGATTAAAAGAGAAGCCAAGTCTTTTGGTACAGAAAAAATGAGGGCCCAGAAAAAGAGCTCACCTTGGACTCCCCAAATCTGATGCCCTCAGATATCAGAAATAAAAAAGATCCTCAAACTTCTTTGGTAATAGATGCCCCTACAACACTTAATCTGACAGAGAGAACCTTGAATCTTCTTCCATGCCCTGGGAAGGTAGGCAGGTTTTATGCAGACAAGGCTGAACTCAGCGTTCTATACACTGTGCTAACTAATTGTCTCATAACAAACAATTAATAAGTTGTGCAGGGGCCATGATCTGTGTCAATAGAAGGAACATGAAATCACCAAATGCTTGCAGTATACATGCATATATACACACATGCATACATGCATACATACACACATCTGTATGTATGTATATGCATGCACACAGAAATATGTGTGCATGTATATGTATAAATATACACATATATTTTATATGTATATATGTGTGTATATATTTCAATATATGGGTATTTGTGAAATATCCATATATTGAAATCAAATTATACTGGGGGAAAAGTGATACTAAGAAATATGTTTAATGACAGGGGAAAGTCAAGGATTGATCATATGAATGCATATGAGAAGCAGAGTACCAGCCTTGGAGGTAAGAAGAGCTCCATTCAAGTCCTATTTCTGATACATACTAGTGATATGACCATGTGTGATCAAATAACCTCTCAGTACCCACAAGAAACTCCCTAACATGATAAAATACTGTGGGTTGTCAATCTGCCTATGTGCAGTGAGTTTTAATATTCTCTACATCAATTAAATTACAAGTTAAGATAATAAAACAGAGATATTTCTTGTGTAGGATTTATTTGAAAACTATTTATTTGAAAACATTTATTTGAAAACTATTTTATCTTAGAATATTCAGTAATGCATTTAATTCTGGGTGCGTTTTACTTTTTTTCCCCATTTTTCCCAAAGCAATCCATTCAACCCCCCTCTTTTCTAGCCCATCATCTCAACTCCAAACATAATAATGTTCAAATAAAAGTTTATTTCTTTTACCACTGACACCCTCACAATTGCCAATGATACAAATCTGTGTCTTTTTCTCCCATTCTCTCTCAATTCATATCTCTTCTTTTCTCTCTATGTCTCCTTTTTCTCGTTCCCTGTCTTTCATTCTTTTTCCTCATTCTTTTAGATGCCATTCTCTTCCTTTCTCTGGTCTTGCCTTTACCAGAGTCACTCTCTCTTTTCCTCTTATTCATACACTGTTTCACTCCTCCCTCTTAGACTTCCTCTTTCCCTTTAAGTTTGTTTTTTTAATCTTATTCTCTTTCTCATTTGCTCATTCATTGATTCTCTCCTTTCTTGCCCTCTGTCCCTGCCCTCCCCTGCTCTCCTTCCTTTCTTCTCTTTCTTCCTTTTTTTTCTCTGTCTTTCTCTCTCTCCCTTCCTCCCTTCTCTCTCTCCTTGGTGTCTGACACCAAACTTAATGATCAGTTGATCAGCCTACCCCATCTGTCTGACTGTTGACACACTGAGCCTCCAAGCTTCTGTTTTCCCATTCTGTTTCTGTATCATTCAGCAAGTTGTGTTTTCCTCTGAGGTCACCCTTAAAGGTCTATGTGTCGTGTTTTTCATTTCTGCCTTGTCGGGGAAATCTTGCCAGTGCATCTATCAAAGTAATCATCAAGCCCTGATGTAAGAGTATGGTTCCTCTCACATTTTTCATTACTAGATAATTTATTAATATCCTTCCAAGCAACACTAGATTTATCTTGATAAAACTACTATCAGTGGTGACACAGGAGATGGCACTGGAGAGGTTCTGGGAGGAACCATCCACTCACCTCTCTCAACCCTTAATACCCTGGACAGCTCCAAAAAGAGCTGGCCCGAGGGGTTTCCCAAGACTCAAAACATTTTATCATTTTGATAAAGCTGACCCAGGGCCACCTCTCAGGGATTGCTGCCACAGTGCCCATCTGCTTCTCTCCTCCCTGCTCTGTTGAAAAAACAGAGCATGTGTGTGTCTGAGAGGAAAGGTAGCAAGGGATGGATAAATTACCTAAGAAGACGGGCCTATTTATCTCATCTCCATTCATGTATCTGCAATGGACAACTTCAGTTCTTAGCTCAAGTGAGCTGCCTGGGAGGCCCCACATAAGACAGCTACAGCACTCCATTTGATTTTCCCTTAACTGCTCTTCCACTACACTTACCTTTGCAAGAACACTCAGACCTCATACAAACACTGGTACCCCCAAGACACCATGTTGTGCCAGCTGCTGTCACTACCACCCTCCTTTACATCATCTCCCCAGAAAGAAATCCAAAGCCGGGTCCACTCAGCTCCCTGGTATATTATTCACCAAAATGAAAGCACAGGAGACCTCTCAGAAAAGGCGGCTGGCTAACGAGCCTCTTGGCGGACATTAGCTGGGGGATGTATTTGTGATATGAGTGGCAGCTGTGCAGCTGCCATTCCATGCAATTCAGGACAGCTATTTCATTAATTGTGTTTCATGCTTCATTTCCTTGGATTACACTGAAAGAAAGGAAGGAAGGAAGAAATAAAGAGAAAGAAGAAATGTAAAAAACCCAAATAAACAAATATAAATACTAATCCTTTTCCAGTTTTTCTCCCAACACAAAATGACTACAGACCTTAATTCTCTGGACCTACAGTCTGCACCACCTTGTTTCTTAGGCAGCTATCAGAAAATACACTGAAAATCTAAGCAATCTTTCCTCTGGTTAACAGACCTGGATCAGGGACTTTCTACCAAAAGTAGAGTTTAAGGGGGAATTTCAATTTATAGGAAAGGTAGAGGTTGAAGAGGAGTTCCAGATCTTTCCTCTAATGAACAGATGAAGTCTGAGTAAACTGACTGATATGAGGTAAGTGGGTGAATCTCTTTGGGGAGTTTTCTAATGATTTCCAAGCGAGCTCTGCACACAAAAGGGTCTGTTGCCTGTGACCCTAAACATATTTGTCTTTCTGCCTAGACACACATTTTGGAAAGGAAAAACAAAACCAAAAATAAGTAAGAGAATCACTTCTAGATGATGACTTAAAGTATTTTGGAGATGATATCTACCAGACTTGAGTAGTCCTGGGGAAGCCTTTTCCCTGTGGGCTCAGAGCAAGTATGACTGACATTAGTCAGAGTTCACATGACAACATAATCTATCTGTAAATCATAAGTTATACAGTTTGTGGATGGATGCAGTTGAGCATCCTGAGGTAAGGGGTTTCTTTTTTTTTTCCCTGTCCTCTACTACAAAGCAGGCCTTATTGACCTAATCTCTGGCCTGTGTACCCTGAGGAAATGTCCCTCCTCTAATATTCCAATTCGTCCAGAGCCTTCCTGGCAAGTTGCAAGAGCTTCTTGAAAAGAAGCATTTCTTTTGCTGCTAGCTCTGAGGTGAGGCTGTACTTGCTATTGTTCATTCTTACAACTAGACTCTCTACAACCTAGACAGATGTCCAGTCATACTTTGGAACACACAGGATACATATGTCAATGCTGACCAGACATTTCAGTTGTGACCAGAGCCAAGACAGCCATCTAAACCTAGGAATGTCATTCATTCTGGTGGGTTCTATAAAGCCAGTGTGGGGTAGGAACTCAAGTTGTCTAGATTTAGCAATGCTGGGAAAAGCCAGGGACACTTGCTTTTTCAATTTCCATGTCTGTTAAAGTCTATTAAGATAGTTTGAACTTCATAGGAAATTGCCTTGCTTGGGTCAGCCAATGATTGGTTCCGTTGTCATTAGAATTTCAAAATGGATCACCTCTTTCTCTTTGCCAATCATAAAATAAACTTATAGGTAGAAGGAAAGTTATCTATTTCCCACTACCACCACAACAAATGAGAAGTGGCTTGTTCAGAATTCATAAATATGGTGAGTTTTTTCCTTGATTTTACACGGTTTGTGGTGCGTCCCTTTGCCCGATAAAGTTCTACCTTCTATTCTGATCTTCTACCCTCCACTGTCCCTACTAGGCCCTAATACACACACACATATGACTGGAACTCCGGAGTCCAGACTATAAAGCCCAAGCGGGACATAAACATCCAAATCAACTTTCCATTTTACCCAGAAGCAAATGTTTCTCATTTTCCAAAGAAATTGGACATTTATCATCGTCACCACAGTTCACATTTTCTTGCGATCTGATAAATGTCTATAATATTGAACTTTAATTCTAGCATTGGACAGGTGAGCCACAAAACCATACATTTGGTGGGATTTTCCTTAAGGCCAAGAAGTATAGAGTTGAAAAGCTAAGGAGGCTCACACTGGGCTTATTAGATGATTAGTCCTGGGAGTTTGCAATAAAGGGAAGGTGAATTCCTATTCCTGAGGCTGAAAATCTAACTTTGAGGAACACATTTCTTTCTACATTGTAGGATAAACTGAGGCAAGGAAAGCATGGTAAGCATAAAAGTCTACCTAAGTGAATTTGAATACCAGGATCCATCCTGCTAGTAGATTTTGGCACAAGGAGAGAAGCAACATCTACACTGAGTAACATCCATGAGGTCTATTTGTAAGTTCGCTCATTTGGATAGTAAGAGCCCTTCATGAACAGATTGCAAAAACTTAAAAATCCCCAATCTACCCTCTCTTCTTTCCACAGAGGGGCTGAAGACACTAACTAGGTGTTACAATGGCAGAGTGTTGCTGGGCTTTGAGCTAGGAAGATCTGAATTCAGATCTCACCTCAGAAATTTACTAGCTGTGTAACCCTGGGCCTGTCATTTAACCCTGTTTACCTCAGTTTCCTCATCTATCAAAAGAGCTAGGGAAGGAAATAGCAAACCACTCCAGTATCTTTGTCAAGAAAATCTCAAAGGGGGTCATAAGGAGTCAGACAGGACTGACAGGACTGAACAAACAAAAGAACCTGAAAGGCTCCTTTGCAGAAAAGATTAATCCTGAGGAAACAGGATGGGTGTGGTCTGTCCTTCATTCTCAAAGAGCTATGACATCAGGAAGATATTATCATGAATTGCAAGTCAATTGGATTTAAGTGAGGGGAAGGCTATGCAAAGCCACTAGTCTCACTTTGTTCTCCAGAGTCATCTGGGTCCGGCAGTCCATTATAGATCAGGGTAACTGGAGATGGCCCAGGAGGAGTGGGGAACATTGGAATTTTTTAAACTAAGGTCTTTCCTAGTTCTTACTTTGACTGAGTCATTGCCCCTTCAATGATTAGGGTTGTTTAAAAAGTGAACCAAGTGATGTTCCCTTTAATTTATCCCCCCCAAAAAATCAAACTAGGAGGGTAAGATCTTCAGGGTTTCTGACCAAAGAGAAACAATTGCTATTTACATTCATTCTGAGACATCACAGTCCAAACAATAACCATTAAGCTGTGCTTAAACTAAAGAAGGTCCTGAAGAATGGATTAGTGGTCTGACTTCTTCCAGTTAGAGCCTTCCAAGATCCAAGGTCATAGAGACAATTGATTACTATTCCACCATATTACAATACCTCAATCAAGCCAAGTCAGCAAGGCTTTATTGAACACTTATTACCTGCCAGTACTTCATTAGGTGATGTGGAAGGATTAAAAACAAATAAACAAATCCAAAGGACTACCTCTCTAGACCACACTCCGTACTTTCCAGGTCTTTCTCTACAATATTCCCAGAGATCTCTTCACCCTGGAAATTCACTCCAATATGAACTTCACACTTTGAAACTGCCCACCACTCCCAAAGCCTCTGTTTCTGATTGGCTGGCTCCTCTTAGAGCCTCCTTTTTAAGGAGAGCCTCTCCAGGATAGTCATGCATTCATTCCTCTCCAAACTGTACTGCAGACCCTCCAAGACAATGCTCTCTCATTTGTAGGGATTTTTATTTTTTCCTTTCTCTTTCCACCTCTCTACACACCTTTCAGCTTCTCCCTCATATATTTACATACATATATGTGTGCATTCATAAGTATGTGTATATTGTGTGTATGTATGTGTATATTTGTATATATGCATGTGTATGTATGCATACACATACATATATATGTTTGAGTGTGTGTATATATGTATGTATGTATATCTGTGTGTGTGCATGTGTGTGTGTGTGTGTGTGTGTGAGTGTGTATTTTTGAAAGCACCTGGAGGGCAGGTATTGCCTTCTGGCTAATATTTGTATTTCTTGGTGCTTAGTACAAAGGGTAGTACCTACTAATTGTTGGATAAATACTTATTGACTGAACTTGAATGGATTCAAGCCCATTCCATTCTTTCAGAGCTAGAATATTTTCCCCAATCAATTCCATTTCCCATTTGCATTACTGGGAAAAATAATGTGTCTCCTCCCCCAAGGAATCCATGCAATGATGGGCAGATTCAGCTCTCAAACCCCTCCCCTCTCCCCTTCTCCCATTCCCTCCTTTTCTCCCTCCCCCTCTCCTCTGCCCCTCTTTCTCTTCCCCTCACCCTACCTAGCAGAAAAATTAGGGAAGAAGAGAGCAAAAGTCCTTCTAGGGAACAGAAAGAAGGAAACTTTAAGATCAGGATCCAGGAAGATCTTTTGCTTTATTCTAGTGTTGTGGTGAAGGTAGGAATTCTGTAATGCCATATTGTAGCAGCTCGAGTGCTGGATTTAGAGTTCAAAACCAGCCCCAGACACTGTCTCTTGATCTATTTTAGCCTCAGTTTCCTCCTCTGTCAAACGGGGATAATAATAGTGCCTACCTCTCAGGAACATCATAAGAAACAAGTGATATGATAGATGCAAGGTATTTTTCAAACTTCAAAATACTAAGTAAATGTCAGCTATAACATTTTTTTTTTTTTACAAAGAAGATCCCTAATGTGGCTTGAAGAACTGGGTGGCCATGGTGGAGAAAGCTGGGAAAAGTGGACAAAAGGATATAAAAATAGACTGGAGAGAAGGAGGGAGGGAGAGAAGGGGAAGAAAAAGAACTGAGAGACAGAAAAAGACATTCCACTCCCTTTTTCTCTTGGAGGGGAAGGAAATACCAGGGGGTTGGGATCTTTGGGTGGACTATCTCTCCCAGTAGAGCCTTAATACTAGGAACTATGAATAATTCTGGGGATTTACATAGATATTTGGGACTTTTTTCTCAATGAGGGATTTGTTTTATTTTCCTTTTTTAAAATCAAAATCTCTTCCATAATATCATTAAATATGCGCTTGCCTGTGGAGAATCAGTATCACTATGCCAGGGATTACCATATTTTCATAGTGTCAGGTTTAGTGGAGGGTTGGGTGGTAATAGACCAAGAAAAAAAATCCCCCAAAGTATAAATAATCAGTGACACAAAGCTTATGTCTGCATAACTTTGCCCCAAACTTTTTATTATATGTAATTATAACAATTTATAACCAATCATAACACATGAAACCTTGATGTGTGGCAGATTCCAAGAAACAAATTCCTTCCACCTTATAACTAGAGGAGAATAGAAAAGACCAGGTCCCAGAACCTTAAATAGTAAGATAAGTCAGAAAGCAGGTTTTGGTAAAGTTGAAAGACATCAACAAATCCTACATACATATGCACACTGCGAATATCTCATTTACACTTGCTAGTGTAGATGTCCTATCTACTTTCACTACTGAGATAGACTGAGTAGGTGAATGTTGCTTGTGGTTAGCTTTCTCTAGGGGGCAGTGATGAATGGCATGGAAAAATTATAAAGTTGAAGAGATACAGGAAGAAGAACAACATGGCTACAAAAAGTAATCTCTTTCTGCCCAACACATAATGTGGGGCCAACCACATACAAAGCATGGCATATATGAAGGGACTTTTCCTAGTCCTTAATTTTTTTAAAATCAGATGAGAAATCGCAAGTGTCTGAGATGGGTAGAAGGAAGGATTTATTACAAGGAGGGCATGGATGAGGGAGGTTGGTACTCCCATTTCAAAAATAATTAATATTCTTCATTGTAGAACTTCAGTTGAATCCAATTTAATTCATTTAATTTCACTGAGCTTTTACTGGGTGTCTAGGCATTTTAAGACAAATTGTTGCTTGTATGTCTGACTCTTTCTGACCCCATTTGGGTTTTCTTGTCAAAGATACTGGAGTGGTTTGTCATTTTCTTTTCCAACTCATTTTATAGATGAAGAAACCAAGGCATGCAGGGTTAAGTGATTTGCCCAGGATCACACAGTTAATAAGTAAGTGTCTGAGGCTGGATTTGAACTCAGGAGGATGAGTCTTCCTGCCTCCAAGTCCTGCATTCTATCTACTGTGCCACCTTGATGCTGTATTTTAAGACATACTAGGGTATAATATAGAATTTTTGCTGTCAAGGAAGTTGAGTGAATAAAGGCTGTGCAAAAGAACTAATAAAACACAACGAATGTTGAGTGTCTAACAAATGCGTATGCCTGAGTTATATGAAATGATGAAGGTCCTCCAGGTTCAGAGAAGGGAAAATCAGTAATATCCTAGAGGAGGTGAGAACCTTGTAAATATTTTAGTATTCATTAAGTGAGAACAGAGTGAATATTTGTGTATGGGAGAAAGAAAGGGAAGATTTTAGGAACATAGTCATAGATTTAAAACTAGAAAGAATCTTAAAGATCCTTTAATCCAGCCCCATCATTTAATAGATGAGGGAAGTGAGATCCACAGATGGTAGATAACTTGTACAAAGTGAGTAGAGAGTGGGAGAAACTGACAGAAAAATGAGAAAGAGACAAAGATACAGAGGCAGAGACAACAGAGTAAGAGACAGACCCAAGAGATGGAGACAAAGTTTTGGCATCAGCAGCTCCAATACAGAAACACTTTTTTTTTTCAAGTAGGGAATAAAGAATGCTTTTTTATGTGAATAAACCAGCTGTTCTAAGGTACCGCCATCAAATCAACCCTCCTCGAAGTTAGCAGGTACTGGTTTGCCAGGAGGAGCAGCATTACAGGAAGTTGATAACCCATCCTTGTTCACAAGGTTATTCAACAGAAGGAAAAGTTATCATAAAACTAAAACGGTCCCCACTGGAACCCTCTGACAGGGCTATTTCTTACATTTAGACTAGTGCTCCAGAGGGGCCAATAAAACAGACTAATAAAAATAATAGAAGAGGCCCAACAACATTAACCAACTATTAAACCCCATGTGGGGGTATGTACCATCCTCAGTAATATGTGTCTCTCCCATTAACACCAATGGGACTTAGATGTCTATCGTGGGAGAAGGAGCCATTCCAGATAACCTGTGCAAAGCACTCAAGAAAACTCACAGATCAGCAATTATATTTTTAACTAAGCAAGATTCTTCTGAGCAAGCATGAGAATAGGTTGCATCTGAACACTGTGCAGTTCTTAGGATACAGTTAGCCTCCTATAGTATTCCATCCAGGAGGACATAATTTAAAAAATTGAAACTGAGAAGCAGACAAAATATGACTTCTGTCTCCCTTCTGGAGGCAATAGTCCTGTATCTTTATCTCCTTCATTGGCATTTACCTGTTCCTTATTTTCTCAGACTTACTTATTATTAATTAATAAGCTAACAAAAATGTAAGAAAATAATTCATGCTAGAGTGCTAATGACTAATTCAATTCAATAAACATTTACTAAATACAAACTACTGTAAAAAGTTCTCTGCTGGGTCTGGAGGATCAGAGATAATGATGATGAACATGTCCGAAGAGCTGAAATTTATAGGGTTTACAAAGCACTTTATAGCTATTTACTTTACTTGCTCCCAAGAAGTCAGTAGCAGAAGTATTATTACCATAACACTGATGAAAAACTGAGGCTAAGATTGATTAATTAACTTATCCAAGGTCATACAATAAATAAATGGCAAAATTAGAACTCTAATTTAAATTACCTGACCCCTAGCCTGTTGCCCTTCCTACCACATCAAGGTGAATATGAAATGATCCTCAAGAAGTTTGTATTTCAATCAGATAAATAAGATATAAAAATAAAAATAATGAAAATTAGAACACAATGAGTACATATAAGAGAAAACAAAGATGTTATGAGAACTCCAAAGAGAGAATTTACTTCAATAGATACAATTCAATTCAATAAGTAAGCATTAGTTGAGTGTACCTCCCAGCAGTATCTGAATTTCAAAAGAGGAAAGTACCCAAAGGAATCAATTTCTTTCTAATGGCTAAATTTCAGCCATCAGCAGTGGACCTGAAGAAAAATATTGGGTAGGAAGGTATTCCTTTCTTATGAATCTCAAATCATACCACATATAGTGTCTTCATTCTTCCTCCCTGACCTCAAACCCAACTCTCTTTCAAATATTTCTGTTTCTGGTCTTAGCACCACTATCTTGTAATCACCCAGATTCCTCCCTCAGAAGTCCACTGTCAACTTTCGTGGGATTAATGCAGGGTTCCTTAATCAGAATCAGTGGTATGTGTATATACGTACAAATGTACTAGATATGTGTCTATGTAGATAGACACACATAATACATGCACATATTGAAAATATATATATATATATATACATATATACTATGTGTGTGTATATGTATATGTATATGTATTTGTGTGGGTGTATACATGTGTGTGCCTCCAACTGGTGTTGTGTCAAATTGTAACTAAAATCACTATATGTTATCTCCAAATCTGCTTGTTGCCCTGATTTTCCTATTTTGTTAATAGTGTAACCATTTTTTTCAGTCAACTAAGCTCAAAACCTTGGAGTCCTCTTTGTTTTATCCGTCT
The DNA here is from genome assembly GCA_028646575.1 of Pseudocheirus occidentalis. Lineage (NCBI taxonomy): Eukaryota > Metazoa > Chordata > Mammalia > Diprotodontia > Pseudocheiridae > Pseudocheirus > Pseudocheirus occidentalis. The sequence goes on along the minus strand of CM053599.1, from coordinate 132,563,930 downwards.
CTCTTCTTCATCCACTTGATAAATTTCCTCAACTTTACCTTCATAATATCTTCCCAACCTATCTCCTCTTTTGCATTGTCAATGTCACCATGCTAGTTTAGGCCTTCACTACCCAAATGGGATCAGAGAGTCAAACACAACTGAAACAACTCATCATCAACTTCTTTCTTGGTGCACTGGAGGGAGTAACAAGCCTAGAATCAGGAAGACCTGAGTTTAAATCTTGTCTCAGACATTTACTAGCTGTGTGACCCTGGGCAAGTCACTTAACCTTGTTTGTCTCAGTTTCTTTATCTGTAAAATAAGCTGGAGAAGAAAATGGTAAACCGCCCCAATATTTTTGCCAAGAAAACTGCAAAAGAGATCCCAAAGAGTTGAATACAACTATCAATAACTAAACAACAATGACAATGACAATAATAACAACAAAATTTTCTTGCACTATTATAATACCTATCTAATTGGTTTCCTTGCCTCTAGGCTTTCCTCTCAAATTATAGAAAATTATAGTAGTAAGATGACCTCAAAGGTCATCTAGTCAAACTCACACATGAACAAGAACACCCTTTACTACATTTCCAACACGAAAAAACCTAGTATCTCAGTACCTGATCATCTTCAACGTCTATGACCTATATATCTCCACTCTTTGTCTTTTACCCACTAAAATGATAATATTTTAGGTTTCACCATTACTCTTTTTTTTTTTTGCTTTTTTTTTTTGGAGGGCAGTTGGGGTTAAGTGACTTGCCCAAGGTCACACGGCTAGTTTTTTGTGTTAAGTGTCTGAGGCCAGTTTTGAACTCAGGTACTCCTGACTCCAGAGCCGGTGCTCTATTCACTGCGCCACCTAGCTGCCCCTTCACCATTACTCTTAACAATTCTAATTCCGTGATTATAAATCCTGAAATTCCCACCTTGATCATGATTTCCTGTGCTTCCATATCTGTTTCACTATTAGAAAACCTATTTTCATCTTTAAAAAGGTTTACTGGATCATGGCAGCACTTCAAACTATTGTCATATTCTTCTTCCCTCTTATTTTCTTTCCCTTACCTTCTCCCCTATAATGCCAAATCCCTAGAAAAAAAATCCCTTTTTATCTTACTTCCATAATAGCCTACTAATTGGTCTTTATGCTTTTAATTTCTCCCTTCTTTATTGCATCTTCACACTGTTGCCTAAACCATCTCCTAAGGAACAGAAGGCAACCAACTTTTTGGCATTCCTTTTTTTAAACCTTTAGTTTTTCCCTATTTCCAATAGGTTCATTATTGCCCCTAACATAAAAAGCTCAACCAGTCAACCTGTCAATTAAGGCCATTCACACTTTTGTACTTATTTACTTTTTTAACCTTATGCCATGCTACCTCTTTAGACAAAGTCGGCATTACAAACATTATAGTTCAAACTAGAATGCTGACTGTTTCCCCTACTGGCTACTCCATTTCCCACCCTCATCATCATCATCATCATCATCATCATCATCATCATCATCACTAGCACTGCAAAGCACTTTACATGTATTATCTTATCTGATCCTTATAACAACCCTGGGAGGTCAGTGCTAGTATTATCCATAATTCATAAATGTAAAAAATGAAGCTGAGAGAGATTAAATGACTGTCCCAGGATTACACAACTTTGTAAGTGTCTGAGGTAGGATTCAGTTATGTTTTTTTTAATGTAAGTCCATGATTCTATCAAGTATGCCTCTTCAAGACATTTAAAAGCAAATTATATATGTCTATAATCTATCCCATTCTGCACATTCAGGAAGGATAAGGATGAATGGATGGAGAGAGACAGAGACAGAGAGACAGAGAGAGAACAGGAAACACTTATTAAGGATTTATTCTATGCCAGATACTATTCTAATACAAGAATATACAAATAAGCATGGACCTGTCGTTCAGGTTACATTTTAGTGGGGGAAGTCAATGCATAAAGAGGAGTTATAAAGGACTGAGACAGACAGGGATTGAAGTAAATAATTGATTCTGGATAAGATAATACAAAGCAATGGCTGGAGCAAAGTCTAAGTTTAAAGTGGGATGGGGAGTGAGGGGCAATGGTAGAGTAAAGTTGGAGTAGAATTGCATTAACTTGGTGTCCAAGTTGTTTTCCTCATCATCTCTACCACTCAGAATATTCCTACTTCTTCCAGGCCCAGTATTTCCAGCTCATTTTAGTTGTTAGTACTTTGTTCTTCCTTGGTTTGCTTTTTTTTAAATAAATTTTTTTATTTGTTTTCTTGTTTACATCATTCATTTTCATGAGATTTTTGAGTTATAAATTTTCTCCCCATCTTTCCCCTACCCTGACCCTAAAACAGCAATCCCACTGTAAAGCCCCTCCCCTGATCTGCTCTCTGACTTTCTGGTAGGGCAGGGAGGGTCTCCCTACCCCAGCCCCTGTATATCTTAATTCCTAGTTGCAGGTATTGCAGAGCTTTAAATTCTAGATTCCTTCTAGATTTCTAGATTTCGAAATTTCTAGATTCTTTGCGATCCACCCCCACTGGAAGAACAAGCAATTCAATACAGGCTGTGGATGTGTAATTATACAGGATATCTTCATAGTGGAGATATTTTGACAGTGATCATATGTCCCTCCTTCCTATCCCTCCCCCCCTTGTTCTGTTCTCTACCCTGTCCCTGTCCCTTTACTGAAGTGTGTGCTTCAGTGTCCCTCCCCCAGACCCTGCTCTCCCCTCTGTCATCCCCCCTCTCATCCCCATGCCCCCTACTCTCCTGTGTAGCATGATGCCCAGTTTGGAGTTTATTCCATTTCTTCCTTAAGCCAAATTCAATGAGAGTAAATGAAAGTAAAGTTGTAA
>CM053599.1:132538891-132560591 GCA_028646575.1 Pseudocheirus occidentalis | reverse complement strand
GGGGGGGGAGCTCTGTTCCAAATCGCTGGAGTTTTCACAGCTGCCAGAAGTATTAGGGGGTGTTGCAGCCCCCCAGCTTTGGCTTGCTGAGAGTGCACCCCAGGACCACCACTCAAGACCACGATCCGGATCCAGGCCGCTCAATGTAATAGCACTTTGCTCGGCTCCTCCCATCCACCCTGTGGCCTGGCCATGTTTCAGTTTCAGGCTGGGCTGGCCTCAGCTCCTGTCCTGCCACAGTGAGCCCCTCCTGCCAAGCTGCCTTCAGCGAGAGATGTGTTTTCTGTGTTTTTGTGAGTTTGAGAGCCTTAGAATTTGTTTATGGTCATATTTTATGGGTATTTAGGGTGGTTGTGTGGGATCTGCAGAACCTTGCTGCTTCTAAGCCGCCATCTTGGCTCTGCCCCCTAGCCACCCCTTGGTTTGCTTTTATGGTCCTTATTTCCATACTTACAGCATCCCAGTCTCCCTCCCTCCTCCAAGAATATAAACTCTTTACAAGAAGGAATTATTTAATTTTTATCTTTATACCTGCAGCACCCAGAACAATACCTTGTACTTTGTTCATGTTTAATGAATGTATGTTGAATTTATTCAGTCAATCAAAGTCTCCTGAAGACCTGTATAAATAGACAACCCCCCACCTCCTAAGCGCAATGTCTTTCACGGTTTGCTAGGACTAATTTCTAGGCAGTTTCCCCTTTATGTGAGGTATCTTCTTTGTCTGAATTTCCCTTGTCCATAATGCATTTGTATTCCACACTAAATATTTCCATTTCTGTTGTATTTTTTGTTGTATAAATAAACATCATAAAGCACAGAGAGAAAACAACAATGGTTGAGGCCAAATCATCAAGCACACTTGGAAAATGAATGCCTTGGGTAGCCTTGAACTAAAGTTCTGAATTGCTGTTTTCCTATATAATAATATGAATGTTTGTCACTATATCTAGCTTTGGAGAGGCACTGGACATAGAGGGAAAGAGCTATAAAGAGTTTTTCTTAAGTCCTCAAAGAAAGTACATAAAGCAGAGAAAGAGATAAGATAAAGATAGCATTGGAAAATTTGTCAAAATACGAACTTTTAAATGGAAAAAAGTTTAGAGAAACCATTCCATATCTGTGAGTTGTCCTCATCAATGCTAGGTGCCATCTAGAATTCTGGCTATAATGTAGAATTATCAGAGCTGGAGGGTATTTCAAAATGTCATCTAGCCCATTCCTTTCCCTCCTGGGGGAACCTACCCTTATTTGTCCCAGACTGATGACAATTCATTCAATAAATGTTAATAGCTAACATTTATGTAGTGTTTTAGGTCTGCAAAGCAATAAGATTATGATGAGATCAAACTAGAATCTCATCCTCACAACAGTTCTGGGAAGAACTTTATAGTATTATTATCCCCATGATAGACGGGGATGAAGAAGAAAGATGAAGAAAAAGGCAGACAAATCAAGTGACTTTCCCAGGGTCAACTATCTGTGGCTCGATGTGAATTATGGTCTTTCTCATTCCAGAACCAGTTCTGTATCCACTCTGCTACTTAGCTTCCTTGGTTAATATTTATTGAACACTTATTATATATTCAGTTTTTGCTTGGATCTGTGAGATAATACAGGCTAGATGCCTGTCCTCATGGAACCTGCAGGGAAAAGGAACATTAGACCTTATGAAAGAGTAGTTTCCCAGGAAGCCTACTTGCTATAGAACTCTTCAACTTAGAAAAACATTGTATCGCAAACACCAGATATACTCTCCCCCTAATAATTTAAAAGGCAGTGATAGGATGTGAACTTCGACTTTAGACTTCCCAAGTGAATGCTTTACAGTAAAGGTAATTATATATACATATGTGTGTGTGTGTGTGTGTATGTTTTCTTCTAAAGAATAATTGCTAACAGACCATGGGCTGTTGAGAGGGTAACCCTGGGAGAAGCAGGAGGATTTCATGGAATGGAAACTTTAACCTTCTGTGTTTAGCTCTGAATATGTTGAACTGCTCAGTGTTTATGCTAGACCAAATCATATCAACATCATACTGGAGACTGATGAAATCAGTATTTTTGGAATGAAACCCAAAACTATACAAGATTGACTTATGGGTGGTATGAATAGTGGCTCAGATCCTGATGAATGACAGAGCTTTTTCCTTAGAGGTAAGTGGCAAAAGTATACAAAATTGTGGTCAGAAAGTTTAAACGCATCTCTGCTTTAGTTCTCCTACCTTATTTAGTTGGCTTAAACTGTTCTATGATGAGTCTCAATGTTTACTTTATTCTGCTAAATAAGATAACTGTCTAATATCACTCCAAATTGGCATATTCATGTGCAGACATGCATGATGTTATGAAACAATTTTATTATTGTATTTTGAATTGTGTTCAGAGATGGGAGACAAAGTTTAAGGACATTTATGAGCTGGAAAGTCCCCGGGATGTGGAATGGACTTTATTCTGAGGGAGGATTAGTTGAAGGAGCTGAGGATGTTTGGCCCAAAAAGGAGAAGATTCAGGAGTAACTGGCATCATGGTTATCTTCAAATTATTCAAAGATCATCCCAAATTTAGGGTTGATTGAAGGAAAATCTTGGTAACCATTAGTGCTGTCCATAAATGGAAAGGGCTACTTGGGAGGAGATGGAGACCTGACTGGAAGTCTTCAAGCTGAGGCTAGATGACCTCTAATTAGTTATGGCCAAAATATGGTGAGAGCTATAAGGAATGCTAGAGGCAACATAGTACAGTTGTTGGGTTTGGAGGAAATGGACCTGGATTCCTATTCTGTTTCTGTTACATTACGTGTGTAACCACGGGCAAGTGACAACCTCTCTGGATCTCAGTTTCCTCAGCTGTAAAACTAAAAAGCTTATACTAGATAAAATCTAAGACTCCCTATAACTTGGATTCTACGACACCAGAAAAAGTTTTGTTTTGTTTTAAAGCTATTTTGAAGACAAAGGTTGATCATAGAAGAGATAGGAATGATGCATAGTGTCAGCGGGATAATGACAGATAACAGTGAGAAAGCATAACCACTCTGTTTCTATTTGCTTCTGAAGATGAAGAAGTATGATCTTCATTTCTAGAAGCATAGTCCACAATGGTTAAGAGAAATAAAATGAAGATAAAAGAAGAGATAACTAGAGAATACTTCACTGAAGTTTCAGTGACTTCACCCAGACAAAATATAAATCAAAGACAATTAAAGAACTTTCCAGGGTGATTATTGGTAGAAAAATTGTGGAGAATTAGAAGCAATAGACCTGGGGATGGACAAAGGTCCCTATTTTTAAATGGAAAAGGTATATCCTTCAAACTACAGGCTCCTGAACTTGACTCTGATTCCTAGAAAAATACTAGAATGAGTTATTAGTCTGTGAGTGTTTAGAAAAAGAAAGCAATGTACTACAAGCCAGCATGCATTCTTCAATTATGCTGCTCCTCTGACCATCCCCTGTGCCTGGAATATATTTCCTCCTGCCCTCCAGCTTAGAGAACACCACGATTCCTTCAAGAAGCAATACATCTACCACCTTGCAGCCTTTTTAAATCCATCCAACTGCTGTGTCCTCTCTTCTTAACAACCATGTATTTTGCATTTATTCTGCATATATCTATTCTAGATAAAATTACGTATATGAATCACTTTGCAAACTTAGTGCTATGAAATTGCAATAATAATAATGATCATTATTGGATTCATTCCTACATGGATCAGGAAAATTCCTAGAATTTCTCAGTTAAGTCAGAGATATTACAAGACCCACCTTGGCAAAAGAATTTCTGATACACAGAGTTCCCTATGCTGTCAATAATCAAAGGTTTTTTGAATGCCTGTGTTTGCACAGATCAGAGGCATGCCATGGCATAAACATCTGTAAGCCAATAAGGTATTGGAACAAAGTTTCTTACAATATAATTTTTGTACATATTGGAGAGATACGGACTTGATGATAAAACAATTAGGCACACTCAAAAACTGAATTCAAAAGTGAAAATTCAGAATTGAAAACCCAGACTCCAAGAGTAGCGACTAATGGATCACTGTCAACCCAGAGAGAGGAGTTCTGTCTCTGATTCTGCCTCGGTCAACATTTTGATGTTTTTCCTGGTTGAAAGCAATGATGGTATTTTTTGTCAGTTTGTGGATGATGAAGGGGTGAGAAAATGTTTCTGGGAAGGTTACCTAACAGGATCTGAAAACACCTTATCAGAGTAGAATGACAGGATGCCTCCAGGAAAATAAATAAAATTTAGTAACTTTAAATGTTAGTTTCTATAGTTGGGTAGAAAAATAGCAGTTGTAACAGTACAGGATAGGGGAAAATAACTGATGTGAAAAATAGTGGGGGTTTTAGTCACCTGTAAACTCAATATAGTGAAGATGGACCCTCAGCCCTCCAGCTTAGAGAACACCACTATTCCTTCAAGAAGCAGTACATCTACCACCTTGAAGCCCTTTTAATCCATCCAACTGCTGTGTCCTCTCTTCTTAACAAACCACTCCAGTGTCTTTATCAAGAAAACCCCAAATGGGGTCAGAAAGAGCAGGACATGACTCAAATGACTAAATGATAATAACAAAAACTCAATATAATTAAACAGCATTACATAGCAGTCAAAAGAAACCATAAAACCGTAATGCCCAGAGGAAAGGAATTGATCATTTCACTTTGCTTTGCTGTACTCTACTCTGGTAAGAGCACATAACCGGCATTGTGCTTAGCTGCAGTGCCACATTTTAGGAAGGACATTGGCAAATGGCAATAATCAAGTGGAAGACAAATTAGTATGAGTAAAGTAATTCAACACTCTACCCCATGAGATTTAGGTGAAAGAGCTGGCAATGGTTGATCTCTAGAAAATTTAAGGAGGATATAATTGTGGAAGAAGGACGGAACTTATTTCACTTGGTCCCAGAATTCAAAACTACAACCAATCAGTGAGAGTTGTAGGCAAATATCAACTAGATAGGAGGAAAAACTCAAAAGAATTGACTCAGGAGAGAAGAGAAATCTTCAAGAGAGACCTACTTGTAAGAAACATTGTAGGGGTATTCCTGCTCCAGTTTGGGTTGGACTCAAGTTACCCAAAAGACAGACCATTAAGAGGGAGCAATATACAATGGAAAGAGCAATTTATTTGAGGTCACAGGATCTGGGTTTAAGTCTTCTCTCTTACCTTCCATGTGTGAGAAGCAATATAGTATAATAATAGCTCAAAATGATTAGATTAGATTTATAAAACACCTTGTATCCATCATATTATCCTTGTATCCATTATATTATCCCATTTAGGTAGGGACTATTACTATCATCCCCATATACTATATAAGGAATCTAAGATTCAGAGTTTAAATGAGATGCCCAGAAACAAATTGCTGGCAAGTATCTGAGGTAGGATTTACACTTCAGTCTTTCTGTATACCATATGATGCTACCTCAGTTTCCTTACGGTGAAATCAGGATAGTGGATAGGATATCTGGCTTCTAGGATTCCTTTTAATTTTATGTATAAGAACTCTGAAATCCTTTCTAAATCTAAGGTTTTATACTGCTTCATTCCATTTCAGTACCACTCACCTGAAGAAAGAAATAAGAGAATATATTTGTCATGGCCTTCTATAGTGATTGCCTCTTGAAAATCATCTCTGAACAAGAAAAAGGAAAAGAAGCCATTTGTACCAAAAAATGTTTATAGTAGCTCATTTATGGTGGTAAAGAACTGGAAACAAAGGATGTCCATCAACTGGGGAATTTCTAAACAAGATATGGTATACAAATGGGATGGAATACCATTTTGGTATGAGAAATGATGAAAAAGATGATTTCAGAAAAACCTGGGAAGACTTGCATGATCCAATGCACAGTGAAGTGAGTAGAATTAGAGAAAAAATGTACACAGGAATAGCAATATTGCAGATAATCAATGTGAAAAGCTTAGTTAATTGATCAGTATGATGATCTACCACAACTCCAAAGGACTAAGGATGAGAAATATTATCTATCCCCAGAACAGAAATTGATGGACTTTGAGGGCAGAGTGAAGCATATTTTTTTTACTTCGCTTTTCTTGCTTGTTTTTTTTTCTTTTTCCAAGAATATGGCTAACTTGGAACTATGTTTTACATGACTTCATATATACAAGTAATATCACATTTCTTGCTTTCTGAACAGGGGTTTGGGGAAGAAGAGGAGGGAAGAAGAGAATTTGGAACTGAAAATAAAAATATTTTTTAAAGGAAAGAAAATAATCTCTGACCTCCTTTCCCTAACGATTGCTGCTGTTTTGATTGGATTTTATGTGTTCACTTACAGACTATGCAGCACTTGAAGAGGCCATTCCTGATGAACTGCTATATGAGGACAAATTATCATTATTAGAATAAGGACCTTATAGGGGCGGCTAGGTGGCACAGTGAATAGAGCACTGGCCCTGGGGTCAGGAGGACCTGAGTTCAAATCCAACCTCAGACACTTAACACACCAAAAAAAAAAAAACCTAGCTGTGTGACCTTGGGCAAGTCACTTAACCCCAACTGTCCTCCAAAAAGCAAAAAATTAAAAAAAAAAGAATAAGGACCTTATAGTGGTGTCACTTGAATAATATTTACTAAAGCAAAAGCAACATTCAAAACCAAATGAAATTTTTCTGCTCTTGAAGAGACTTTCTAGAAATTAAAATAATAAAAAACAGAAAGAACTGGGGTCAAAGAACTTTGCAAACTTTAAAATATTATTTACATGTTTATTATTTCATTATCATATTTTTAAAAAATTATTAATAGTGGTTCATTTTCTCATCAAATTCAATGATATTCAGATAGAAATTATGCCAAGATGAGATCTTATCCTACTATTATTATTTAAAGGTCTACAGCATTTCCCTGCAGTAGATGAAATAGCTATTTGGGTGAGTAAATTAGAAGTCATAGGAGGCATGAGTAAGGTAAGTAAGGTAAGATCTATGTAAGATAAAGTAAGATAGAAGATCATTATACTAGACATAGAGCTAGACTTTGAATCCAAAAGACCTAGGTAGAGCTAATACTTTTCTCACATAAAGGCTATGTGATCTTGAACTTCTCAGGCATTTAAGAAGCTCTCTAATACTATTAGGTGAATGGACAAGTTGTTGTTCATCCTTCATTCTCAAAGAGGACCAATGACATCACAAGGGGGATTCCTGCTTAGGCCCTGATGTTTGCGTAAATTGGCCTGAAGGAAGGCAAAGTTGTTCCAAGTCTTCTTGCTACACGCCAGGCATGTGCTAAACTCTGGGAGACGCAAATACAAGAAAGAAAGACAACACCTCCTTTCAAGGACCTTGCAGTCTAATGGAAGCAGAGGACGCATAAAGGGGAACTTGAAGGAGTAGTGCACACACACGGCCATATGGCATGAAATGAACTGGGAAGAGACTTGGGCCCCAAAAAGGCAAAAGCTGACCCATTAGAGCTAAGAAACTCAGGGATATTATCCAAGTTACCAGGAGGAAGGAGTTAAAGGCCTGTGGAGGTGCCAACCTACATTAGTGATCATCTGGGAGTTGCCTACACCAATGTATTTACAGGTCTAGTCCCTATCCTCATCCTATTATTATCTCAATTTGCTCATGTCTTTTTTTTAATGGAATTCAAATGGAAAGAGACCTGCTATTTTTTTTAATATTTAATATTCCACAGACTAATGCACAGGTACACAAAATAAATGCTTTTGGTTGTTGAATAAAAATGTTAGGATTAAAAGTCATCATAAAACTATGAGAACAAACTAAAAATCCTCAAATAAACACTAAATTAGACATTCTAAAAATTAAAGGTGAGATTAATAAAATTAAGTGTAAAAAATCTATTGAATTAATGAATAAAACTAGGAGTTTCTTTTATAGGGAAAAACCCAATGAAATAAACAATCGCTCAATTTGATTTTTAAAAAGAGAAGAAAACCAAATCATTGGTACTAAAAATGAAAAGGGCAAAGATACTGTTAATGAGGATGAACTTAAATTATAAAGAGCTACTTTTCCCAATTACATGTCAATAAATTTGAAATTTAAGTGAAATGGAAGCATATTTACAAAAAATATAAATTAAGAGAAGATGAAATAAAAAATCTAAAAGGACCTGGTTTTTTGGGGGGAGAAGGCATTGAATAGGCCATAAATGAGATTTCTAAGAAAAAAGCACCAGGACCAGAAGGATTTACAAGTGAATTGAATCAAATATTTAAAGATCAACTAATTCTAATATTAGATAAATTCTTCAGAATAATAGAAAGGAATTCTGCCAAAAACTTAAACTTGGAAAAGTTTAGAAAAAGGAAATTATAGAGCAATTTCATTAATGAATTTGGGTACAAAATCATAAATAAAATGCTAGTTAAAAGATTACAACAAAATATTATAAAGATCATACATTGTGATCAAGTGGGATTTACACCAGGAATGCAAGGATGCTTTAACATAATTTTTAAACTATTAACATAATTGATTATATAAAAAATAAAAATTTTAAATATAATTATGTCAATAGAAGCAGAAAAAATATTTTGATAAAATACAACACTCATTTCTAATTTAAAAAAAACACTTGAAAGTATAGGTATAAATTAATTTTTCCTTAAATTGACCCCAAAAAAGCATTTATCTAAAGCCATCAGCAGGCATTATTTGTAATTTGTAAAAGGGATAAGCTAGAAGTCTTCCCAGTAAGATTAAGGATGCCCACCATCAGCAATATTATTCAATATTGTATTAGAAATCCTAGCAATAGCAATAAAAAAAGAAAAAAGGAACAGAAGTAATCAGAATAGGGAAGGAAGTAATAAGATGATCTCTTTTTGCAGGCAATATGATGATATACTTGGAAAATCCCAAAGACTCAACTGAAAAGTTAATTAAAATAATACTTTTTAGCAAAGTAGCAGGATACAAAATATACACATAAACCATCAGCATTTCTAAATATCACAAACAAAACCCTTCAAGAAGAGATAGTAGGAGATACCCCACTTAAAATAACTCCAGATAGTATAAAATACCCGGGAGTACACCTGCCAAAATAACCCAGGGACTATATAAACAAAAATTGTGTGTGTGTGTGTGTGTGTGTGTGAGTGTGTGTATACAAATGTGTATGTATGTATATGTGTGTGTGTATAATGCAAATAAGAACAGATTTAAATAGTTGTAGACATATTAATTCTTCATGAGCATGCAGGGCCAATATAATAAAAATGACATTTTTACCTAAACTAATTTAAACATTCAGTGCCATCCCAATCAAATTATCAAAAAATTATTTTATTGGATGAGAAAAATAATAATAAAATTCTTTTGGAATGACAAAATTCAAGAATATCAAAGGAAGTAATGAAAAAAATGAAAAGGAAGTAGGTTTAGCAGTGCCAGATCTTAAACTATGTTATAAGACAGTAATTATCAAAATTTTCTGGTACTGATTAAGAAAGAGAAAGGTAGATCAAAGGAACAGAATGGTCATACAATTTACAGCAGCAAATAAGCATAATAACCTTGCATTAGACAAGTGTAAAGATTTGAGATTTTGGGATAAGAATTCATTATTTGGCAAAAATTGTTGGGAAAACTGGCAAGCAATATGGCAGAAATTTGGCACAGGGCAATATCTTACACCATTTACCAAGATAAGATCAAAATGGAGACATGAGCTAAATATAAAGAGAGATATTACAATTTGAAATTACAAAAATTTGAAGAATATAGAACATATTACTTCCCAGGCTCATGGATTAGTGAAGAATTTATGAATAGGAGAGAACTGAATGTGGCATATGTAATGGCAAACAAAGAAGTACTTAGCACCTTGTTTCAGTTATTTATTTAGCACCTTGTTTCAGTTCAAGTGTCTCTGAGCCTTGCCCTGATTATATCAAGTTTTTGTTAAGAAATAGAACTTGTGGGCAGCAGAGCCAAGATAGTGGAGTAGAAGCACAAACTTGGGGCAGGCTCCTGCTTCTTTCACTTCCAATACATGTAAAAAAATGACTCTAAACAAACTTTAGAACTGCAGAACCCACAAAACGACAAGGAGAAACAAAGAGAAACAAAGCTCCCACTGAAAGAAGTCCAGCAGGCTAACAGGAAAGATCTATCACACCAGGCTGGGAGCCAAGCACAGCCCCACATGAGCTGGATGGTTCTCTGGCCCCAGGGTGGCTCAAAACTGCAATGGACCTGGAGCAGACTTCATGAGAGAGAATGACCAGCAGCTGTGGCAGTTTCCAGACCTAACAATCCATAAATGCCAAAAAGAAAACAAAGGATCAGTATGGAACTCTATGGGAACAGGAGGACAACAAGCATGGTCTGGCCCCTGCACCTGGGGTGAGAAGCAGCAGAGGCTCAGCAACTGTGCAGCTGCCATTGCCTGACTGCCTCAGGAGCTCCTGGTTTGCAGATTGCGGGGGGACCAAGCAACCATTCAGAGGGTAAATGCTATTGCTTTAACCTGCCTGGATTGAATCACAGTCTTGGGTGGTGGTTATTGGGTGTATAACCAGTGACCCAGAGCTTATGGTGTCTGTAGAGAGGGTACCCAACTAATTGCTCCAGGAGCTGCAAAAACCCCAGTGACTTGAGTCAAAGCTCTCTCCACTCTGGAAGAAGAGTTCCACTCTGGCAAAGAGCTCAAAGGCCAAGTAATTGACTAGCAAGATGAACAAGTCCAGGAAATGTAATCAAACCATAGATTCGTTTTTGGGGAACAAAAGGATCAAGGCATGAAGTGGAGGAAGACAGTGAAGTCAGAATTCCTGCATCAAAAGCATCCAAGAAAAATATGAACTGGTTACAGGCCTTGGAGGGGCTCAAGCAGGATTTTGAAAATCAAATAAGAGAAGTGGAGGAAAAATTGGGAAGAGAAATGAGAATGATGCAAGAAAATCATGAAAAGCAAGTCAACAGCCTGCTATAAAGGAGACCCAAATATACGCTGAAGAAAATAACACCTTAAAAATAGACTAACTCATATGGCAAAAGAGGTTCAAAAAGACAGTGAGGAGAAGAATGCCTTAAAAAGTCAAATTTGCCAGATGGAAACGGAATTTCAAAATTCACTAAAGAGAATAACTCCTAATGACTTTATGAGAAATCAAGATACTATAAAACAGATCCAAAAAATAAAAAATATAAGGCAATGTGAAATATCTCATTGGGAAAATCATTAACCTGGAAAATATATCCAGGAGTGATAATTTAAAAATTATTGGTCTACCAGAAAGCCATGACCAAAAAAAAGCCTAGACACCATCTTTCAAGAAATTCTCGAGGAAAGTTGCCATGATATTCTAGAACCAAAGGGCAAAATAGAAATTGAAAGAATTCACTGATCATCTCTTGAAAAAGATCCCCAAAAGAAAACTCCTGGGAATATCATAGTCAAATTCCAGAGTTCCAAGGTCAAGGAGAAAATACTGCAAGCAACCAGGAACAAACAATTTGAATATTGTGGAAACACAATCAGGATAACACAAGACCTGGCAGCTTCTACATTAAGGAATCAAAGGGCTTCAAATATGATACTCCAGAGGTCAAAGGAGCTAGGACTAAAACAAAGAATCACCTACCCAGCAAAACTGAGTATAGTGCTACAGGGGAAAATATGGTCAGCCAATGAAAAAGGTTTTTCAAGCATTCTTGATGAAAAAAAATAGAGCTGAACAGAAAATTTAACTTTCAAATACAAGAAGCAAGAGAAGCATGAGAAGGTAAACAGGAAAAAAAATCATAAGGAATTTATTAAAGTTGAACTATCTATATTCCTAGATGGAAAAAGGAAAAATGTAACTCATAAGACTTTTCTCAGTATGAGAATAGTTGAAGTGAATATGTGTGTGTGTATACACACATACACATACATATGTATATATATGTATGCATAGGAGAGTGTACATGTTTATAAATATATATGAGAGTGTGGGCATATGTATGTTCATGTATACATAGACTGAGGGTACAGGAAGAGTTGAATATGAAGGGATGATATCTAAAATAATAAAGAGGTGAGAGAGGAATTTACTGGGAGAAGGAGAAAGGGTGAGATAGATTAGGGTAAATTATCCCATATAAAAGAGGTGAGAGAACATTGTTATAATGGAGGGGAAGAGCAGAAAGGTGAAAGGGAATGGGTCAACTTTATTCTCATTGAATTCAGCTAAAGAGGGGAATAGTATACAAGCTCAATTGGGTAACTTACCCTACAGGAAAATAATGGGATAGGGGATAAGAGGGAGGATGATAGAAGGGACGGCAGATTGGAGGAGAGAGTAGTTAGAAACATACATTTTTGAAAAGGGATAGGGTCAAAGGAGATAATAGAATACATGAGGAGCAAGATAGGATGGAGGGAAATATAGTTAGTCTTTCACAATATAACTACTATGGAAATGATTTGGGTAACTACACATATGCAACCTATATTGAATTGCTTATCTTCCCAGTGGGGGTAGGTGAGGAGGGAAGAAGGGGGAAAAATCTGGAATTCAAAGTTTTTAAAAACAAATGTTTTTTTAAATTGTTTTTTTACATGCCACTAGGAAATAAGCTACACAGGTACTGGGGTATAAAAATCCATCTTACCCTACTAGAAATCTAGGGGGGGTAATGGGGGAGGATATAAGAGAGAACAGATTGGGAGAAGGAGTATTCAGTAGGCTAGCTTTTCTTGGATGGACGGTAGGGGAAAGATGGGGAGAAAAATTGTAACTCAAAATCTTGGGGAAATGAATGTTGAATACTAAAAATAAATAAGTATTTTTTTTTAAAAGAAAGAAACAGAACTTGTGAAACCCACCATGGGAGGGACTTGCCAAAGATAGGAACAGGAAGGGTGTAAGAGGTGGGCAGAACATGGAGGAGCTAATGACCATATAAAAACAGAAGCACAAGTTAGGAGAGAGCAGAACTGATAAGGAAACACTTGTGGTGGCTAGCACTCTGTTTGTCTGTTTTGTTTGTGCTGATTTGTGTTTATAATACTTTGTACAGAAGTCCTGTGACCTTACTGGAAGCCCTGAAAGAGGATTTTCTTGTTGTCTGTTCACAGAAGTCCAAAAGGAGGGTTTCAGAGGTCCTGGGACTATATTGATGATTTGTGTTGGGTTCTCAGACCTTGTTTGTGGGTTTGTGTTGATTTAACAGGCAGATGGTGAATTGATGATGGTGTCAGCAATGTGTGTCAATGTTGCTTTGGCTCTGCTAAGCTTTGTCTTTTCAGAAACAGATATCGAGGACTTGAGGTGAACTGGACACTGCGAGTTTCAATATGGAATGGGAGCTGGATGAGGAACTGGACAAGGAGATGGATGAGAAGCTGAGAGCTTCCTGCTTATGAATCCAGGTGACAGTTGGGTAGATCCAGGCAAGAACTGGACCGGTGGAAAAGGAACTGTGGAATTTGGGAGCCAGCCTCAAGCCAAGATGAGAAGACCTCTCCTTGGGCACTTAGTGCTGACTAAGAAGATCATCATTTACTGTGGCCTAGGGGTGGGAAAACTTTGACCTTTGAACCTTGAAACCCTTAAGGATGATTGAGTTAAGGATGACTGGAAACTAATCTCCAACCAAGAAGAAGACTTTTTGAGTGAGAGACTAAGACAATGTGACCTAGAGGTGGAAAAACTTATACCTTTGTACTTCCTGTCCCTTAAGGAGTACTTCTTCTTAAGGATGATTGAGTTAAAGACTTACTGAATGATATCTTTTGTTTAAAACTATGTGGCCACTTTAGTGATAACTTGTTATTTTATATCATTGTGAATGTTGTACTTTAGTTTCTGTGAATGTTTTACCTTAGTTTATTGCTGAATAAATAAATAGTTCACTATACTATGTAATCAGAACCTTCAAGCTATTCACAGCAACAATCCTCTGAAGAGTTGCCCATCCTTGGCTTTACAGTGTAAAATGAGCAATTTTAATTATATTAAATTAAAGCTCATTTTGCTTGTTTTGTTTCATTTTTCCAAATAGAACAAAACTGTAGCCAAGATCAGATGGAAAACAGAAGAGGGGGGATTTATAGACAGTTTCTTGGATAAAGATCTCATATCTCAAATATATAGAGAACTTTCTAAAATCTAAAAGAATATGAGTAATTCCTTGATTGACAAATGGTCAAAGGATGTAAATAGTTTTCTGATAAAATAAAACTAATTTCTAGTTATATAAAAATCTCTAAATCATTATTGGTTAGAAAAATGAAAATTAAAACTACCACAAGATAGCATTTTATACCTATCAGATTGGCTAAAATTATTGAATGGGAAAGTGACAAATGTTGGAGGGGATGCGAAAAAATTAGAACACCAATTCATTGTTGATAGCATTGTGAACAGACCGAACCATTTTGGAAAGCAATGTGGAATTAATCCCAGAGTTATTAAACTGCATATACTCTTTGACCCAGTAATACTACTACTAGGTCTATTTCTGACAGTGATTGGGGAAAAAGAAAAAGAACCTATGTGTTCTAAAACATTTATAGCAGTTTGCTTTGTGTTGATAAAACCCTGGAAATTGCAGGAAACAATCACTTGGGGGATGGCTAAACAAGTTGTGTATGATTGTTATGGAATACTACTGTGCTATAAGAAATGAGGAGCTCAATGATCTTAGAAAAACATGAATAGACTTGCATGAAATAATGAAGAGTGAAATGAGCAGAACTAGGAGAACATTATATACAGTAATATACAGTAGTTTTATTTTTTTTTAATGTTCTTTCCCAAATACTTCTTTCTTTCATTTTCTTTGGAGTGGAGTGGCAAAGCAATTGGGGTTCAGTGAGTTTCCCAGGGTCACATAGCTAGTAAGTGTCAAGTGTCTGAGGCCAGATATTTTTTCTTTTTTTAAAATTAATTAATTTATTTTCTTTACATCATTCAGGAATAGCAAGTTGTACATAATAGATTTGTACTTTCTTGTTCCATCATCTTTTCATATACTGTTATGGAAATGCTTGTTTTATTCCATAAATAAAAAGTAAAATAAATAATTTTTAAAAGGATTAAAGTTCCTCTTCTGTAGGTTTACCAAAAATGTTTTGGTATAATTCTGGCTGCAGAAAGGATGGTGGAGATGTTGTATACCTCATCCTACTCCCAAATGATTTTTATTTCTTTTGGTAGGTTTGTATATTTTGAAAGCTTTTGATCTCATGTACCTTAGAGATTACATGTATTTGGTATGGAAGAATCATTTTTAAAAGTTCTTAAATCTTTATGGATCAAGGTTAGATACAGGCTGTTTGGTTTCTGTAGTTAATTTGTTGAATTCTCAAGGATATTTTAAGTTCTATGTTTGTAGAACATGAATTTGTTATCTATTATTTCAAAAGCAGGTGAGTTTCTAACGCATATTTCTAGCCAGGAGGTTCTAAGTTTTGGTAGGTGTCATTTGGGGGGGGGGGGAAATGTAGTATTGTACTGTATAGTTTCTGTTATTTTCTTGTATAATACATATTACTCAATACTTTTGGATTCTTTAAGTATTACTTTTTTGTCATTTTTGGTGATGGTGACTAGTGCTCAATTGTCATCATACACCCCTCCATTTCCACAAATAAATCCCCAGGAGTCAATTATTTGTTTGGTATTTCTTTCTTGGTATGTCATTGGTTGAGACTTTAACATTTTAATTCAACTGTTTTTCAATTAACAAAATCTCTTTTATCAATTCCATTCTCTTTGTTGATAAGAGAAAAAAAAAGAAAAACAAAATCATTGTATCATATATCCATAGCCAAGAAAAATCAATTCCACATTAGCCATGTGAGCAGAATATGACTTATTCTATATCCTGAGTCTAGCCTTTCTTCACCAGGAAGTGGGTGTTGCTGTTGTTCAGTTATTTTTCAGTTATATCAAACTCTGCTGTACCCCATTTGAGATTTATTTTTGTCAGAGATACTGGAATGATTAGCCATTTCATTTTACAGATGATCAAACTGAGGTGGGGCACTAACAACTATGCCACCTAGCTATGTGAGTAGCATGCTTTCTCATTGGTCCTGTGAACATGGTTAGTCCAGTAACTGAATTGATTAAAGTTCTTAAATCTTTCAAATTTGTTTAACTTTATAGTGTTGTTAGCATATAAATTATTCTTCTACTTATGTTCACCATACTCTGCATCAGTTCATACAAGTCTTTCCAGATTTCTCCGTAATCATCCTTTCTTTCCTATGTTTACCTTCTCAATCATTTCATTTAGGGCAATAATATTGTATTACATTCATATACTATAATTTATTTAATTGTTCTCCTATTGTTGGCATCTCCTTAGTTTCTAGTTCTTTGCCACTACATCAAGAGTTACAAAAAATATGTTATACTTCTGAGTTCTTTTCCTCTTTCTTTGCTGTTTAAATTTGGGTTGTAGGCTGAGCAGTGATAGAGCTAGGTAATATAGTATGCCCAGTTCAGTGATGTTTTGGCTATAATTCAAAAGTATTTTCCAGAATGGCTATATAAATTCACAACTACATCAAAAGTGTATCAATGTGCTTATTTTCCTATTGGTTGAGTTTATATGGATGCCAACTATGAAGAGGATTTGGTTGCATTCTGAAATCTTAGCTGTTTAATAACTTCTAGATTATAATGATGATGATGATGATGATGATGATGATGTTCATTATTTCATTCTCTATGTCATTTGCTGTTCATATAGCAATGGACCATTGACAAATTTCTATCTATTCTTCCATATTTAATGTTCCACAGATTATTTCAAACATGGATCAAAAGCTATTTTTCAGTTAAGCATAAATATTAAGATCTATATATTTACACACACACATACTCCATCTCCATATGATATTGCTTTCTTCTAGGTCTCAATATTTTGGGTTTTTTCAGGCATGTACAGTTTTAGTTTGTTTGTTTGTTTACATCAGTGATTTCCACAGGATTTTGAGTTACAAATTTTCTCCCTCTCTTTCCCCTACCCATCACCCCCAAATAGTGATCGCACTGTATAATCCCTCCCCCAATCTACTCTCTCCTATATCCTCCGCCATCACCCCTCTGACTTTCTGGTAGGGTAAGATGGATCTCCCTATTACAGTGCCTGTATATCTTATTTCCCAGTTGCATGTAAATAATAATAATGATAATAACAATAATTGTTATTATTATTAAATATACACTATAAGTTTCACAAGTTACAATTCTCATTTTTCCATGTTGGCACGTAAATGGTTCAACTTTGGTAAGTTCCTTATGATTTCTTTCCTATGTTTACCTTCTCAAGCTTCTTGTGTTTGAATGTCAAATTTTCTGTTCAGTTCTGGTTTTTTCCTCAAGAATGCTTGGAAGTCCTCCACCTCATTGAATGATTATATTTTCTCTTAAAACATTATACTCAGTTTTTCTGGGTAGGGGATTCTTGGTTTTAATCCTAGCTCCCTTGATCTCTGGTTCATATCTGAGGCCCTTCGATCCCTTAATGTAGAAGCTGCTAGATCCTGGGTTATCCTGATTGTGTTTACACAGTATTCAAATTGTTTTCTTCTTGGCAGCTTGTAATATTTGCTCCTTGATCTGGAAACTCTGGAACCAGGCTATAATATTCCTAGGACTTTTCTTTGGGGGATCTTTTTCAAGAGGTGATCGGTTAATTCTTTCAAGTTCTGTTTTGCCCTCTGGTTCTAAAATATCAGGGCAATTTTCCTTGAAAATTTCTTGAAGGATGATTTCTAGGTTTTTATTTTTGATCATGGCTTTAAGGTAGTCCAAGAATCTTTAAACTGTCTCTCTTGGATCTATTTTCCAGGTCAGTAGTTTTTTTCAAGGAGATATTTCACATTGCCTTCTATTTTTTCATTTGTTTGGATTTGTTTAATAATATCTTGATTTCTCATGAAGTTATTTGCTTCCATTTGCTCCACTCTAATTCTGAAGGAATTATTCTCTTCAGAAAGCTTTTGAGATTCTTTTTCCATCTCGCAAATTTGACTTTTTAAGGCATTCTTCTCCTCATTGGCTTTTTGGGTCTCTTTCGCCATTTGAGTTTGTCTATTTTTTAAGGTATTTTCTTCAGTCAGGTTGTTGACTCTCTTACCATGATTTTCTTGCATCACTCTCATTTCTCTCCCCAATTTTTCCTTCACTTTTCTTATTTGGTTTTTAAAATCTTTTTTAAGCTCCTCTATGGCCTCTATCTACTTTGTATTTTTCTTGGAAGCTTTTGGTGTGGCCCTTTTTGTCCCTAAAATAGGAATCTAAGGTTTGATTGCTGGGCTTGCTTTGCTTCCTTTTCCTGCTCATGTTGCCAGTCAGTTACTTGGCTTTTGGGCTCAGTAGTACAACTCTGCTTTCAGAAGAGAGACCTCTGTCCCAAATCTCTGGGGTTTTCACAGCTGCCAGAGCTATTAGGAGGCAGCCATTTTTTGCAGCCCCCACCAGCTTTGACTCACTGAAAACACACCTCAGGACCACCACTGAAGACCATGTTCCGAGCCAGGCAGCTCAACGCAAGAGCACTTTAGCCTCTGAATGATTGCTTGGCCCCCCTGCAATCTGCAGACCAGGAGGTTCTGAAGCAGTGATGTGGAGGTGGCTGCAGGGCTGACACTTCAGACTGCTGCTAGCCCTTGAGGCAGTTTGGCCAGACTGTCTTCCCCAAATTTAGCCTAGTTCCACTGACCTTTTCCCTTTGTCCTTGGCTCTTGTGGTATGGTGATTCTGGAAACCACCACAGCTGCTGCTGATCCACCCTCCTGAACGCTACAGCCATGGTTTCTCCTGGACACTCTGGGGCTAAAACCGCATGGGGCTGGGCTCTGCTTCCAGTGGGCTGTGATGACCACCTGCCAGGCTGCCTTCAGCAGAAACTTTGTTATTCTGTCATTTTTGTGAAGTCTAAAGCTCTAAAATTTGTTTAAAGTCATATTTTATAGGCATTTGAGGTGGTATTGGGGGGAGCTCATGGAGTTCTCCTGTTTCTATGCTGCCATCTTGACTCTGCCACTAGTTCTCAATATTTTGAAAGATTTTTCACCCCTTCTAACTTGAACATTGTGAACAATTTGGTGCATTGCAACTTTTATTGTTTATTTTAATTATTATCATTGATATATGTGAAATCTGTACAATGGGTGGTGGTATTTTTGTGGTAGAAAAATTAAATTTAAGATTTAATACATAGTATCATCTTCTCTGGCTTCAGCCCCTCAAATAAAGCCAAAGAAGTTAGACTGAGGACCACATAGCTGTGTGAGCACAGGTAAGCTATAAATTAGAATTGAGGGGTCAGGCATGAAAAAGATGAAGTGGGTGATTACACCATCTCTTTGTAACTATAAAACCCAAAGACCAAGGACCTTGAGGTGGTAATTTTATCCAACCTCATTTTCAGATAAGGGCACTGAGGGATTATAGAGTCATAGAACTAGAAGGGACCTTCAAAAGTTACCATTCAGTCCAACCTTTCATTTTACACAAAAGGATATTGAGGTCCAGGGAGGGTAAGTGGCCCAAAGACACACAGGTAGTAACAGAGCTGCCATTTGAACCCAGATTTTCTGACTCCAAATCCAACACTCTTTTCACTGTGCATTCCATTGTAAAGTCAATCATGAGCAGCTCTCTGTAGCAACAAGCACCCTAGCATACCAGGATGACTACTAGCACAGGTTCTTTGATCTGCTTTTCAAAAGGAAAGCAACTATACATGTAAATGTAGATGTAGATATAGATGTGTATGTATGTATACATGTATACACACATATGCATACATGCATACATACATATGTATACATGCATGCATACACATGTATACAACACACATATGTATGTTTATGCATATGCACAAAATATGTATATGTGTGTATGTGTACACACACATTTTATACACACACACACACACACACACACACAATGTATAGCACTCTCTGCTCCTGTTCCATATCTCAGCTCACAGGGACCACTCCTCTCCAAGCTCTTCAGTTTCTGCTTCTAGGAAAACAGAGCTTAACAGGGTTACAACAATATTTACAAACATTCCCAGTACTATCATCTCAATAAAATTTCTGTGTGAGAAATCAATACAGTACAACAGATAGGGCTTCTGTGTGAGAAACCATCACAGAACAACAAATTCTTTTGAAAAATTAACACAGACCAACAGACAGAACAGCAGAGTGCTGACATAACATTCTCTCTCTTAACTCTGCTTGCTCCCAGCTCTGCTCCTGCTTTTCTCTGCTCTGCTCCTTCCTGCTCCACCCTTTTGGCAAGCCCCTCCCTCCGTGGGCTCCCATATGATTACATTTAGCCTATTAAGGGCCAAAGGCGAGATCTTCAAATTCTCTTCTGTCTATTAAGGGCAGGGAAGATCTTCAAACTTCCTTAAGCCTATTAAGGTCAACACAGTGTATACTGTTTCCAATCAAAGACTCTTTATAATCAAAGGCAAGGCTCAGAGGCACTTGATTAGCTAAAATTCAAACAGATTCTCATTGTGTAGATTCTAATTTTACTTCTGACATTTGCTACATGTATCACACATGAAACATTGAACAAACTAAACACAATGAGAATCTGTTTCTTCATCTGTAAAATGAAGGCCTAAATGGACTAGATGTTGTTTGAGGGCTTCTAGATATAAGATCTTAATTCCCTGTCCCAGTCTCTTTTTTCTGTTCTCAGGAACAAATATAGGCACACATCAAGGACATATTCATTTAGTCTATGGATGTGATGGCAAGCAAAATATAATTTTTTGTTGTTTTTCTGGATTGAATTTTAGCTAATCAAGTGCCTCTGAGCCTTGCCTTTGATTATAAAGAGTCTTTGATTGGAAACAGTATACACTGTATTGACCTGAATAGGCTTAAGGAAGTTACTTCTACCATTTTCTTCCATCATTCCTATTCACATATTGCTGAAAAGGGCTGGAGGAAGTCACACAATAATGCACAAATTTCTATTATCCAACTTCAACTGAGCCCTAACTGCAGCAAGGAAATTATTTTACTCATCCCTAATTTATTACTCATTTCAGGCGTACAAGAGTTATTCCAAATCTTCTCTTTTATACTCAAGTCCTGCATACCACTTCTCTTCCCACACTCAGCTAAGTATTTTATTTCCTACTTTATTGAAGAAATTGAGGGTAATTTTTGTGAGTTTCCTCTTTGCCCCTCTTCTTCATCTCAAATTTCCTTGATGTCATTCCCCATACTATCTTCCCTTTCACTAGTCTCTAATAATAGTGTGGATTTTCTTCTCATCAAGACCAGCCCTTCCCTCTACATGTCCTCTTGACCATCTCTCTCTCTCTCTCTCTCTCTCTCTCTCTCTCTCTCTCTCTCTCTCTCTCTCTCTCTCTGTGTGTGTATGAAATGTGCCTGTGTGTGTTCTCTGAGGTTTTACAATACAACTCATTTCTGGTTCTGCTCCTATCAGTCCTCCTTACTTGTTCATCATCTATCACATGTCTTGATCCCATAGCTCTCTTTTAAGAACTTTTTTCGGTCTTTACATTCCATCGGTGACATCATCAGTTCCCAAGAGGTTAATTACCACATTTATTCACACGATTCACAGACAGATAATAAAGATGTGTGTGTGTGTGTGTGTAATCCATCTCTATCAATATGTGTGTATACACATATATATGGAGAAAGAGAGAGAGTGGTCAAGAATTGCTGTTGTTT
>CM053599.1:132494035-132538391 GCA_028646575.1 Pseudocheirus occidentalis | reverse complement strand
AGAGTGTATAGGATCAATTAAATATGAAGGGATCATACTTTAAAAGGTGAAATTCTGAGGTGGGAGGAGACTAGAATGAGAGGGGATAGGGAGAGACAAAATGGGGTTAATCATCCCATATAGAAGAGGCAAGGAATAACTGTTACAACTTTACTTTCAATTGCTCTCAGTGAATTTGGCTTACTGAAAAAATGGCATAAACTCTAAATTGGGCATCATGCCACACAGGAGAGTAAGGGGCATGTGGATGAGAGGGGGTATGCTGGAGGGGAGGGCAGGGTCTGGGGAGGGATGCTGGAAGCACACACTTCAATAAAGGGACAGGGACAGGATAGATAACAGAACAAGGGGGTGGGAGGGATAGGAAGGAGAGACAGATGATCACTGTTACAATATGTCTACTATGAAGATGTCCTGTATAATCAGTCACAACTACACAGCCTGTATTGAATTGGTTGTCCTTCCAGTGGGGGTAGGTAACAAGGAAGGAGCTGAAAGAATCTCGATTTAAAGCTCTGCAATACCTGCAACTAGGAATTTAAGATATGCAGGGGCCTCTACAGTGTGATTGCTGTTTTGGGGTTGGGGTAGGGGAAAGAGGAGGAGAAAATTTGTAATTCAAAAATCTCATGAAAATGAATGATGTAAACAAGAAAACAAAATTTTTTTCACTTAAAAAAAAAGAAAAAATATGTTGTGTTCCAAGACCTGTGGTCCTTTAATGTTTCTGCTGCTAGGTCTTTTGTTATTCCAGTTGTGGCACCATCATATTTAAATTGTTTTAATCTTGATGCTTTTAATATTTTTATCCTTTAGCTCGGGTTTTTGGAATTTTGCTATGATATTCCTATGAGTTTTCCTCATAGGTTCTATTTTAAGTGGTTATGGATGGATTCTTCTATTTCTACTTTCCCCCCTGGTTCTACTGCTTCATGAACATTTTCTTTAACTATTTCTTAACTATTTCTCTTCTTTTTTTTACACTATTTTATTTCATTTTATTTTATGGTTTACATCATTCCTTTCCACGAGATTTTGAGTTACAAATTTTCTCCCTGTCTTTCCCCCACTCCCAACCCCCCAAAAGTGATCCCAGTGTAAAGCCCCTCCCCCAATCTGCTCTCTTTTATGTTCTCCTCCAACACCACTCTAACTTTCTGGTATTGCAGGGAGGGTCTCCCTACCCCAGTCCCTGTATATCTTAATTCCAAGTTGAATGTAATTAGTAATAATATTAATAATAATAATAATAATAATAACAACAACATCAATAACATTAAAAATGTTTTGTTTTTAACATTTGATTGTAGAGCTTTAAATACTAGATTCTTTTGATTCCTCCCTTGTCACCCACCCCCACTGGAAGGACAAACAATTCAATACAAGCTCTACATGTGTAATTATGCAGGACATCTCCACAGTGGACCTATTGTGAGAGGCTGATTATATGTCCGTCCTTACTATCCTGCCCTGCCTTGTTTTCTTCTCTACTCTGTCCTTGTCCCTTTACTGAAGTGTGTGCTTCCAGAAACACTTCCAGAAACACCCCAGAACCTGTCCTCCCCTCTGTCAACCCGCCTCTCATCCCCATTCCCCTACTCTCCTGTGTGTTTAGTTTTTGTTTAGAGTTTATTTCATTCCTTCTCTAAGCCAAATTCAAAGGGTGTAAATGAAAGTAAAGTTGTAATAGTTATCCCTTGCCTCTTCTATATGGGATGATCAACCCCATTTTGTCTCTCTCTGTCTCCTTTCATTCTAGTCCTCTCCCACCTCAGAATTTCACCTTTTAAGGTATCATCCTTTCATATTTTATTGATCCTGTATCCTCTATGTACACATATACACACATGCTCAGTTATGTATTCATACACATATATACCATCCTACATAGACATACGTGTACATATACATACACACACATACACACACATATATATGTGTATATATATATACGTTTGTATTCCCTTCACCTATTCTCATACTAAGAAAAGTTTCATAAGTTACTATTATCATTTTTCCATATTGGCATGTAAATAATTCCAATTTGATAAGTTCCTTATGATTTCTTTCCCATGTTTACCTTCTCATGCTTCTTGTGTTTGAATGTCAAATTTTCTGTTCAGTTCTGGTTTTTTCAGCAAGAGTGCTTGAAAGTCCTACACCTCACCGAATGACCATATTTTCCCCTGGAACATTATACTCAATTTTGCTGGGTAGTTGATTCTTGGTTTTAATCCCAGCTCCCTTAATCTCTGGAATTATATCATATTCCAGGTCCTTTGATCCCTCAGTGTAGAAGCTGCCAGATCCTGGTTTATCCCAATTGTGTTTCCACAGTATTCGGATTGTTTCCTCCTGGCAGTCTGTAATATTTTCTCCTTGATGAGGGGGTTCTGGAACCTGGCTATAACATTTCTAGGAGTTTTCTTTTTGGGATCTTTTTGAATAGGTGAATGATAAATTCTTTCAAGTTCTATTTTGCCCTCTGACTCTAAAACATCAGGGTAATTTTCTTTGAGAATTTCTTGAAGGATGCTTTCCTAGTTGTTTTTTGGTCATGGCTTTCAGATAAACCAATAATTTTCAAATTGTCTTTCCTGTATCTATTTTCTAGGTCAGTGGTTTTTTCAAGGAGATATTTCACATTGCTTTCTATTTTTTCATTTGTTTGTAACTGTTTGATAGTATCTGGGTTTCTCATAAAGTCATTTGCTTCCACTTGCTCCACTCTAATTCTGAACAAATATACTGTCTTCAGAATGCTTTTGAGATTCTTTTTCCATCTGGCAAATTCGAGATTTTAAGGCATTCTTCTCCTTGTTGGCTTTTCGGGTCTCTTTTGCCATTTGAGTTAATCTGTTTTTTAAGGTGTTATTCTCTTCAGTCAGGTTGTTGACTCTTTCATCATTCTCATTTTTCTTCCCAATTTTTCCTCCACTCCTCTTATTTGGTTTTCAAAGTCCTTTTTAAGTTGATCTATGGCTTGTAGGCAATCTTTATGTTTCTTGGAAACATTTAATGTGGGAGTTATGATGACTATGTTGTCTTCTTCCCATTCTATGTTTTGATCCTTTTTGTCCTCAAAAAAGGATTCTAGAGTTTTATTGCTGTTCTTGATTTGCTTCCTTCTTCTCATGTTGGCCAATCAATTAATTGCTTGATTTTTTAGCTCTGTGGAACTCTGCTTCCAGGGGGGGAAGCTCTGTCCCAAATTGCTGCAGTTTTCACAGCTGCCGGTTCTATTGGGGGAGTGTTGCAACCCCTACCAGCTTTGGCTAGCTGTAAATGCACCCCAGGACCACCACCCTAGACCACGATTCAGATCCAAGCTGCTCAATGCAAGAACCCTTGGCCTTTGATCAATTACTTTGGCCTCCCTGCTGTCCAAAGTCCAGGGGCTCTGAAGCAGCCTGGTTGGGTTCCTTTCTTGCCTTGAGGGCAGTTTGGCTGGACGGCTTTTTTTCCACCAAAATTTAGCTTGAATTCTGCTGACCTTTTTCTTAGCCTTATTCCTTCTGTCTTGATAAATGTGGAGATTGCACCAGGTGCCACCAACCCACTCTATTGTAGATTCCAGCTGCAGCTTCTCTGTACTGCCCTGGGGCTGGGTCCTGGTTTCAGGCTGGGCTGACCTTGGCTCCCAGCCTGCCAAGATGAGCCCTACCTGCTGAGCTGCCTTCAGCCAGAGATGTGTTTTCTGTATTTTGTGAGTTGTGGAACCCTAAAATTTGTTCAGAGTCGTATTTTCTGGGTATCTAAGGTGGTTGTGTGGGAGCTGAGAAACTTTGCTGCTTCTACGCTGCCATCTTGGCTCCGTCCTCCCTATATTTTCTCTTCTTGATCTATTCTCCAAATCTGTTGTTTTTCCTCTTACGATGTTTCACTTCCTCTCCTATTTTTCATTATTCGTATTTTTAAAATCAGCTTTGATCTCTTATAATTTCACTGGCTTTGTCCAATTCTAGTTTTCAGGGAGCCATTTTCTTCCTTAAGATTCTGGATCTCCTTTTCTAGTTGGTTGGCTTCCCTTTCATACCCTTCTTGTTTTTCTTGGATTATTCTTATTTTCTTTTTAAGTTTTTCCTCCATCTGTAGCACTTGATTTTTAAAGTCTTTTTAAAGATCTTCTATAAATTATTTTTGGCAGGTGACCATTTGATGTTACTCTTTGGGTTTTTTTTTTCTTCAATATCCTTTTTTGAAGATGAACTGTGGTCATCTGTATTCCCATAATAGGTTTTTATGGTTGGATTCTTTCTCCTTTTTCCGTGCATTTTTGTGGTGATAGCCTATTTTTAGTGACCTCTAGCTCTGGGGTATGAGAAATGGTGCCTCTTGCCCCAGCTCTTCAGCTCTTCTCTGTGGCCTGAAACCAAAATCAAATTTCCAAACTCCTGTGAGTGCCCACAGCCAGGGGCTTTCTGCCCCATTGCTTCTGCATTCACTAGGTGTGTGCTGGTTCCTTCTTACCCCCACCACTCTTTGCTCTCCACTGCACAGCTAGGTCTGGCATTCCTGGTCAGCAGATGTTCTCTCAATCTTCCCAGGCTCAAACTCCCAACTTCCCTCACTATCCCAGGGGTAAAAGTTCCTGTGACTGAGCCTGAGACAGCCTCCCAAAGCAACCAAACTTAGGACTTGCTCTTTGTTGTTTAAGATACTAGCCTCCTGCTGTTAAAATGGATCCTAGCCCGGAGGTGTTTACTCTTCACAGGAACCAAGCCTCATCCTGGGATTTGTCTTCCCTCTTCTCTTCACAAACCCAGGTTGTGCCCCTGTTCTTATTTATATCCACCCACACTTTATTCATTTTAAAGTGCTATTTAAACTGTTTTGTGGGGGAAAATCTTGAGACCTGGGAATTTTCTGACCTACTCCACCATCTTCCCAGAATCCTCTCCTGGTACTCATTATTCTTTAAAAGTGTGATAGAATTTTCCTCCAAAATTATCATAACTAAGATTTTTGCATTTGGTAGTCCCTTTGTAGCTAATTCTAATTCAATATAAGAGAGTATATTATTTAAAATCTCTATTTGGTCTTGTTCTAGATTAGGTATTTTGCATTTTTGAAGTATTCCTTTACTTCTTTTGTGTTCTCAGTTTTGCTACTATATAATGATGCATAGTGGATTCTGACAAATCTCTTTATTTTTTTCAGAATTTGCAGATATTTCATGTTGTTTATTTGCCATTTTGTTGATATGATTTTCTGCCCTCTTTTTAAGTCTGGAAGGTATCTACTAGATTGAATCAAGGTTTATCAGTTTTATTGATTAAATTAAATTCGCTAAAAGTTTATCAATTGTATTCTCAAAGAATCAGTTTTTTGCTTTATCAATTATATAGGGTTTTTTGTTTCTGCTTTTTCTATTTCTTCTCTTATTTTTAATATACCCTCTTCTGCATTTACTTTAGGTTTGTTAATTTGCCAATTTAAAAATGCAATATTAATTCATTTATCTTTTCTTTTTCTATGTGTGTTTTTATATAGACATTTTTCCCCCTTGTGGACTGCTTTTGCTGTATCCTAGAAATTTCAGTATATTGTTTCATCATTATAATATCCTTTTTCATAATTATTAGTTTTTGCTATGATTTGTTCTTTGAACCATTTATTATTTAGGATTTCATTAAGTCTCCATTTAGGTTTTTGTCTTTTGTTTGTGTTCCCTGAATGGTTTATTTTTTAAAATTGTAATATAGTATGTAAATGATGTATTTACTATTTCTGCTTTTTTTTATAATCTTGAATTATTTTAATTTCCTTTATATTTCTAGAGCTTTTTCTTGGTCACTTACAGAATTTGTTGTTTATTATTTAAATTGTTAGATTTAATCAATGTGAGTCTCAGAGTTTTTAGCCTAGGAGCTTTTTGTTGTTGTTATGGTTTGTTTTCTGAATATAAATTCTAGATTCTTTCTATTGTCACTTTCAAAGTTCAGAAGTTTATAGCAGTTTTCTTGTATCATTTCTTGCATCATGGTGCTCAGATTTTTTTTTTTACTTGTCCTCTTCTTCTGAGACACTTACAATTCTTGAGTTGTTTTTATGCATTCTGCCTTTGAGATCAATGTGACTTGATTGTATGGTAATAATAAAGAAAACCCAAACTTTATTGCTTTTTTTTCTTCTCTTCCAAATTGTGCTTTTTTCCTACTATTCCTAATTAGTTATTCTCACTTTTGAATGCTGTCATGTTGCTATTCCATCCAGAAAAGGCTTCTACTTTTAAATTTTCCTTGATACAGGGATGGAATAGGCTAAAGTTGAGTTCTGTTGGAAACATGACCCCATGGATCAGTTTGTGTGTGTTACAGATAGTGTGGGAGAAGGTGTTAGAGATTAGCCTTTTTTGCTGTTAGCTTATTGAACTGTTCCTTCATTAGGGTTCTTGATGTCCTAGACTATAGAAACTATTGGAATTGTTTCCTCTCTAGTGTATAATTTCTAAGTTGGAGAAGGTTCAGAGGTTTTCAGAATCAGAGACAATGTCTAATTTTCTATTCTGTTTATTATGTGACCCAACCACCTCTGTAATATTAGGTGATATTAGGTGTCTCAAATCTATGTAACTCTATCTATCTATCTATCTATCTATCTATCTATCTATCTATCTATCTATCTATCTATCTATCTATCTGTCTATCTATCTGTTTGTCTGTCTGTCTATCTGTCTATCTATCTGTCTATCTGTCTATCTATCTATCTATCTATCTATCTTTGAGGCACCTTGTTGAAAGAAAGTTTTAAGGTGACATTTTACTTTATTCTATCTAATTGTATTCTTATGTAAACAATAGACTAATATCTTTTAATCTCTATTTTTTATTTCTCTATTTCAGTTAACTGATTGTAAAAATGTGATCTGCTATATAATAAAATTTGTGAAGTCCTTCATGTTCCTTTCACATAACTTCATCAAGGATGCTCTTGACAACTGCATTGATTATTCTCATAAAATTTTTATGAAGATTGGAAAGTAGTTATTTTGAACAACAGATAATGATATCCACATTTGGTTTTTTTTGGTATTAATAAGGCCTAAGACATTCATTCCCTCCTTAAAATAACAAGAGAATTGATCTCTAAATGCCCTCAAAATTGTGCCTTATACAATGCCTATGGTTTTAGTGATCTGTTTCAAATACCCTTCCTGTCTTTGTTTTCTTTGGTCCTCTTTCTCTGTATTCATTGTCCATATTTGAGTCATGATTTTAAAATTCAGATATGATAGGTCCATAGTCATTATTGTAAAAAAAAGGTTTACAGATATTTATCATTTTTCATCTGTTTGTTGTCCTTTAAAGTTCATTCTTAAATGATCTTAGTATCATTTAGCTAAGTTTGACCTCTCATCAAATTTTAATTTTCTTTAAATGTTTTTCCTTAACTGATTATATTTTGAAAGGTCATCATTCTCTTAATCTTCTAAGATTTTCCTTCATATTACTTGTAGGTAAGTTTGTACTTTAAACCTTTATTGCTCTTGGCTGCCATGTTTGTCTGGTGACAAAGCTATCAACTATTTGCTATCTGAACCAGATTCTAGGTCTTTTTTTGTTGTTTGAGGAAATTGATTTATATCACTTAAGCTTCCTTAAGATGTAGCAACAATATGTGTTAATGTCCATTATCATGCTTTCTTTCTTATTTTTTTGGCAGCAACAAAGTTGTTTAAATAGGTCAGGCTAGAGTTTCCTCAATTAGACATCATATTTTCTGTTCATGATCATAGGTCTTTTGATTTAGAGATGGAATATACTTCAGAGTGCATGTAATTGAAACTGCCTGATTTTACTTATGTATGAGAAAAATTAGCCCCATGGAGGTTAAGTGCCTTGCTCAAGTTTAGTCAAGTAGTAAGCATCAGAGGTAGAATTTGACCCTCTGACTCCAGAAACACTGCTCTTTCCACTCTGTCATACTAGTTACTCTTTGTTCTTGATGGCCATCTCCCGTCATCCTGATATATATTTTGCCACTAGATCCAGATGGCTCTGGAGGAGAAAGTGGGGCTGGTGATTTGCACAGCTCTTCCTCACTTAAATCCAATACACTTGCAAGTAATGACATCATGGTTCTTTCTGAGAATGAAAGACAAGCAACAGCCTGTGTCTTGTCCAAGCTGCCCCCCTGAGGACCCAACTGGCCAATTTCAGTTGGGCAATGCAGCTCCTTCTCTTCCTTTCTCACTTATTCTCTTCTTCCTTCCTTCCCTTCCTTTTTTCCTTCCTCTCTCTTTCCCTTTCCCTCCCCTCCTCTTCTCTTTTTATTCTTCCTCTGTCCATGTAGGGTATCATAAACTTACCTGTGAGCGGTCTGCTCAAAGGAATATAAATTTTGATGTATGAGACTGAGCAAGATATATTGGGGTTTATGAACTAGATTTCTTTCTTAAAGACCATACCTCAAACCCTATTCACTCTGGTTCTCATTGATTGGCCAACAATAGTTCCAAGCCCGTCTCACTTTAGTGGTCGTTGTTTGGGCCCTGATGGCTCACATTGAATATAAATAGTAATTGTTTCTGTTTTGGGCAGAAGCCCTGATTTCCTAACCAGACTGTTTTTTTTTTTTTAAAATTAGGTAAAAGGGGCCATTCTTTGCTCATTTCTTACCTAGTCTTAATCACTGAACAGGCATTGACTCATTCAAAGTGAAAACTCAGAAAGACCTTAACTTGAAAAGGCCAAGGTCTTCCACTGCATCTGGGCTATCTCCAGTCATCCTGATCTACATCATGCTGCTGTACCCACATGGCTTTGGAGGAGAAAGTAAGGCTGGTGACTTTGCACAGCCTTCCCTCACTTAAATCCAATTCATTCACAAATCATGGCTTCACTCTCCTGATGCCATTGTCCTCTTCCAGAAAGACAAAGAACAACAACCACATGCTTCTTCTTACTCGATATTGGTTCTAACAGATGGGTGATCTGATTATCAACAACTCATTTGGAAATGATCTGTTGAAATCTATGACTGTTGAAATCTAAACAATTTTGGGATTTTAATTGCTGAAATGACATTCACTGGCAGTGTTAATATAGGCAGGTCACTTATTCTTAGTTTTCTCCTCTGGTGAATGGAGATGATAATGTCTGTATTATCTGTCATAAAATATTTTGAAGGTCAAAAGATATACATGTAAAATTGCTATAACTTTTTTATTAATCAATTTATTTACTTTTAGTTTACAAGATTAAGTTCCACAATAGCTTGAGTTTCAAATTTTCTCCCCTCCTAACACCCCCCCCCCATGGTGGCTTACAATCAAGTATAGGATCTACAAATACTTTCACATTGAACATTAGTCTGGTTGTAAAGAAGGGTTGTAACCAATGGAGTGAAAATGAGAAAGAAGAAACAAAACCAAACATGGAATAGAATGAGAGTATGTAGTTTGCTTCAGTCTCCATTTAAACTCTGTTCTTTCTATATCTTTCTCTGAATATAGACATCTCCTTCCATCCTAAAACTTTTGGAGGTGTCTTATAATGGTCTGTTGCCAAGAAGAGTCCATTTTATCAAAGCTGGTCATCACACATACAATGTGTCTGTGATTGTGTACAAATTTCTCCTGGTTCTGCTATTCTCACTTAGCATCAAATTGCAATAACTTTTAAGTTTTATGTTAACAACAATTTGTATTCTTGTGATGATGATGAATCATGCAATCAAAGAATCATAGAATGTCATAGTGGGAAATTACCTCAGTAGCCTTATAATACAAACCAAGCTTGAAAAATAATTCTCATAACAATGCTTTCAACAAATAAACATCAAGGCTCTGCCTGAAGACCTCCAACGAGGGGCAACCTACCACTTCCCAAGGCAACCCACTCCACTTTGGAAGAGATCTAATTGTTAGGAAGTTTTTTCCTGATGTCAAGCCTAAATCACTCCTTTGCATTTTCCATCAACTACTTCTAGTTCTCCTCTATAGTACCAAACAGAATTCTAAAGCTTCAAATGATAGTCTTTCAAATATTTGAATAAAAAGTGTTTTATCCCTTATGACTCTTTTCTTCTGAAGGTTAAACATCACTGTTTTCTTCATCTGATCCTCAGTTTTCACCATTCTGACTGCTCTTCTCTAGATTCTCTAAAGTTTTCTAACGTCCTTTTTATATTGTGTTGCTCAGAAATGAGCACAATAATCCAGAGATAGTCTACATAGCAGAGTATAGTCATACTATCATCTTATTTCTGGAGTGTGTGCTTCTCTTAATGAAACACAAAATTAATTAATTTTTTTGACTGTCATATTATGCTGTTGACTCATAATGAGCCATAAACTTGTATTCTGCTATCATCCCTAGATCACTTCCCCATGTCCTCCATTTTGTAATTGTGAAATTAAATTTTTGCACCCAAGTGAAAATCTTTGCATTTTTGCTCATTAAATTCCGTATCACTTGATTTAAGCTAATGTTTGTATTTGTCAGGCTCTTTTTGGATTCAAGTCCTGGTATCCACTTTATTACCTATCCTTTCCCTCTTTGTATCATCTGTATTTGAAAAATGTGCCATTTACAGCTAGGTCCCAATTACTATGACTAATAAATCCTGTGCAGTGTATATATTTGAATTTGTACTATTTAAAACTATAATCATAGATTATATGATAATTAGTTCTAGACCAATGGAAATATGCAATGAGAATTCAAATAATGTGATCATTTCATGGTATTCATTATTATTATATACTAATTGGTTCATGGCTGACTTTATCCAAGTCATCAAAAAAAATTTAAGCAGCAAAAATCTCTGAGGCCCTCTCCTGCAGACCTCCTTCCACGTTGACTTAAAACCTTAAAAGTCTGAACCTTAAATAACTTCTGAATCTGATCGTCTTACTATTTAGCCTGAATCCCTCTATTTTTTTGAACAAGAATATCATGAGATGCTTTGTCAAATGCTTAGAGAAAATCAAGACAAACTAAATCTCTAGCATGTAGTAATCCTTTGTAATGTTAAGGGAATGGGAAGATCTTTCTTCCCTATTCATAGGACTATGTCACTTGCTTTGAGTTCTAGTCACATGGAAGCCTGAGTCACATAGAGCCTGTAGTGGGAGGAGCTTGCTGAATGGGTGGAACAGAAAGTGGGAGTGTGAGGTGGAGCTGAGAGAGGAAGAGGCAGAGAGAGGCAGAATAGCTAGCATGTGAGAGAGGGGAATTTTGCCTAAGGGAGCTTATTTGTGGGGAGGCCTGATGGAGGGAAGGCTTAGAGATGGCTGTGCTCCTGCATTGGTAATGTGTACCAACTTCTTTATTACCATGGTGGATTTGGCTTTCTGGTATATGGATACTTATCTTGGTTTTGTCTTCAAAGAAGAGAGTCTGTTATACTTTAATAGTCAAACCTGGAGATACACCTTTATATTCATAGCAGCTACTGTAAGTATAGCACTGGCAATATACCCTTTCAGAAAGGAAGTAAGGTTAGTGTGGCATGACCTATTTATTCTTTCTTATGGCATGTGGGCTGTTTGTAAATACTTCTTTTCTAAATATTCCCTTATCATCTCTTCCAGTATATGTTCCGGATTTTTGTCAGGATATAAGCTAAGCTCACTGGCATATAGGATTCAGACTATTAAAAAAATACATAACTTTTGACATTTCCCTCAATCTTTCAACTTTCGCTGAGAGTAGCTTAGCAGTTATCTTTGCTAGTTAATTAAATACCCAAGACTAATTGTTCTGGGACAGGTGACTAGAGTTCATCAAATGAATTAGGTGTTCTCTTTTTTATCTGTCTTTATAATTATCATTTGTATATCACATCTCAGTCTTTTTGTTCTGTTCTTTAAGGTGAACTCATCAGAGACAACAGAAAGAAAAATAGAATGATTCTGCCTTCTTTCTCTTGTCAGTTATCATCATCCCATCCACCCTGACCAAAGGTCCTATTCCTCCTTTGATTCTTCTCTCCAAACTTAGCTTTTCTCCTTACCTTTGCTTTCTGAGCTTTAGCATTTCTGACAACATACTGACAAGACAATGCCATACTTTTGTATTCATCTTCTCTTAACCTGACCTTGCTTCCATCTTCTACATAGATCTTTTAAGAATCTAAATTGGTTGGATAGTTCTCTGTGCATACACATTAGTCTTGTCAGACAACTCCTATTTTTTTCCTCATTGGAATTTCTATCCTTTATGCCTTTACAATTTAACTTTTGGAATTTCTTATCTTTCCTGTGTTGTATTCTGCTATAGCATTTTACCTACCTATCTTCTCCTAGTCTAGGGTCCATGTCTGGCTTTCCTCTACTTCCCTATTACAAACTCTAAGATGAGATGAAAGGTAGTAGTTACTTCCCCAGAAAGTTTCCTGTCCTTTTCTATCCTATCCTATTCAAGTCACCAGATTCTCCCTTTTGGTGATAATCATATAAAGAAAACAATTTCCCCTTTCTCCATCTTTTAAAGGATGAGATTATCAGTAAGGCAAACCAGAAAGTTACTTGGAACTTTGCTTGAGGAAGGGAGGAAGGAAATGAAGAGGAGGAAAAAGGGGGGGGAGGAGGAGGAGGAGGAGGAGGAAGAAGAAGAAGAAGAAGAAGAAGAAGAAGAGAGGGAGGCAGAGAGAAAGAGAAAGAGAACACCAACCCATGATTGCTGAATCAAGTGTCTACTCTAACTCTTTATCTAGTCTGCTTCCTCCTTTCATTACCCTGTGACTGTAGGTAGCTCTGTATATTTTTATTTTCCTCCTGCTTTTTTGGGAACCCTGTTGCAGAAAAAAGGACCAGAATTTTCTGAGACAGAAGTAGTAGGAACAAATGGTGGAAGCATCCCCTCTCTCCATCCTGATTAGATATTGTCTTCTACCCTTTCCATATGGTGGTAAAGGCATTAGTGTTCTACTCTTCAGGGCATCTAGGTGGCTAAATGGATAGAACATCAGACCAGGATTCAGGAAGACCTGAATTCAAATCTGACCTCAGACAGCTGTGTGACCTTAGGCTAATCACTTGACCTTGTTTGCCTGAGTTTCCTCATCTGTGAAAGGAGCTGGAGAAGGATATGGCAAACTACTCCAGTATTTTTGTCAAGAAAACTCTGAATGTGGTCATAAAGATTCAGACACAATTGAAACAACTGAACAACAACTGAAGACCCATATGTACAAAAAAAAAACAAGTACTTCTCTTCCCCATATCTAGTACTGTATACAACCTCTCTGTCCCACCCTTTATCTCCATTCCTTTTTCTAATATGTGGCTCCCTTTTACTGAAGGATATGCAAGACAATGATGTACTTACTCACTGTTCTAGGGCCACTGGATCCATATGGCTCTGGAGGAGAAAGTGAGGCTGATGACCTTGAGTACCCCACCTCACTCAAATCAAAGTCAACTGGAAGTCATGTCTTCATTTCCCTGATGCAATGGTCTTCTTTGAAAATGAAGGACAAACAGAAGGGCCATAGCGAGCCCATGAGAAGACAAGATGGCTAACTCTAAACTTCCCAGATTCTAATGAGAATATGTTGTCAGCCCATGTAAGGGCTGGAATTGAATAGGGCAAATAACAAACTGCATTTTTGGAAGAATTAAGAGCACAAAAATAAAATGTAGAAGAAGAGTTACAGTCGAATGCATATGGAGTCAATATTTACGTTCTTACCCTTCTTGCTTTCACAACCACAGAGTTACCATGGAGGATCAGTCCTGACTCTTGCTAAATTCAGTTGCATTTGTGACAAAGGCTGGTTGCACTTCTTTGTTCATGATTCTTGTTCCATGAGATGAGGTCATTTGTTTCACTTGAACACATGAGTAAACCAGCTTCAAGAATTTTATTTCTCTCTCCAAGAAGAACTTGTGATCACCATCTTTCCATTGAGCTGCCACTTCCTTTTGTCTTCTCATTTAATTTATATTAAGAATGGTAATTAATGAAAAGAAATGGTAGGGAAGGTGGCCTAGCTGTACCAGATTTTAATCTGTATTATAAAGTAGCATTCATTAAAACTGCTTGTTACTGGCTAAGGAATAGAGTTGCGGATCAATGAAATAGATGGGGTACAAAAGACTTAGTAGTCAATGATTATAGTAATATACTGTTTGATAATCCCAAAGACCTGAGTTTCTGGGATAAGAACTCACTATTTGACAAAAATTGGAATATAGT
The DNA here is from genome assembly GCA_028646575.1 of Pseudocheirus occidentalis. Classification (NCBI taxonomy): domain Eukaryota; kingdom Metazoa; phylum Chordata; class Mammalia; order Diprotodontia; family Pseudocheiridae; genus Pseudocheirus; species Pseudocheirus occidentalis. The sequence goes on along the minus strand of CM053599.1, from coordinate 132,524,244 downwards.
ATCACAGAAATTGAGCATAGACCATCATCTAATGCTGTACACCAAAGTCAAGTCTAAATGGGTGCATGATCTACAAAGGCTGATACTGTAAATAATCTGGGAAAGCAAGGAATAGTTTATCTGTCAGATTTATGGAGTAGGGAAGACTTTATGACCAAAGAAGAGTTGGATAACATTATAAAATGCAAAATGGATAATCTTGATTAAATTAAATCGAAAAGTTTCTGTGCAAACAAAGCCAATATAATCAAGATTAAGAGGGAAATGGGAAATTGGGAAAGAATATTTACAACCAGTGTCTCTGATAAAGGCCTTATTTCTAAAATATACAGGGAATTAAGTAAAATCTATAAGAATACAAGTCATTCCCCAATTGATAAATGGGCAAAGGATATGAACAGGCAATTTTCAGAGGTAGAAATTAAAGATATCTATAAGCATATGGAAAAATGCTCTAAATCACTCTTGATTCCAGAAACGCAAATCAAAACAACTTTGAGGTACTACATCTCACCAGTCAGATTGGCTAAGATGACAAAACAGGAAAATAACAAATGCTGGAAAAGATGTGGAAAACTTGGAACACTTATGTATTGTTGGTGGAGCTGTGAACTGATATAACCATTCTGGAGAGCAATCTGGAACTATAGCCCAAAGGGCTATAAATAATTGCATACCCTTTGACCCAGTAATACCACTTCTGGGGTTGTATCCCAAAGAGTTCATAGAAGTGGGAGGAATACCCACATGTACAAAAAATATTTATTGCAGCTGTCTTTATGGTGGTAAAAAACTGGAAATTAAGGGGATGCCCATCAATTGGGGAATGGCTAAACAAGTTGTGGTATATGAATGTAAAGGAATACTATTGTGCTATAGGAAATGGGGAGGAGATGGTTTTCATATTCACCTGGAGAGGCTTATATTAATTGATGCTAAGTGAGAAGAGCAGAACCAGGAGAAATTCATTCACAATCACAGGCATATCTTATGTGTGACAACCAGCTTTGATGAACTGGACTCTTCTCAGCAATGCATAGTTATAAGACAACTCTACAAGTCTCAGGATGGAAGGAGAGGTCTACATTCAGAGAAAGATCTAGAAAGACCAGAATTTAAATGGAGACTGAAGCAATCTACATGAAATTGTTCTTTGTCATGTTTGGTTTTGTTTCTTTTTTCTCATTGTTCACTCCATTGGTTACAATTCTTCTACACAACCAGACTACTGTACAATGTGAAAGTATTTGCAGATCCTGTACTTGATTACATGCCGCCATTGGGGGGGGGAGGGGAAGGGAGGGCAGAATAATTGAAACTCAAGTGATTGTGGAACTGAATTTTGTAAACTAAAAGTAAATAAACAAGTCAATGAAAAAAGAAAAAGACTGGTAAGACCAAAAAGGGGAGCTAGGAAGTTCAGCGAATAGAATTCTGGGCCTAGAATCAGGAAGATCTGAGTTAAAACTCAGTTTCACTTATTATCTGTGTGCCCTTGGGCAAGTCTGTTTGTTTCACTTTTCTCATTTTTAAAATGGGGATTCTAACAGTATTTACCTCCTAGGATTGTTGGGAGGATCAAATGAGATAATAAATGTAAATTAACCTAGTGCCTGGTCACAGTAGGCATTGTATAAATGTTAGCGGTCATTATCACTACGATGACAAAGATTCAGTTCTTCCAGTAGTATGTCTAGTTGGTCGGTGGACAAGGATCTCATATGTAGAGTAGTAGCAGTTAAGCTATTAGCATCTGTATGATCTACAAACTGTTACTGTTAGAATTCTGCCTTCTGCAAGAGGCTTTTCCTGTCCCTCCCCAATGCTAGTATCTTTGTAACTATACACACATACATAAGTGCATTTGCATATATATATATATACAGAGATACATATATACACATACATGTGCGCATATGTATATATCTTTCTAACTATATATAGTCTTCTATTTGAATAGTATCTTTCTAACTGTATATAGTATCTTTCTAAGTATATGTATATACACACACACATATATCACATACATATTCACATATATGTAAATTCACATGTATGTGCACACATATATGTGTATATGCATGCATATACATATCTTGTTTTTATATAGTTGTATGCTGTCTCCTTCATTAGATTGTAGATTTTAAATTTCTTGAGGGCAAGGACTGTTTTGGGCTTATCCTCAATGCTTAGAAGAGTGGCCGACGCACAATAGGCACTTAGTAAATGCTTGTTAGCTTGACTGGATTTCAATCCCCTTGGCCCTTTCCTAGAACTGTATCAGAGTTTGTATTAGGAAGGAAGATGTGAAAAAAAAAACTAACAAAAAAAAAAAACCCTCCTAGATCTGTTTTGTATTTTCCTTTGTTTTAAAGGTCATCCTGGTCAAAGAATCCTTCACCAAGTAGTCAGTCTTCTATTAATGAGCTAGAAAGATCTTTAGAAAGTAATTGTAAACTATGTCTATAAAATAAGGTCAATATAACTGGTCATTTTGGTATATTAAACCAACTCTCTAAACTGGTTCTCATTAGGACCAAGACTATTCAACAATACTGACAAGCCAGAGACTTCTGTGATGCACTGGATGCCAGGATGATTGATGCATATAGTCTGTCCCAGAAGTCCTTCCAGGAGAGTAACTAGCCACCTATAGACTAGAGGCCAGAGCTAACTCATCTTGGGATATTGGAATACCTAGAGCTGCTCATTCAGAGGCGTGCTTCTCATTAAGACCCAGACATCAACATCTGAAAGCCAAGTGATTCAAACCCCACATGGAACCAACTTACTTATATGCCACTTCTTTTAACTCTCACAGCCGACAACCAGATGGCAGGGATGTAATGGAGCTTCTGTTTGCTAATGAGAACTGTACCTCTTAGGTGATATTTCTGTGAGGAGAGTCTGGGAGACAGAAATCTCTTTCCTGCAATCATCACTGAAGGGGTCAGGTCATCCCCAATTTTTCATAGGATACCTTTCTGGAACATGTTTATTAAAAGGTCTACCAGACAGCTTATGGCAAATGTTTCTTTGACACCTTCTAGCAAGACACTTTGTTAGCCTAGGGACTTAAAGATAAGCCATCTTCCCTATTCTCATTGAGCTTACCATATAATAGGAGTGGTAAACCTGTATACACAGATAACTTGAGCCAAATAGTTTGTTTTCAGGTGCTTTTATTACTTGGCTTTCAAAGTCTGATCACTGCCTTTCAAGGTTGCTGGAGACTGAAGTAGGGACTAGAGTCTACGGAGCCTCATCGTCATTTCCCCCTCCCCTCTTCATCCTCATGACAGGACTGAGATTTCTTCTTCACAGGGAAACATATGCTCTCTTTTCTGCTGATTTGGTTTTGACTCTGCTGGTCTCAAGGACTCTCACAGGAGTTCTGTTGTTGGGGTAATTTAAACTTTGTGAATTTCTTTTAAACTTTGCTTAAGTTAATTCCCTACCATACTCTGCTGCCCGATCTCCCCTCCATTCCTAAAATATAGCATCTTCTTGCCTTCTTGTTCTACTGGCAGCTTTCCAGAACTTGCTAATAGCCCCCTGGACAAGTCTCCACAGAGGAAAGCAGACAGAAATATTCCATGACAGAATATTTTTGAATTTTGAAGCACACTAATGGAATTGAGAATTCAGCATTCAAGGGAATAGCTGCTGATGGAGATATTTGAATAGTGCCCATTTCCAAAACCATTTGCCTGGGTCCATGATGCCAGAGTTCTTCCATTTAGGATACATAGTCTCTAAGGAAATTCAGTTGGATCCATTTTAGCTGCATATTTTGCAAGGATATTGAACTGGAGAAGGGGGCAGGGTGAAAGAGAAAGGGGAATAGAAAAAGAGTCAATCCAGCAGTGAGTGAGCTTTTCAATTCTAAGTCTCCTGTTTAAACTCTTGTACTATTTGTCAGGGATTTGATCCTCTGCTATTTTTCCTTAGGAAAAGCAGGATACAATATTTGGATCCCTTTAAAATATGCTTCCCGCAAAATAAATTCTATTGGTTAGTGTTTAGAAATTGTTTACATACTGTAGATGCAGGATCTCCATAGGAATAAAGAGCTTACATGAATGTTATTTGCTATCTATACAGGCCTTTGTATTTATCAAAGGGCTTTATACACAAATATGATCTCATTTGATCCAGGCAGGTGATATTATCTCCATTTTTTGAAGAAGGAAGCTGAGTTTTGGGCAAAGTCATTTGCCCAGGGTCACAGTCAATTAAAAAGGATTTATTAAGTGTTTACCATGTGCCAAGTACTATTAAATCAAAACAATCCCTGTCCTCCAGAAGCTTACATTCTAACAGGGAAGAGAATGTTTAAACAACTGAGTATTTACAAGATGTATAGAAGAGATGAAAAGTAATCTTTCATGGAAAGGCACTAATATCTGAGTGGACTGGCTCATGATTGGAATTAGTTACCATGCTTATGCATTTCTTAAAACAAAGAAAAACCAAGATAATTCTACACATGGGGATGTTGATGTCATTTATATTGTCTTTTCAAAACACTAAAATATCTAGACAGAGGGAGCAGTTTGGTTCAAGGGAAAAAATGCCAAACTGAAAAAGAATGGGATTTGAATTATCAGCTGGTTTTATCATTAACTAGCTGTTTGACTCTGGCAAGTCATTTCCCCTTTCTTCACCTCAGTTCCCTAATCTACAAAACAGATTTGTACTTGATAGCCTTTAAAACCCCTTCTAATTGTAAAAGCCTGTGTTCACATAGAAATCGAAGAACTTGCATGGGGCACATCCTGTTACCTTACAAGGGGTAGATTAAGAAAGGAGTGATGTGGGAAAAGTAAAAAAGTAATTGGCATCATGGGGAATGTACAGTGAACAGAGTGAGACACTGAGACACAGCCAGAATGCATACACCTTTACTGCAAGCGTACTTTGCAATTGCTCAGGCTTCAGCTAAAGTGAAGGTTTTTATGGTTAAACCATTGCCATTTGGGGAACACTTGAAGCCTGCGTGAAAGGGTGGTGTGTTTGGACTGTTTCACAAAGAATTCATAGAGTCAACTGTCAGTTTTCTCTGCTGACAAACTATAGATAACTCATTACTCTGGGTATTTCTGCATTCACTTAAAATTTTTGGCTATGGAATGATTTTCAGGTATTACAAGTTCAATCACAAGGATTTTAGGACTGATTTTACCTCTGGATAATCTTTTGAATCTGTTCTTGTTATTTATACAAACTCTTTTGTAGTTCAGGCCTTTATCACCTCCAATCTGGACTATTGCAATAAACATTAAAAAATGGGTTTTTTTTCCTAACTAACAAGCATTTAGTATCCCTCCTTCACTTCCCCTCACTCATGTAGAAAAAGAAAAAGAAAGAAAATTCAAACTATTGCAACAATTATGCATAATCAAGCAAAATATATTCCTGTATTTGACCATGATCCAAAAGGTATCTCTTTCTGCATATTGGGGTCATCATCATTCCTTTGTTAGGAAGTAAGCAACCTTTCTCTTCATTTGTAAACATAGTTGGTCATTATATAGATCAGAGTTCTTAAGTCTTTCAAAGTTACTTGTTTTTTAAAAGTTTTTGCTCTTGTTTTTTCTCCTGGTTCTTCTCACTATACTTTGCATCACTCTCTCTAAGTCTTCCCAGGTTTCTCTGATTTTTGTCATTCCCTAAGGTCCTTTTCTTATTGCATTCCATTGCATCCATATAGTTTCCAGTTCTTTGTCACCACAAAAATAACTGCCATATTTTAGTACCTATTGCTCCTTTTCTTCTTTTGAGGGGGATATATCTTTGGGGTCTAGGTAAAGTAATAGCACTGCTGGTCAAAGGGTATAGAGAATTTATTAACTTTTGGGGAAGACTTCCAAATTTCTTCCCAGAATGGTTGGACCAACTCATAGCTCTACCAACAATGTATTAATGTGGTTTTTTTTTCCTGCAATCCCTCTAACATTTGTCATTTTTTTAGTTAATTTTATCAAACTGATGGATGATCACATGTGGAACCTGAGATGTTTTCATTTGTATTTTTCTAATTATTAGTGACTCACAGCATTTTTTGAGCATTAATGATTTTAGAGCATAGGGAGATTTATAACTATGATTTCTTACTATTCGAACTGATTTTTTAAATTATTTTTTCCCATTTTATTTATTTATTTTTAGTTTTCAACATTCACTTCCACAAGATTCTGAGTTACAAATTTTTCTGCCTGTCTTTTCCCTACCCCCACCCCAAAATAGTGGAGCCTGCTGAATATTCCTTCCCCCAAACTGTTCTATGAGAACTGTTTTGTAATGTGCATTGAGAATTTAACAATTGGGGAATGGTGCTTATTCTTATAAATTTGAATCAATTCTTTTCTTTCTTGTAAATGAAAACTTTAGAAACATGATGCATATATTTTCATCCTTATTAGTCTCCTTCTTATCTTACCTGCATTGGTTTTGTTTTGCAAAATCTCTTTAATTTTATGTAGTTAAAACTGTTTATCTTTTATTATTTTTCCTTTCCCTTGTTTGGTTATGAATTATCCTAGCCATACATTCAAAGGACAATTTCTTCCTTGTTGACTTTCTTTTTAAATTTAATTTTTCTAAATTGCATTTTCAGTTCCGAACTGATACCCTTCTTCTCTCCCTTGTTGACTTTGGGTATGACCTTTAATATCTAGGTCATTTTTTCATCTGGATCTTTTTTTGGTCTCTGTTGTGAGGTGTTAGTCTAAACCTAATATCCACCAGAGTGTTTTTCAGTTTTCCCCACAGTTTGGGTCAAACAGTGAGTCCTTAACCCCATATCTGGGTTACAATAGCCTTCTTCTTCTTTTTTAAATGTTTCTTGCCCCAAACTTTGCTGATCCCCAATCTCACATCTTCAACTGCCTTTCAGACACCTAAATCTAGATGTTGAATAGACATCTAAAATTCCATTTGTTCAAAACAACTCATTATCTTTCCCCTTAAACTCCACCACCTTCTCTTAAGTGAAGATGTCAATACCAACCTCCTAGTCCCCTCAAGTTCACAACCTAGGAAGCAACCTTCCTTATTATGTCTCACCTCTTCCTCCCACTCCATCCAAGACTTGTTAATTTCACCTTTCATCTCTGCCACATGCCTTCTTCTCTCCTCTGACACTGCCTGCCCTCTAGTGTAAGCCCTCATTGCCTCACATCTGGATTGTTGCAATAGCCAGCTGGTGATCTGCCTACCTAAAGCCTGTCCTCACTCCACTCCATTCTCCATTCAGCCACCAAAATAATTGTCCTAAAATGCAGATCTGTTCACGTCACTCCTCTACTCTAGTGGTTTCCTATTGTCTCTAGGATCATATACAAAATTCTCTGTTTGGCATTCAAAGCCCTTCATAACCTAGTCCCCTCTTACCTTTCCAGTCTTGTTACATCTTACCCCTTGATATGTAATCTTTAATCCAGTGACACTGGTTTCCTGCCTGTTCCATAAACAAGACACTCCATCCCTCACCTCTGGGCATTTTTTTCTGTCTGTCCCCCATGCCCAGAACACATTTTCTTCTCTGCTGTTGAATATTGACCTCTCTGGCTTCCTTTAAGGGCCAATTAAAATCCCACCTTATAAAAGTAGTCTTTCCCAACCTCTTAATTCTAGTACCTTCCCTGTATTAATTATTTCCTATTTATGCTATATATAACCTTTAAAAATAATTTATAAATTTGTTATAATATTATTTATACTTATAAATATAATTTAAAATAAGTTTAGTATGAAAAAATTGTTTGCATATGGTCTTCTCCATTAGATTGTAAGCTCCTTGATCATAATCTTCCAATCAATACCTCTAACTCCAGTCTTTCCCTTCTTCAACCAATTCTTCACGTACCTGCCCAATTGATATTACTAAAACAAAGATCTAATCACACAGTGTTCCATGCCAGGGATGCCCTCCCATATCACTTTACTCTTGCAAATCATCCTGGCTTTCTTCAAAGCCTAGCTCAGTTGTTCTTACCTACTTGAGATCTTTCTAATTCCCTCAGTTATTTGCATTCTATCCCAATTAAAATTACCTGGTTTTGTTTTACACAAACTTTCTATTTACTTAATATTTCTTTTCCTATCAGAGAGTAAGAACATAACTGTATGAAACAGGAGCAATTGTATCAAGCATAGAAATTGCTAAATAATAAGAACCAGCTTTTATGTAGCACTTGAAACTTTCCAGAGATTTATGTATCTTGTCTCATTTGATCCCCACAGGAATCCTTAAAGGTAAGTAATATTTTTATCTCTATAAATGTGGTAGGTGAAGCTAAGGGAGACTGACTTGCCCAAAGTCACAAAGCTAGAAATTTGTATTTAGGCAGGATTTGAACTCAAACATTCCTAACTATAGGTCCAGTACTCTAGAAACAACAACATTAAGCTGTGAATTAGGATATATTGTCCCTTTATTAAAATATTAACTTTTTGAGGGTAGGAAGGAATACTTAATTTTTTATACCTCCACTGACTAGCATAATGCATTACAAATAGCAGACAATAAATATTGATCTCACCTTTCTTTAAATTTAAATTTGTGTTTATGGTCTGATGCTCTATATAGTTTTGTATTTTATTATTCACTTTCATTTTATCATCATAATTGTCAACATAGTTTGTCAACTTGAACTCAATTTAAATGGATCATCATTTTATAATTGGTTGATTTTTAGTCATTTTTCAGTCATGACTGACTCTTTGTGACCCCATTTACGGTTTTCTTGGCATTGCCATTTCCTCCTCCTGTTCATTTTATAGATGAGGAAACTGAGGCAACAAGGTTAAGTGACTTGCCCAGGGTCACATAGCTAGTAAGTGTCTGAGGCCAGATTTGAACTCAGGTCTTCCTGACTCCAGGTCTGGTACTCTCTCCACTGTGTAACCTAGCTGCCTGATTATAGTTGAACAAGAAATCAAAGCTTATTTCATCCAACTCCTCTTTTTCTGCCATGGAAAGTCAACTTTTGGGGATATTTCCTCTCTAGAGATAGTACAGGCTGAAGATAAATTGTGTTGAAAATGGATTTAGATCAATACCATTTTCTTGGTCCATAGTGGTGAGGTGTTTCCATTAAAAATATTTAGTCCTCAGAGAAATCCTGTGGAAATCTAGGTCAAGAGCTAGGAATAACATGACACGCTCACATTCCTGATTGGATGATCTATTCTGAGTTTTGATTCTAGGATATTTCAAGTAAAAAGGGCCAGAAAGAAGTTCCAAATATTCTTCCATCTCTTTTTTAGAGAGAGTTTCCATAGGCAAAGCCAATAAGTTAAGAAATTTTCCAAAGGGACTTAGAAGCTGTTTTTTCAACAGAGCTATGAATTCTTACTCTTTGATAGGTGAAGAAATAGTAAGAACATCTTGCCACCTTAAATAAGCTCCTCTATAAACCCAAAAGAATGACTTTTGTGAGTATTGAAGTAACTTTCAAATATGACCACAGAGCCACTGTTCATAATATCTGAGCATCTCCAGAGGATGAGAGTGTTGCTGGAGAAATGTAGTAGGCCAAGACGTTCTGGGGTCTTGGCTCCCCAGTTCTATGAGGCCATTAGGCTGATATGCAAGGAGAGTATAATCTTGTTGGGTGGATGCTCTCATTGGTTTCATGAAGATATTGTACAACATAGATCTCATCCTTTCTACATTATGCATATCCCTTCTCATACTGGTCTTCCTGGACCACTTTTTAAAGGCAATCACATAGCTGATCAACTCCTTGTGGGATCCTTAGAGTTAGCAAAGGAATCCCATCATAAATTTCACCAATCTGCTAGAATGCTTGCTAGGACATTTTATATTACTAGAGAGCAGGCTAGACAAATAGTTAAAGGTTGTCCATCCTGTGTTGTTTACAGTTCCTCCATACCCAAGGTGGTAAATCACCATGGACTGTTACCCAATGAAATTTGGCAGTCTGATGTTACTCATTATTCTGTTTTGGGTAGGCTAAAATATATACATCTAACTGTGGATACCTATTCAGGGTTTACATGGGCAACTGCTATGTATGGAGAAAAAACGTCTCACGTTCAAGAACATCTTATTACATGCTTTGCTGCTGTGGGTGTGCCAAAACAATTAAAGACTGACAATGGCCCCGCTTACACCTCAAAAAACTTTACGAATTCTGCCTTCAATGGGATATCCACCATATTACAGGGCTTCCTTATAACTCCACAGGTCAGGCTATTGTGGAAAGAAAAAACTGCACCCTCAAGACGGCTCTTCAAAAACTAAAAGGAGGAATCAGGTGCATGGGTACCCTGAGACGAATTTTGAGGGTGTCATTGTATATAATAAATTATTTAACATTGGATCATGAGAATAAAACACCAGCTGAAAACTTCTGGGGTACTACTAACCATATAATTGGTGATTCTAAAAGGTCACAGCCCCAGGCAACTACAGTCACAGAATGGGTAATGTGGAAAAATGATAAGGGACTATGGTGTGGCCCGCACAGAGTAATAGTGCGAGGCAGAGGCTACTTGTGTGTTTTCACAGATGACAAGAAGGAAGTTTGGATACCAGAAAGGAGAACAAGGCCTGTGTCAACAAATGCAGAGACTACACACTCAGCCCATCCTGAGGACCAGAACCAGGAGAACCCGACAGCGGAGGAGAAGGAGCCAGAGCCTAAATGAGGGCAAACAGATGGTGATCCTGCTAGCTACTATCTTTGCTCAGCTTCAAATAGCTACTTCTACAAAGTACTAGGCTATAATGGACCACCTGCCTTGGGTAGAAATGGTTGGGTGGGGGGAATTCCTTCCACAAATTACATTAGAAGGGGTCAGCTTCCATAGCCAAAAGCTTTGATATTCATAATTCAAATGTGACCCACCCTGTGCTTGACTTTAATTTTACTGGATTACTGGATGAACCACTCTTGTGCTTTTCTACTTTTAAAACACCCTCCTGCAGCCTAGTACAAAACATCAAGTATCATTCTGAAAATCTGCCTGGGGGAAGGGCTGGAGCCCTGGTGGACAATCCCGTTGACATTTATAGGCAAAAGGCTAGGGTTAAGAAAAGGCTGCATGAGAATCTTTATGCTAAGGAACCAATACACCTTGAGAGTGTCACAACATATACTATGGGAATTTGGGGGACTTTTTCCAATTGTCCAGGATTGTGGGGCAAACGTCAGCCAAAGTGTCCAGACCAAAACAGATGGGACTCATCTTCAGGTCAAACAGACCCCCCATTTTTGAACTGTAGGACTGATGTACCTGCTTGCCATCAGGTGGACCAGAAAACCTATGTTTCCTGGCACAATGATACGAACCTTGGACGCAGACATGGAGGGTATCCTAAACAAAACTGGTTTGGACACTTACAGAGAGGAAACCCGGAAATATGGAAAATTCCTTTGCCGTGGTCCCCAATAACAACAATCTTTTCTGCTTTTGCTCCTAATGGCCTCATAGAACTGGGGAGCCAAGACCCCAGAAGGTCTTGGCCTACTACAGAGAAAGGCTGATTTTGTCCTGATGTTCAAAACGAAGGGAAAAAATGGATCCCAGAAACTTGACTGGGAAGCTTAACATCAGGTCCTGGCAAAAAATACTTGAACATATTATAAAACAGATGGTTTTTGAGCATTTTGAAAAGAATGGGGATGATTACAAGGAGACAGCACGGGTTCATTGCATCATGCCAGTCTTAACTCACTCTCTTATTTATTAGTGAATTAAAATTACCCCCTTCCCTGAAAAAAGAGCTGGATTACATGATTTATAAAGTCCCTTCCAGATCTCAGATTCCATCATTCTGTAAACCTCCTCTCACTACTCAATCATCCATTCATCTCTCCTTTCTTTAAATTTTGCACTTATGGTCAGCCCCATACAGTTTGTTCACTCTCCCTTTCATCATCATTAACACAGTGTTTATATGGCACCTAAAGTTTTACAAAGAACTGTACGGATATTATTTCACTTTCTGTGTTTAACTATTTTGGGAGGTAGGTGCTATTATTGTCATCATTTTTACAGGTGAAGTAACTGAGACAGAAGTTAAGTGACTTTCCGAAGGTCCCACAACTAGTAAGCATCTGAAGTTAGGTTTGAACTCAGGTCTTCCTGACTCCAGGCCCAGAGCACTATCCACTGCACCATTAAGTTTGCCTCCCCTGCTTGGATGATGACTCCATGGCAGGCTTCTCTCCAATAGTCCCTCACACAGAGCTGGACCTCTAGGAGATATGTGCTACCAATTGAAAAAATAACTCTGCTGCAGAGTTCCTATTTCACCTAAGTTAATTCAAGCCAAAAGTAATGAGGAAGTTGAACATCTGATGGTTGTGTTTCTCTCACTGAAACCCACTAACTGGCCTCTTCAGTGCACGAGCAGAAATTGGCAACTCGATTTTTTCCCAAGTCTTCTTGCTTTGCCATCTGTGCCTCCAACTGCTCTCCTACTGTATGTCGTCTGCCTGAAGACGCGCTAAGCAGGTGTGGCCCACACTCGCCTCATCCCTGTTTTGCATGTGGAATGTAATTATGTTTGACAGACTCAGTTTGATTGAGAGAAAACTATGAATTGGATTAAATGCTTTTTGTTTAGACTTTATTAGCTAAAGATGCCACTGCATAATTAATTTGTGAATAAGCAGCAATCTTGCAAATGAGGCAGTGAATCCTATACACAGAGAGGAATTAGAGCTTCTCCTCAGGATGGGTTTGCATGTTCCTTGTTGCTGGATTCATTAAAAATGCATCAAAAAGAGGAGAAGCAAGAAGAGCAGAAAGTCAAAAAGGGGGTGGGGATGGACACGCGAATTTTCTGTAGACCCTGTCCCATCATTCTTTTAAGCTAAGGAGAAACAGAAGAGACCAAGGAAATGGCCCTTGAGAAATAGCAAATGGTTGTGGTCTCCCTTTCATTATGTGATCCTTGTAGATGAAGGATCATGGAGCCTTGCAATTTTTCAGCTAGGAGGAACCTCTAACATCATCTAGTCTGACCTCTCCCTTTGTACATAAGAAAAATAAGGACCAGAGTGGCTTTTTAGGGCTTGGGGTAGTGTTGCTAGTTGGTGGCAGAGCTGAGTCTACAACCCAGTTTCTCAGATTAGTGGTCTTTCACAGTCTACGCAATGCTGCTACAGACCACCCTCTGTGGAACAGTACAAATGTGTCTCATGTTTTATTTATTGCTTCTTAGCTTGACAGGGAAAATAAAAGATATCTGAGAACATTTCCTATATTTATCTACTTTCTCTGAATAAAGAAGAAAAAAATTTTTTTTACTAGGAATGAGGAAGGTTGATTTTTTTTTGTATAAATAGACTTGATAGTTACTCCAAACCATGGATTAAAGTCTCTCTCCTTTACCTGACTTAAAAATATCTCTACTAATCAAGCATCACACTGATTGAAATCCCATAATTAGGAATTTATGACTTTGGGTTAAGCATTGCCCTTTGTAGACTCCTCTTTTAAAGTACATGTACTCCTGGGAAGAGTCACGTCAAGCTACATGAGACTATGGCATTGTTTGCTTATCAGCTTCTTGAAAGTGCTGGGCACTTGGGGTAGTGGAATGTGTGTGTGTGTGTGTGTGTGTGTGTGTGTGTATGTGTGTGTGTGCCCACATGTGTATGTGTCTCAAGGGGAATGTTGAAAAAGGAACAAAAGAGATATAGAAATGATGTGTGTGGGTGCTCTTAGGTGTGGTAGACCAGATTTTCAGGGCCCCTGGCCCCATTAAGGAAATGCTCCTCTCTTCTATAAGGTCATCAGACAGATATGCAGGGAGAGTTTAATCTCTTTGGGTGGATGCTATCATTGGTTCTATGAATATCTAAAAGAAAGTACAGGTTAGCTAATTTGCAAGTCTTGATTGTGACTCCCTGTTTGTGCCTCTGGACATGGTCCTAGGATAAAAATCTTAATGAATAATTAGCCTTGGGCTGGGATAGGGAATGGTGGATTCCAAAGGAGGGTCCTTGCATTCTGGTTATGTAAGAATCTCTGCTATAGGGAATATAAGCCCTATGATTTTCTTGTATCCTTGGCTCTGTATGAAATGGTTCTGTAATAAACAGACTACTGAATACATCCCCGTCTCCCTCTCTCTTTTATTCAGCTGGTAGCTAGGCCATACAACTGTGCTGGACACAGCCCTTAGGGAAATATCTAGTTCAGACATTTTGATGATATATAGTATTGGAAACAATTTATTGTGATTTGTGTTTTAAAAAAAATTTTTTCTACTAGATATATACTTAATGTACTGTTGTCTGTCCCATCAGAGTCAGAGAGCAAGACAGAGATTAAGTTTGGTTCATGGGGGCTCCAAGAAGAACTGTTAACATTGTGGGAAATAGTAGAGAAATTTGATTGATAAATTGCCAGGGTAATAATCATTAAGCATTTATTAAGGATTTCCTATATACTAGGGATGAGGGTAAATACTGGAGAATGAACCAATAACTATTCTAAAGGAGCTTATGGACCAAGGAGCTATCTTAATATTATTGCTAAAATCATTCCTAGGAGACCAAAAACAGGGATGATGAACACAGATCTTCCACCTCTCCCTCCTACACCAAGGTAGGTGGGAACCTCAGCTTCAGGAACAATCATGCATAAATTTAAGCTATTATGAAAATTGTTATTGATATGCTGTGATTATCATTAACAGTAATAACTTAAATAGTAACCATGGAAGGATATTCTATTTTCAAAGCAGGTTGAACTGTCCCTTTCTTGTTAGCAATGTCCAAGTGCATTAGTTGTCTTCTTCATTCATTTAAATCTAATTGTACCTCTCTCTCTATAATTTTTTAATTTGGGGGAGTAGAGGTAAAAGAGGGAGTACCAGATCTAATTTTGATTTTCTCCATGATCCTATAGCATAAAAAGGCTATGGGACTTGGAGTCATGTCATTTATGTTCTACTTATCTCTCCAATTTGCTATCTATGCAATGCTCTGCAAGCCTCTTGACTTCTCTGAGCATCAAATGTAAGAAGAGAAGGTTTGATTAGATGAGCCCTGAGGTTTCTTTTGATTCTAAAGCTATGATCTTTGATCTAAACCAGCCACAGGAAAAGAATATAACATTGTTTGCCAACTCTTACTCAATGTATTCCACCTTTTCCCTTCCTGAGCAGAGATGGCTCCCCAATGTCAGAAGAGAAAAACAAAGCCCTACAAGTTCTTGGCTCCATCCATATCATGTAGCCTTATAGTAGAAGAGTCCTGGCCTTCCTTTCATCACTAGGAAAAGCTGTTTTTCAAAATACGGAGATGAATGACCCCATTTAGGATTGCCAAGACCACGGTAGTAGAAAATTAGGACCAATTCCTATCCCATAATAGTGAAAATGAATGTAAAACATACTTCATGCCCTCCCAAAGTCCTTGACTTACAAGGACACCTTCAAATCCCCCAGTAGATTTTGTACCACATTCCTCTTTAGAGAGAATGTCTTGTTCCATATGTTCTCTCAGACTTGAAGCTCTGTCAAGGGCCTCTTTCTGAAATCAAGTGCAATTTCCAACATTGACAGTTTGGGAATTCTTGCCTCCTTGGGTATTCCTGTGAGTCATTTAAGGTGAGCAGTCATGACAGCTTTAGTTTCTTCCTCCCTCTTTAATTGTGAAAACGATGAGGCAGGATAATGTGAAGTAAAGAGCCTAGATCATGAGTCAGGGAATTCAGGTTCCAGATAACTAGCTGTTTGACCTTAGGTAAGTAATTGTACCTCTCCCATGTTCAGTTTTTTTTTTTACTTATAAAATGAAATTATTGAAAATTAGATGAATCTTTGATTCTATGCAACAGAATACAAACTATTGGCAGAATACAAACTATTTTCATTTGAATTCCACAAGCCTCTCTGAAGCACCCACTACTTGCAAACAGTAAGTACTTTGTAAATATTTGTTGAAGTCACTGGAGATACAAAGAAGAAAAACAGTTGGTCCTTTGTTTACTGTGGGTAGACTGTGAAATGTACATACAAATGATTATAAAAGAAATTTTTTTAATGATCAAATGCAGAGAAAAGTTCACACAGTGCCTTGAGAGTTTCTAGGAGGGAGATGTTAATTACTTTTAATTGGGAGAATCTGAGAGTGGCATAGACAGAGAAGAAGGAGATCATTCCAGGGATGTAGTATTCAAAGGAATAGTAGTGGGAGAGATATGGGTGAGCATAATTATTTGTCCAGTTTGATTGGAGACAGAGAGCATGTGAAAGGAAACAAAGGTTGGGAAAGTTATTTGGAGTCAGATTGTGCAGGAACTTAAATACCAGACTACAGAATTTGTATTTTATCCTTTAGGCAATAGGGAGCCACTGTGGACTTCTGAGCCACGGAGTGATGTTATTAGAAAAGTTCATTAATAAAGTTACTTTGACACTGATTCTGAAATGATGAAAGATGGGAGAAACTAGAAGAAAGGAGAACATTTGGAATGCTTTTGCCACAATCTAGAAAGGAAGTGATCAGGTCCTGAATAGGGGTGTTTCTATAGTCCTGCAACACTGTTTTTTAGATATTCATTGCATACAGTATTTCATCTCCTCATTGTGTCTTTTCATTTGATTTCCTGCATTCCTGGAATACTTTTCCTCCTCACCGCCATCTCCTGTCTTCTTTACTGGCTTCCTTCCAAGTTCTACCTTTTGCAGAGAAGACCTTTCTTGGCCTCCATTCTTTGTGTCCTTCCAGTACTAGTATCTTCCTTCTGAGATTATCTTCAATTTTTACTGTGTAGATCTTGTATGTACTTTTTTCACCTGTTATGTTCTTTATTAGAATAGAGAAAAAACTCACCTGAACTCTCCCAAATTCCCTTCCAAACTACTTTAAAATAACACCTCAAATCAAATTCTAGAGCAGCAGAACCACTCCCCCACCCCTGAAAAAAGAAAAACTTTTTATATGAGACAATTTGCTAACCCATGACAATTTAGGAGGTCAGCATGAAAGGTCTATTATATTAGGGTGATGGTTGGGCCTGGAGTACAAGCTCCTAAGCTGACTGCATCAATGGCTGCAGCAACTTCAGAAATGCTTAGTTCTCTGGTATTGTAGCTCTGGTCACAGTTCCAGGACAGAGGAGTTATTGTGCTCACTTATAAGGGAGATATAGAAATCTATCTTACCCTACATGGATGTAGGTGAGGAAAGGGATAAGAGAAGGGAGGATGGATAAAGGGAGGCAGTGGTCAGAAGCAAAATAGATGAGATTTGTGGTGTCAAGATGGTGGAGTGAGGAAGGAACCCTCTGAAGCTTTCCAAAATTCCCTTCCAACTAGAAAACTTCCTCAGGATTGATCTAGGAGCAGGTAAGCAGTTTACCAGCATAGGAGGAAAGGTCTGTCTCACTAGGGTGGGAGGGGAGCAAGGTCCAAGAGCAGTTGTAGCCAGCCAGTCTCATGGACTAGGGGAAGGTGAGGGGTGAGGAGTGTGGATGGTGCCGCAGCAAGAGTCCAAGCCATTGAGGCTCCACCCTCTTTTAAACCAGCAGCCCCCTAGGCAAGTGAGCAGTCTGTTCAGTGCAGCTGGGCCCAACTCCAGTGACCTCATGCCCAGCAGAAACCACCAGCCAGGTCTTCACCCCATTGATACCAGTACTGAAGCCCTACTCCTGGGTTGTCCACCAGTAACATCCCACCCCTGGGCCAGAAACCCAACAGCAAAGTCCCACCCTTGGGGCAGGTGGATGGCTAAACCCCACAGCCAGGGGAGAGCAAAAGGGAGGCCCCAACTCCCCAGTACACACCAGAATGGAAGCTTAACCCCACAGAGAAAGCAATCAACTAAGCCCTAAAGCTGATGGAAAGTCAACAGTAAGACCCAGAGCCCCAGAGCAAAAAGCTTGAGACAACGCAGGACCAGAGCTTAATTTTCACATAAAAACACCAAGTCACAAAAATGACAGAAAAAAAAGAACAACAAAATAGAACTTGACTATAGAAAGTTATTATCATGATTGGAAGGATCGAGACATAAACTTAGAAGAGGACAATATACAGTTTTTAAATGAAGACATAAAAGTTATCTATAGTCATGAAAAAGTGTTCTAAATCAGTATTGATTAGAGAAGAGCAAATTAAAACAATTCTGAGGTACCACATCACACCTATTAGATTGGCTAATGTGTTGAAAAGAAAAAAAAATGACAAATTTTGGAGAGAATTTGGGAAAACTGGGAAACTCAGGCATTTTTGGTGGAGTTCTGAACTGATCCAACCATTTGGAGAAATAGTTGGAATTATGCCCAAAGGGCTATAAAACTTTGCAAACCCTTTGACAAAGCAAAACCACTATCAGGTTTGTATCCCAAAGAAATAAATAAAAAAAGAACAGGACCTATATGTATAAAAATGTTTATAGCATCTCTTTTTGTGGTGCCAAAGAATTGAAAATTGTAAGTATATTCATCAATTGAGAAATGAGTGAATAAGTTGTGGTATATGATTATGATGAAATACTGTTGTGCTATAAAAATGATGAGCAGTATATTTTCATAAAAATGCTGGGAAGACTACATGATTCAAAGTGAAGTGAGCAGAACCAGAAAAACATTGTACACAGTAACAGCAATATTACATGATGATCACTGTGAATAAGTTGGTTATTCTCAGTCATACAAAGACCTAAGGTAATTCTAAAGGTCCTATGATGTACTATCTACCTCCAGAGAAAGAATTGATGGAGTTTGAATGAAGATTGAAGGATACTTTTTTCCTGTTCTTTTTTACTTTTTCCCTTTCTTGGGAGAAGGGATCTTTTGTAACACGGGTAATATGAAAACATATTTTGCATGACTTTGCATGTATAATGTATATCAAATTGTTTGCCTTCTCAAGGCAAGTAAAGAGGGAGGGAAGAGAATTTAGAATTCTAAATTATAAAAAATGTTAATTTTTACATGTAATTGAGAAAAATTAAATTAGAGTGTAAACTTCAAGGTAAAAGCTGTCTTTTTGTCTTTCCTCATGTCCCCACTGCTTGACACATTGCCTGCTGCACTGTAAATGCTTAATGCTTGTTGACTGACTGGTTCCAGTAGTAGCGGAAAGAAGGTAATAAATGTGGATGTCAAAGATTGAAGACGTAGAAGCAATAGCATTTGGTAACTAATTTGATATTATGGATGAGAAGAAAGGGAAGGTCAAGGATAATTCTGAGGTTTCAAGACTAAGTGAATGAGAATGGTGGTGCCCGTCAAAGAAATGGGAAACAAAATAAAATTTCTCATCCAAAGAGGATCACTATTTCTGAGTAGGGAGGCATTGTAGTACAGTGGAAAAAGTCAGAGGATGGGGGATCAGATCTCAACTTTGACACTACATTGGGAAAATTACTTAAAATTCCCTGTGCCTCGGTTTCTTCATATGTAAATCAAAGGAATTGGACTACGTGACCTCTAACAGTCCTTTTCATTTCGAGAGCTATGATCCTTTGATCTCAATGAGAGTTGCTCCTCCTGGTCAGTCATAAACTTCTTCCTCTGGGAATTTTCCAGCATTTCCTGACCCAGGTTCCTCTCTCATTGTTGGACTGCTAGGAAAGAATTAAACAGCAAAGCTCACCCTACTGGGAATACTCCACCCTGTCACTATTAGGATGAACTGCTGAGGCAGAGATGCTGCAGAACATACATGGACATGACTTCAGCCACCCCTCCCCATTCCCCCTTTTCTACCTGCCTTTAAGGACACAAACCATATAAAGTCATCCTTCTTTTTTTCAGTGGTTCTGCTCATAATGCCCCATAGCATGGATAAATGGTTTTAATTATTTTAGTCCTTTAGGACACTTTGGTTCCTTTCCTAATGCATTCTTTTCACTCTTACTATAGGACCCAGATATAGTGATAATTCAGCAGTGGAATTTCTGGCAAGGAATTTAGCAGGCTTACTATTTGGTTTTATTCACACACACTCACACTCACACACACACACACACACACACATGCACACGGTGCACATCTAGCTCAGCATGCTTTTTATTTATTTATTTGTTTCTTTATTTTTCTGCCATCCTGAGCTCATTTTGTTAAGTTTCCTAGAGCTGGTAGTTTGCCCTCTCACGAACTTTCAGCATCCTCTCTGAAGAATCTTGCTTGAGATGACCTCTAAGTTCACAGACTGGAAAGCAATGCCTCCATGTCAGGTCTCCCAATCCTGAGAATGATTGTGTAGTACCTGGAAGGAACCTATGGTACAGTCTACTGCTTTGTTTGTGTTTTTCAGGAGCTCTGCTACAAAAGAGAGACTTCCAACAGGCCAACTTAGACCTGGAGGCAAAATGGGTGTGCCCTCAGATCCAGATTTTGTTAAGTATTCTGCACTTTATGGAGATATGTTTTAATAAATATTATTCTAAACTGTGTGTTTATGTGTTAAAGAAATATGCACATGAACCATTAAAGGATTTGATGGTTTAAAATGTGACCTTGGTTTGTGAGCTCCTGGGCTGGAGAAAAGGGGTATTTGAAAGGGGACTTTGTGAAAGAAAAAAAAAAAGCTCGATTTTGTTAGGATGTTCTTCTCTTCCTTTCCATGTCTCCCCCACCCCCACAACCATCCCCAGACTCCCGCCCCCAACACATTTCTAACTCTTCCTCTGGGACAGAAGTTAAATAAATACTGCTATTACTTCTGGTATGGCCTTACTCATTATCCCTATACCTTTCCAAACCAAAATATCTTCACCTTGTCTAACTTTCCTCTATATGTGTTGTCTCACTATAATTAGAGCAGGAAGTATATCACTTTTGTATTTCTATTTCTGGTACTTAGTACACTGACCGTACAGTAGATGCTTAATAAATGCTTTGTCATTCAATCAATCATCCATAGGACCATAAATTTAGAGGTGGAATGAACCTCAAAGGTCACCTTGTCCATCACTCTCCTTTTACAGATGAGGAAACTGAGACCCATTGGAGTAAATTGACTTACCTGAGGTCACACAGGCAATAACTGCTGGGGCTGGAACCTAAATAAGTATACCTCACCTCTAAATCTTGTGTCCTTTCTGCTGTGCTGTATGAGCACAAACACAAAAATCTTCATATAAAGATCTGAGTCACTTAGAGGAATGCAAAGATTTCTGTGCCTCTTGGTCTCCTTTCCAAATCATCAAAGTGGTAGCAGATGCCACTAGGGTCATAGTGGCTGATGATAGGGAAAGTGCCTACATTTGAATATAGAAAAATAATCATCTGAGGATCACAACAACCTTATGAAGTGAGACCACCAGTACTGCCCAACTCATGGCAGAAAAAACTGCTAGTTGTGGACTCTACAAAGATAACTTTCACATAGTCTGCTAGAGAGCTATATCTAAGGGGAGCTTCATGAAGACTAGTGAGAATAACAAAAAAGACTTTTAGTAGCCAGAAATTTTGAGTTCACTTTGTGGGACCTTTATGCCCCACTAATATTGAATGTTTTAGGGCAGCTAGGTGGTACAATGGATAGAGTTCTGGACCTGAAACCAGGAAGACTCATCTTCCTGAGTTCACATCTGGTCTCAGACACTTGATAGTAGTGTGACTCTAAGAAAGTCACTTAATCATGTTTGCCTCGGTTTCCTCATCTGTAAAATAAACTGGAGAAGCAAATGGCAAACCACTCCAGTATCTTTGCCAAGAAAACCCCAAATGGGGCCAAGTAGAGTTGGACACAACTGAAATGACTGAACAACAAGTATTATACTTTAATTTTGAGTTTGCTCTCCCTAGGCACTTCATATGCAATAGGAATATGTGACCACAATGTTTTGTTCCAACAGTTCTTACTACATCTTTTCAGTAAATCTCTTTGTTAAAAACTCATTGAGGCTACTGGCTGATTGTCAGGGGGAAGCACAAAGATGGAGGTTTGGGAACGGCTATAGAATAAATCTAAGTCACTATATAGAATTCCCACCTTCAAGTATGAGTGGAGATTAGAGGGAATGATCTTAGAGAAGGCCTGCAGGTATTTATGTGCTCTGTACGTACTTAGATTCTGGATTGAGGGTTTGCTAGAGATAGGTCTGTTTATGACATAAAAAAGTGACGAATGAAAGAATTGTACACTGAGGGCATGCCCATCAATTGGGGAATGGCTGAACATGTGGTAATTTATGATTCTGATGCGATACTCTTTTGCTATAAGAAATGATGAACAGCTTACTTTTAGAAAAATTTGGAAAGTTTGACCTGAACTGATGGAAAGTGAATTGAGGAGTTTGCAGTTCCTATACATGATTGTATGCCACCATGGTGGGGGTGGGGTAGGGAGGAAGGGGAGAGAAATTTGAAACTCAAGTGATTTTGGAACTGAATCTTGTAAACGAAAAGTAAACAAGTCGATTAAAAAAAGGGAGAAAAAGAGAGTGAATTGAGCAGAGAACCAGTAGAACATTGTATATAGTAATAGTAATTTTGAATGACTTGGCTATTCTGAGATATTCAATGATCCAAGATGATTCTGAAGGGCTTATAATTTAAAAAAAAAATGCTCCCCACCTCCGGAGAAAGAACTGCTAGAGTCTGAATGCATATTGAAGCATACTATTTTTTTACTTTTTTTTTTCATTTTTTGGGTTTGTTCAGAATGCAACTAATATGGAAATTGTATTTTGCATGATTACACCTGTAATAACCTATATCAAATTGTTAAAGAGGGGGAAGAGATAGGAAGGTTTTGGAACTCAACATTTTTTTAAAGTAATGTTAAAAATTGTTTTTTAGATGTAATTGGAAAAAATAAATATAAAAAAATGTTAAAAGAAGAGTAGAATGTGGACATGGATCATAAGATCATGGATTTATGACTTTGGAAGCTGTCTGGTCCAATTATCTCATTTTATAGATGTGGTAACTGAGTTCTATAAGATTTAAGTCATTCAGTTAAGAAGAATTTGCTAAGTGCCTCCTATGTATGAGGTACTGTGCTAACCATTAGAGGTACAAAAAGGGGGCAAAACTGTCTCTGATCTTAAGGAGCTTGCAGTCTAATGAGGGGAGATAACACATAAACTACGAATCACATAATCTAAGCACAGGAAAAAATTGAAGATGATCAACAGAGAGAAGATTAGGAGGAAGAGGAAGGATTTCTTGCAGAACGTTGTAATTTCACTCAGACTTGAAGAAACCTAGAGAAGCCAGAAGGCAGTTAGAAGGAAAGAGAAAGTCACTGGAATGGAGGAAAGCCAGTGTCATGTTTGAGGAACAGCATGGATGTCACTCTATCTGAAGGGGAGTAAGACGTCTAGAAAGGTAGGAGGTAGCAGTTTATGAATGACTTTGAAACCTAAATAGTTTTTTTATATTTATCCTTGAGATGAAAGAGAGCCACCGGAGTTTACTGAATGGGCAGTTGGGATGTTGGAGTATGACATGACCAGACTCAAACTTTAGGCAGTTTGACAGCTGAGTAGGGGATGGGGGAGAGATCTGAGATAGGGAGACCAACAGACAAGTTCTTTGACCAGACCAAGTGTGGAGTGATGAGGAGCTGAGCCAGGGTAGTGGCAGTGTCAGAGAAGAAGAAAGGACACATAGGAGAAATATTGCAGAAGTAGAATCTCTGCAACTTGACAAGTGATTAGAGGGAGTTTGGGCGTGGTGAAGAAGAATGGAGAGTGCCTTGCACACATGTAGGTAGGAAGTGGCAGAGGCCGATCTTTTGATTCATGTTATTTTTAGAGAAGATTATAATTTCCTAGAGACAAGTAGGGTACACTTAATAATTTCTAAAGTCTCTTCCAACTCTAAAAATGTAGGAATCTATGACTTGGATTGAAGGGAGAAGGATTAGTAAGAGGATGTGGCTAGGCTGAGGTCACTAAGTGGAATTCTAGAATGTGGTATAGAGTCAGGAAGACCTGAATTTAGCATTTGCCTCAGGCACTAGCTATGTGACCTTCAGCAAGTACTTATGTAACCTGTCTCAGCCTCAGTTTCCTTATCTGCATAAGTGAAGTGGTTGAGCTTCCTGTCCTCTAACGGTTCCTTATAACTTTAAATCTAAGCTCTTAAAATGCTAGCTTAATCACTGAGCTGTCTACAGTCAAAGTTGGGCAGGGAATAGATGCTCTGCTTTTATTTTCATTGAATTGGCCTTCCTCTAGATCAACTGTTACTGTATGACAGTGTTTTTTCTCCCAAGAATCTCATAAAAATATATTTTCAACTCTCTCATAGATATTTTCCTTTGTCTTGTATGGAAAGGAAGGAATGGGGACTAACATACAGTACACTGATGGTCAAAGTGATGATTGTTTATATGTGTTTATTCATATGTATATTTCCTTGCTTATGAAATGGGCTATCTATGTGTATATGTGAACCCAGGATTAATCCAAAGCTAGTTATAAAAGTTGAACTTGCTACCATAAACCCATTTTGATTTTTATTGCTTCAGTTGACCTTTATTGACTGAGAAAAAAATGTGGTGCATGATGGCTAGTTAATAGAGAATCATCTCTATGCAATGTAAATGCTTCATAAGAATTAATCATTTAAAAATGTGTGAGCTGACTGAGGAACAATGCATGTACAAACATACTATAGTCCCACCATCCCCTTCCCCCATAATAATTATTGACTTCTTGTTCATAAACAGGACCTAAAGTTATGTCTCTCTTTAATTAGTTTGCTGATGACTTTCTTTTCTTTTTAATTAAACAATGCCACCAAAAAACTTTTGAAGTTAAAGACACTTTAATGGATATGATCTCTCTGCCTTTCTTTTTCTGACTGTATTCATTACAGGCAAATCAATGGAAATTGATAAACCCATGATGGAAAAAAGGAATGTATTTGTATTCATTACAGGGGATTGGAGATAATAATAAAATGAAATGTTGTTATAGTGAGATATAAACCCAACCTAAGGAATTGTTCAATATGTGAATAGCTAGATACATTTCATTACTGTGATATGGAGCAGCTTGATAGCGGAAGCCAATAATTTAAAAAGTCTTGAGCACAGGGTTATGCTGACTACACAGTTCAATACGTTAATTGACAATAAATCCTGCTTGCCTATAAAAAGCACTTGGCTAGTCATTTTCAAGATGGTCATGATTTTTTATGATGCGGAACTTTTAATTTACAGGGATGATAAAAATAGATTTACTTTCAGCCACTTGTATTTGATTTAATTACCTAATCAACTATAAATCATCTACTATTGAAAAAGTAATTTAACATAGATGATATTTTGCCATCATATTTTTGGGTGAGTTCTAAGGAGACTTGGGGAGAGAAACTGAAATAAGTAATTTGTCAGGTTGTAAGTCTAGTGGGGTATTGCTTCTGGAAGATCCTGAGAGGTACATGGTAGCCATGATGTTCTGGTTAGCCAAAATACATCTGCCCAGGTTGATGAGCAGGTTATTGCTCAATCCTCAGTATTATTAATGTTACTGATTCAGTCTTGATTTTGACTCTAACTAAGCTCTAGTTTCCAATACTATTAAATTGTAAACCCCTTGAGGTCAAGGACTATGTCATATTTATCTCTCTTCTCACTTCACTGGATCCTTTGCACATTGTAGATGCTTAATAATTTTTTGACAATAATTGACTTGATCAACTGCCAAGTCCTGCTCAGTTTTATTTGATTCAATATTTGAGTGCTGCTCAAGATCCACAAACCCTAATCTATATGCCCCTAGCTACTTCCTTTTCTATCTCCCACCATCTGGTTTTCCTCTTTGAACTTCCCCCTTATAGATTTTCTAGCTCTCTCTATTCCTCACCCACTCCTGACTAGCTTCCTACAATTGGAAATAGAAGCCTCATTAGTCCCAGAGCCCTTCCGCCTTCTGCTCCTCCTAGGATAGCTGCTAACCACAGTGAACCATCATTAGTCAGGTTAACTCTTTCTGAAGAAGCAGCATGGTGTATAAGATGGAGTGCTGGACCTAAAGTTCAGATGATTGTACCATGAGCAAGTCACTTAACTTCTCTGTGTGTATACAAAATGCTTTCAAACTTTAAAGCACCATATAGATGTCAATTATTGCCATTAGGTGTTCTGAAGACTTACCTTAAGTCTCAACACTATTAAATAAATAAAATTTCCTTCTTGCCTAAAGCTTGAATCTTGATCTTAAGAGTTGCCTTAGTTAATTTTGGATAGTTTTAAATTCCTCTTGAAAATAATTAGTTTATACTTGCCTTTTTTTCCCATTAAGATTAATAGTTAATGAAATAAAGTTTATGGAATCAGCAGAGTACACTGACACTCTGTTGTATTCATCATTTGAGAAATAGCAATATTTGTTTCCTATTTGTTTGCTGACTCAGTGAAATACTAGAAACTGAGCCAATCTTGTAGTCAGAAAGACCTGAGTTTAAGTCCTGCCTTTGATAGATATTAACCCAGTGATCTTGGATGAGTCACTTAGCCTCTCATTGCCTTAGAAACTACACAAGACTATGAATTACATATCATTAGGGAGAGTTTTCACACTCTTCAGTTTTAACACTGATGAGAATTTATTACTCCAATGAAATTATTTATCTGGCTATCCCTGTACCCTACCAAAAAATGAAAAGTTTGCTTGCTACATCTACTATTCAATAGAGGCAATGTAGAAATGCTAGATAACATTTAAAAATTCCTTCATGGTAGGCCAGTATTTACCATGGAGTTCTTTTTACAGATGATATTGGACTAATTGAACAAAACTCCACTATAAAACCTCATAAATGAGATCCACATTCCTTCAAAATAGTTTGATCTAAATCTCCAAACTAGAAAAATAAAAAAAAAAGATGAAGAATGTCATAAAGCCTCATAAATGAGATCCACATTCCTTCAAAATAGTTTAATCTAAATCTTCACATGAGAAAAACCAAGACAATGAAGAATGCCATGTGACTGTAGAATACAGTTTTGATCAGTTGATACACAGGTCTCAGATGCTTAAAATGGGGATTTGTTTCAGGGAAAAATTCAGGGTCATTAAAGCACTGCATAATTTCCCAAAGACAATTCAACCTGTTCTATTTCCACTTTTCAATTCTTAGCATATTTTGGTGTCCACACATAATCTGTCTGCAACCTATGTACCAACTGATAAGATTGGTCTTCTACAGTCACATGACATTCTTTATCTTCAGGAGACTGAATCAACAGCAGCTGTGACAGTTTTCAGACTTCTCAATCCATAAATGCCAAAGAGAAAGTAAAAGGTCAGTGGGAAACTCTGTTGTAACCAGATGACGGAAGAGCATGGTCTAGCAACTGCCTCTGGAGAAAGAGGTGGATGAGGCACAGTGGCTGCAACTGCTGCTGTGTGGCTCCCTACTGAGCTTCTGGCCTGCAGAGCCATAGGGGAACCAAGTGACCATTCAGAGGGTAATTGCTCTTGCTTTGACCTACTTGGATCTGGCTTGCCATCTTGGTGGTGGTCCTGGGGTGTGAGGTTAGTGTGCCAGAGCTCCAAACAAATGAAAAAATTGGAAGGCAATGTGAAATATCTCATTGGAAAAACCACTGACCTGGAAAATAGATCTAGGAGAGAGAATTTAAAAATTATTGGACTACCTGAAAGCCAAGATCAAAAAAAGAGCCTAAAAATCATCCTTCAAGAAGTTCTCAATCAAAATTGCCCTGATATTCTAGAACCAGGGGGCATAACAGAAATTGAAAGAATTTACCAATCACCTCTTGAAAAAGATCCCAAAAAGAAAACTCCTAGGAATATCATAGCCAGATTCCAGAGTTCCCAGGTCAAGGAGAAAATACTGTGAGCAGTCAGGAAGAAACAATCTGAATATTGTGGAAACACAATCAGGATAATACAAGATCTAGCAGCTTCAACATTAAGGGATTGAGAGCTTGGAATATGATATTCTGGAGGTGAAAGGAGCTAGGATTAAAACCAAGAATCACCCTACCCAGCAAAACTGAGTATAATGCTTCAGGGGAAAATAAGGTCATTCAGTGAAATAGAGGACTTTCAGGCATTTTTGATGGAAAAAACAGAGCTGAACAGAAAAACTGACTTTCAAATATAAGAAGCAAAAGAAGCATGAGAAGGTAAACAGGAAAAAAGAAATCATAAAGAAATTATTGAAGTTAAATTATTTATATTCCTACATGAAAAAAATGATATTTGTAACTTGTAAGACTTTCCTCACTATGAGTATAGTTGAAGGGAATCTATATGTATATATAAATATATATGTATACATACATACGTATGTATGTATAGGAGGGTGTATGTGTGTATAAATACATATGTGAGTGTGCATATATGTGTGTACATGTATACATAGAGGGCACAGGATCAGTTTAATAGGAAGCACTGATATCTAAAAAATTTAAGAGGCGAGAGGAATATAGTGAGAAAAGGAGACAGGGAGAGATAGAATAGAGTAAAATATCTCATATAAAAGAGGTAAGAGAAAAGAAAAAGGGAATGTGTCAACCTTACTCTCATTGAATTTGGCTTAAGGAGGGAATAACACACACATTTAATTGGGTATCTTGCCCTACTGGGAAGTAGGGGGGAAGGGGGTAAGAGGGGAAATGATAGAACAGAGGGCAGATTGGGGAAGAGGGTAGTTACAAGTATACACTTTTGAAAAGAGACAGGGTCAAAGTAGAAAACAGATTAAGTGGGAGGCAGGACAGGATGGAGGGAAATATAGTTAGTCTTTCACTATTTATCTACTATGGAAATGTTTTGCATAACTACACATGTACAACCTGTATTGAATTCCTCATCTTCCCAGTGGGGGTGACTGAGGAGGGAAGAAAGGAAAGAATCTGGAAATCAAAGTTTTAAAAACAAATGTTAAAATTTTTTTCATGCCACTGGGAAATAAGATATACAGGCACTGGGGTGTAGAAATCAATCTTGCCCTACTAGACAGTTAGAGAGACTATGGGGGAGGATATAAGAGAGAGCAAATTGGTGAAAAACATATTCAGTAGGCATTTGGGGTGAGGGTAGGTGAAAGACAGGGAGAAAATTTGTAACTCAAAATCCCGTGGAAACAAATGTTGAAAACTAAAAATAAACTGTTTTTTAAAAATAAGAGTTATCCCTACTTTATAGTTTAGGCAACTGAAACAGATGAAGTTTAAGTGACATGCCCAAGGTCACACAGCTAGTAAGTATCTGAGGCCAAATTTGAATTCAGGCCTTATTGTCTTTAGCACTAGCACTCTTATCTATTGTGTCATGGTCAGGAATAGGAATTATCTTTTGTTTCTTGAAATAATTGGAAGTTCAGGGGTCACAAGTCAGAGAGTTCTTTTGAAAGACTCTTCAATTGCAATCAGAATTTAATACTCTTTAAGGTTATAAGCTATTTGTGACTGTATAGTAATTGCTCTTTTACAGACCTCTGGAAGTCCTACTTTGATGCTAATTCTTTTTGTCTCTAATTTTTTGACTGTATCATATTCATTAACTAGTCCTCTGAGTCAGTAAGGTAGTAGAAGGGTTTATTTTGGTTTCCAACCTAGCATATAGAAAGGTGACCTTAAAGCCAAAAAGACCTGGGATCCAGTCCTGTTTCTGATACCTTACTCACTATGTGACCAAGGGGAAGTCACTTAAGCTTTCATTGCACTATGCAACTTTTGAAGACTATAGGTAACAGAAAAGGTATTGACTTGAATTGCAAGAGGAAATTTCTTTACCTGGGAGTCCCCTATACCAATAAGATCACAGATTCAGTCCTTACATGACTCCCTCTCCTCAATACAAGCAGTTATTGATGTGGCACAGGAGCTAAGGAAAGTGGGAACTAAATATGTAAATCTGAAGGTTATTTACACAGAGATGATAAGTGAACCCAATTCTGTTGCACTGATAAGATGCCCAAGAGAGAGTATAGTAAGAGAAGAGGAGAATCCTCTCAGGGTTACAGCCAAAGTTAGAAGAATGAGTTATGGTTGATGTTCCAGAAAAGGAGAGTGAGAAGAAGCAGTCAGACAGATAAGGAGAAATGCAAGAAAGCAGTCTCACAGTAATCCAAAGAGGCAAGACTTTCTGGTTTTTTTTTTGTAATAAATTTTATTTATTTTCTTGTTTACATCATTCATTTTCATGAGATTTTTGAATTACAAATTTTCTCCCTGTCTTTCTCCTACCCCAACCCCAAAACAGCAACCCCATTGTAGAGCCCTTCCCCTGGTCTGCTCTCTAACTTTCTGGTAGGGCAGGGAGGGT
>CM053599.1:132470739-132493535 GCA_028646575.1 Pseudocheirus occidentalis | reverse complement strand
ATTTGGTGTGGGAGTTCTGAATTCTGGGCTGTCTTCCTCCCATTCCATGCTTTGATCCTTTTTGTCCAAAAAAAAGGATTCTAGAGTTTTATTGGTGTTCTTATTTTGCTTCCTTTTCCTCATGTTGGCCAGTCAATTATTTGGTTGGGTTTTTTTTAGCTCTGTGAAACTCTGCTTCCAGGGGGGAAACCTCTGTTCCAAATCGCTGGGGTTTTCCCAGCTGCTGGAGCTATTGGGGGGGTGTTGCCAGTCCCTCCAGCTTTGGCTTGCTGAAAGCACACCCCAGGACCACCACCCAAGACCACAATCTGGATCCAGGCTGCTCAACACAAGAGTACTTGGCCATGATCAATTGATTCAGCCCCCCTGAGGAGTCTGTAGGCCAGGGGCTCTGAAGCAGCCTGGTGGGGACTGCCGCTAGTTCCAGTAGTTCCCTTCCCCCACTGCTTCCTCACCCCGGGGGCAGATTGGCCAAACTGCTTTTTGACCCCCAAATTAATTTTCAAAGTTTCACTTTCACTAACTATCTCTGACCTTGGTTTGTGGGATTTGAAGATCCCCTCAGGCATGTGCTTTAGATCTTCTCTGAAGTAGACTCAAGCTGCAGCTTGGGAGGCTCAGCTCCTCCTGGCCACTCTGGGGCCTGGCCTGGCTGAGGCTGTGGTTTTGGGCTGGGCCTGTCTCATCTCCAGGGTGAGCTGCCTCTCTCCTCTCCCGTTCCTCACACCTTGGCAGTTGTGAAGGTGCTGGAGGCTGTAGATCCGCTCCTCTGCAGACTGGCTGCAACGCAACTCAGCTCAGCTCAGCCCGGCTCCTTCCCACCTCCCCAAGCCTGGCCGCAGTCTCGGCTTCAGGCTGGGCCAGCCTCCACTCCCAGCTGCCGGGGTGAGCCCCTGCTGCCAAGCTGCCTTCAGCGAGAGATGTGTTTTCCGTATTTTTGTGAATCTGAGTGTCCTAGACTTTGTCTGGGCTCAAATTTTATGGATGTTTAGGGTGCAGGACCTTGCTGCTTCTACGCCGCCCTCTTGGCTCCGCCCCCCCACCCAGCTCTGTTGTTAATAATACCAGAACCACAAGTTTTGAGCTGGTTTTCACCACACAGACTAGTCCTTGGAGAAGCAAAATTTGAAAGGCTGTACTAACTTGCTCTGTAAATGATTTTCAGCTATGTTTCTTTGTCTCTGAACTTGGTTCAGAAATTCAGCTGGCCTGTAATAAAATAAATTCAGAAATTTTATTTTCCCACTAATCACTAAATGCCAATAACTCTTTCTTTGCCTCCCTTGTAGTAGGGTGGGGAAATTATAACAATTGTAATCATTCTCTTGTTGGTCATATTTCCGTACTTGTTGGTTATTTTATTTTTATAGCTTATTATTATAACATATATACAATATAACATATAATATGTGCATATAAAATATATATTACTAATATGTTACTCTTTTCCTGCTTGAGTATTTCTTCTGTGGATTTTGCCTTCAATATAGTTTATTAGTAGGCTCCTCTGTTTCCTCCATATTACTGAAACTACTCCTATACTCTCAGGGAACTTTGTGGAACATACTATCAGAGAGAATGTATGAAGAGGTCATGAGGATGGAATGTAGGTTAGAAGCCAGAGCATGAGAATATGATCTATGACTCCACAGTTAACGTAAACTACTTTTAATGTAAACAGCAAAAGAAGCTCTAACTATCCCATGGGAAAACTTGCATTTAACCATGGGCCATCCCTGGCCCTATTCTTTTTGTTCTGTTTCTATATAACACCTGGATGGACCCGAGGGTGGTACAGATGTCTACCATACTCTTCTGCCACCAAGTAGGATGACTGGCTTCATGAGTAAGTACCCCCCTCCCCCAAATAAAATCTACTGAATTCTATGCTGGTGTAGACCACCCTTTTTTTTCATATCACATTATTTTCTTGGAGAGTCTATCACTCTATCATTAGCATAATCAGGGCAGAAAAGATCTGCCAACTTACAGTAAGTCATTTTACCTATCTGGTCCCTACTTCCCTCATCCATAAAAAGGATTTGGTTCAGATGATGTTAAAAAATGCCTACCAATTTTTACTCTATGATCCTAAGATTCTTCTTATTTGGATATTTCCCTATTAAGGTTAATGCAGTGAATGGAGTGATGACCCTGAAGTCAGGGAGAACAAAATTCAATCCCAACCTCAGAACTTTAGTAGCTGTGTCACCCTGGGCAGGTCACTTAACTTCTTCTGCCTGCCTCATTTTCCTCAACTCTAAAATGGAGATAACAAAAGCACCTCCTACTTTTCAGGGTTGTTGTAAAGATCAAATGAGAATATTTGTAAAGTGCTTTGTAAGGTATATTGCACTTAGTAAGTCCTTAATAAATCCTTGTTCCTTCCCCTTCTCTATGATTCTTATATAAAACAAATGAAACTGAATATATAGAGGTGAAAAGTCAGAAGAGGGAAAAACAGAATACAACTGTGCTTGATAGTTCATTTTCACCTAGTGCTTTTGTTTCTGTTTCCACCTATTTGGGTGGATCTATTGGGTCCTAGCCACCACTAATCCAGCCTAACTAGTCACTGTTTAATCTTGAATTGTGCTAACTTGGATTCCAGTTTCAGTACCAATACTAACTTATTGGGTGATTTGGGTTAAGTCTTAATTTCTCTAAGTCTAAATTTTGCTGAACTATAATTCAGGATAGAAGTACATGTCCATTTCACATAGTTCTTGCAAAGATTAAATGAGATAATGGATTTGAAATTACTTTGAAAAGCATAAAGGACCCTAGAAATGTAAAATAATAATAATAATAATAAAGCATTTCTACTAATCCAAGATATAAACAGTAAAATTCATCAGTGTTCAGAGGAAAGAAAAGTTTTCTGTGTGTGAAACGAAAGAGTTCAGAGTCTGAGTCTGAGATCAGAAAAGGTCTTTATTCTTTCGCATGAGAAAGGGCACTCCCTCTGTTGCTTAAAAGGTATCTGCCAAGGTATGCAACATGTCGAAGCTGGTGGGCTTCTCTTGTCCTGATCCTAACTCTATCTCTAACACCTGTCCTACCTCCCCATTGGTTGGTAAGGTAAGCTCACAATCTTTCTAATTGGAGCAAAGCAGTTTCAATCCTTTATTATGTATTTCCTTTCACCAAATTTGGATGTGCCCCATTAGAAGTGGACTAATATGGTTTTCTTTCAAATTACCTCATTTCTAGGAAATCATGAGTTACTCACAAGACTGAACTGGTTTACAAAGTATGGAGAAGAGATAGGATTGTAAAGGGAGTTAAAAGAAATGAGGAAACTTCACTGTGAGTCATCTCTCACATCTGTGAACTGTAATGTTCAGGGAAGATGTTAAGAGAAATGGAAAAACTTGAAGTGACCCTCAAAAAAACATCTAAACAATTGGATAGATAACCTGAGAGGCTAGATTAAAAGGCTTTAGATATCAGGGAACACTGGAGTATAAATATAATCAACTCTTTATTGATGAAAAATTGGTTATTGGGTTTGAGACTTGTGATAAAGATGGATGATAAACTCAATCAAGAGTGAACATCAGAAAGTAGGTAGAGACAAACAGAAGCATAATATATGCATCAGCAGGGAAATTTGTAACAGACCACATTCTTTGGGTTCTATAGAAAAAGTTATTGACCAATTGAGTATAGGCAGGAAATAAAAAAAAAAGAAAATATATTCCACAAAGATATTCTCTTTTCCTTATCTGAAAAACAGAACATAGAAGTGATTCAAGAAGTGAATTACTGAAATAGTTCAATAAATCTGTGAGCTCAGCAAAGCTGGTACTCCTTCCAAGAACTCAGATTACAACCAATCCATGTCTGCTCATATTGGGCAATCCTTATCCAGGTATGGGAAGACTACCTACTTACTCAATTTCTCTTGATATAGTAATACTATTGATGGAGTGTGCAGGCTGTCCAGTTATTCCTCTCTCTTCCCAGTGAAGACCCTGTCTTTATTTTTTTTTCTCATAGATTTCTTTGATAATAACTTTTGAGAACTCCCTCTTAATTCCAATTTATTAATATTTTCCAATCCAACTCCAATTCTTTGGTGCAGAAAATTAGCAAAAATTAAAATGGCCAAACATTCCATGGGACAAATCCTGCAAGAGATTCCCTGAGTCCCCTAACGTGTGGTAGGAGCCCAACGCAATTACTATTGAAAATATGTGGATCCAAAACAAAAACAGAGCAGCGAAGATGGTTTTTTTTTTTGCTCTAAATCTACAATAGCCCTACTAATTAGACATCTTTGGCAATAATAGAAGGCATTCACCATACTTGCCTACTCACCTATGCCTTGGGACACTGGGAAGAATCTCAAGTCCAAATCACTTCAAAAAAGTTTCATCATCCCAATAACACCTACCTAAATTTTAACTCAATTGCTTTCGTGCTATTATTTGGCTTTGCATCCATAATTTGATAGCTTAGCAAACTGTGTTGTTGTTGTTTTTTGTTAATCACAGAATGCTAGAATGAGCAATTTCATTTTTCCCAAAGTCAATATTATGAAAAAAAATAAAAGCAAAAAATGTGTGCTTTTATTTAGACCTTTGTTTAACTCAAGTTGGGATCTCCCAGTGAAGAAAATCCACCTACTGATGTAAATTCACAATTCCCCTTTAACTTTCAATGAATTCTCTATACCCTTCAGGAAAACAGATATACTAAATCTACTATAGTCTCCTCAGGTTCCCCCTTTTCCTACCCTCTCAGCAGAGGACCTTACCTTATACCTTATTGGGAAAAATAAAAGTTATTAGTTGCTTCTTTTCTCCTCTTTTAACCTCTTAACATCCCAAATTATCTTATCTTTCACTATAGACCCTGATGAAACCGTGTCTCTTACTTTCACCAAGGCCAATTCTTCTATATGTACTTTTTTTTGGAGGGAGGAAAGGCAGGTCAATTGGGGTTAAGTGACTTGCCCAAAGTCACACAACTAGTAAGTGTTAAGTGTCTGAGGCCAGATTTGAATTCAGGTCCTCCTGACTTCAGGGCTGGTGTTCTATTCACTGCTCCACCTAGCCATCCCTCTATAGGTACTTTCTGTGCTATCCTCTTCTGGCTCCTCCAGTAAATTTATAATCAGATTCTCTACTAGACCATAGCCTTTGCTCCTCTAATCTTCAATCTCATTAACTATTATTCCTTTTTTACTATCTACAAATATACCTATCTCCACTGCTAAAAAAAAAAACCTCACTAGATCCTACCATCTCCACTAGCTATCATCCTATTCCCAATTGATGATTAATGATAGTAATAGATTTCCATTGTCTGTGGGTGGGAGTGGGAGGATATTTGAACTGGTACTGCATTTACATGTGAAAATATTGTTTCCTTCATTAAAAAATGGAAACTCTTTGAGGGCAAGGACTATTTTGCTTCTGTCTCTGCATTCCAATGTTAAGCAAAGTGCTAGACACATAGAAGGCATTGAATAAACATTTGTTGATCAATTGATTTAAGATTCTGGAACTGTAAACAGGAAGTTTGAATCTAACCTCAGATACTTACCAGGTATATATATATGACCTAGACGAATCACTTAACCTCTCTCAACCTCAGTTTCTTCATCTGTCAAATGAGGGGGTTGGACACAATAGCTTCTGAAGGTCTGTCCCAAACTAACTCTATAATATTATGATTTGTGTCTTAGAGATTTGCAGGGCACTAAGAAATTTAAGTGACTTGCTCATGGTCACATCATAATGAATCAGAGCTGGGACTAGAATTCAGATCTTTCAGATTCCATGGCCCGTTTTCTAACACTACAATATATGGTGTCTCCGTTGTTATTTTTAAACCTTTTTCCAAGATACATTCTTTTTTTAAAACATGTAAGAATGTAATTTTTTTTGGAGGGGGGAAGGCACGGTAATTGGGGTTGTGACTTGCCCATGGTCACACTGCTAATAAGTATCAAGTATCTGAGGCCAGATTTTAACTCAGATGCTCCTGACTCCAGTATCAGTGCTCCATTTCCTGCACCACCTAAATGCCCCCACCTTTTTTTGGAGGGGGGAAGGCAAGGCAATTGGTTTTAAGTGACTTGTGTAATTTTGTTTTATTACTTTGACCAATCTTGTGATTTTATTGATGTAGGTAACTCTTCATGATCAAATTTCCCCCTACCAGTGAAAATTTTCAGCTGTTTGTCAACTTAAAATCCTGAGTTGCCTGGGGAACTGCGAAGCTTAAGTGATTCACAGGGAGTCACACAGTCAATATGGGTCAGAGATGAGACCTAAACTCAACTCCTCCTGACTATGAATTTGACTTATTAGTTCATACTACCTCTGCTTTTTTTTTACTCTTTTCAAAAATATGTTCCTTTTGCAATAAATATTAACATAAATATAAGCAGCCAATGCATAGAAAATATCCACACAAAGGAAAAGTCTTCACCTACAAAAATTCAATATAATTAATAATCAAAACAGTCAATGAAATAAATCTATAGTAGAGGGAACTAGGTTCAGGGAGATTGGCTCTAAGTTATAGAGTCCTTCCTGCCTAAGAGACAAAGGAATGATAAAGATGGCATAAATAATAAATGCTGAGGAATAACTAGTTCCAGAAAAATAAACATTCAAACACAATTAAATAAGAAAAAAGCATTTTGCTGAATTTTCATTGTTACCCATCTGGACTCCTGGATATAGCACAAGCCAAAGGATTTGGAACAGCAGCCTCACACATGGATTCTGATGACACCATCAACACTAGATTCTAGTAACTTCCCTTAGAATACCTTGTTTTCCCTGGTGGAGCCATCCATGTCTATTCTTGGCATGTGCCAAGTCATGCAGGTGACAGAAGGACTGTCAAAGGATCTGTTCCAAGCTCCATTGTTGTTATATAACTTATAAAGCTCATATTCAACTTAGTCATCTGTCCCTCAATTCTGACAGAAAACTTAATTTTCTTTCTGTCACACACTTAGGATCAAAGAATCACATATTCCTTTAAACTGAAAAAGATTTCCTAAGTGAATATAGTAGAATCTCATTTTATAAAGAAGGAAACCAATGTCCATAAAGAAGAGACCACCTATCATCTATTAAGCATTAAAGAAAATACTTTAAAAATCTTCACCTTAGTTATGTCATTTAAATATTTTTGTATTTTGAGTTAGTAAGAAGAGCTAGCATTTATAGTATATAACACTTTAAAATTTACTAAGTGATATATTTGTATACTCACACACAAATGTGTATATGTGTGTGTGTATGTGTCTGTGTGTATATGATCAAATTAAAGACCCAGCTCTTTTTTTCTCCTTGCCCAATACTAAAATATGCCACACCTCTGAGAATTATACAATATCATATTTAAATCTCAGAAGCTATTTTATCCAAATCATACTTGAACAAGAATCTTCTCTACATGTCCCCCCACATCTGATCATCCATCCTTTGCTTCAAATCTTCAGTAAAGGGGAACCTACTATTTTCTGAGTCACTCAATTTCATTTTTGGATAAGTCTAAGTGTTAAGGGTATTTTATTTCACATCAAGGCTAAATCTTCTAAAACATCAATCTATTTCTCCAGTTCTATCCCTGGAGGTCTAGCTGAACAAGTCTAATCTCCTATTCAAACGACAGTCCTTCAGATACTTGAAAGGAGCTTCTATGCCCCACTCATTTTATCTTGAATTTTCAGTCTAAATATGCTATTCCCTAATTTATAGCACTGGACACAGAACTGAACACAAAATATACTTATTATTATTTTCTAATTCTTCTCATAATGATATTTTTAGTACCTCGGTCTTCTTATCTTGTTAGATAGATTTCAGGTATGAATGCTCCTAAAACAAGTTGTTATCTTATTATTATAAAATGTTTTCTTTAAAGTGTTTATACTTTCTGTAGTGAGATATATTTTATAATACATAATTTTTATGTATAAAATTTGTATACATAATAAATATATGATATAAATACATATAATTGTATGGAAGGATCATTGTTGTTCTTTTTATGATAAATTGGGATATCTTCTACTAAGAAAGAAATAAACCATCTTGTGTATGAGAGGAAGTTGGTAAACAGCATTCCTAGTAATTGATGTGAAATATTTGAGTCAAAAATAATGCATCTGAGGGGTGGAGCCAAGATGGCTGCATAGAAGCAGCAAAGTTTTGCAGCTCCCACACAGCCACCTTAAATACCCATAAAATACAACTCTAAACACATTTTAGGGCTCAAAAACTAACAAAAATACAGAAAACACATCTCTTGCTGAAGGCAGCTCAGCAGTTGGGGCTCAGCACGGCAGGCTGGGAGCCAAAACCAGCCCAGCTCTAAACCGTGGCCTGGCCCAAGGGTGGTCAAGAGGAGCCATAGCTGGAGTCTACAGGAGAGCAGGTACGAGGCACCTGGGGCAGTTTCCACATTTATCAAGCCAGGAGAAATAAGGCTAAGAGAAAGGTCAGTGGAATTCAAGCTAAATTTGGGGGGAGAAAAGCAGTGTGGCCAAACTGGCGCCAGGGCAGGGAAGCAACAGGAAGCTACGGGAAGTATCAGGAATGACTGAAAGCAGCAACTGCCTCCACTGGGCTGCTTCAGAGCTCCTGGACTGCAGATTGCAGGGAGGCTAAGATAATCGATCAGGGCCAACAGCTCTTGTGTTGAGCAGCCTGGATCCAGATTGTGGTATCAGGTGGTGGTCCTGGGGTGTGCTTTCAGTGAGCCAAAGCTGGTGGGGGCTGCAGCACTCCCCTAATAGCTACAGCAGCTGTGAAAACCCCAGCAATTTGGGACAGAGTTCCACAGAGCTAAAAAAACCAACCAATTAATTGACTGGCCAGTATGAGCAGGAAAAAGAAGCAAAGTAAGAACAGCAATAAAACTCTAGAATCATTTTGGGGGGACAAAAAGGATTAAAACAAGAAACGGGAGGAAGACAACACAGTCAGAACTCCCACACCAAATGCTTCCAAGAAATGTGAAGATTGCCTACAAGCCATATGTAAACTTAAAAAGGATTTAAAAACCAAATAAGAGAAGTGGAGGAAAAATAGGGAAGAGAAATGAGAATGATGCAAGAAAATCATAAAAAGAGAGTCAACAACCTGACTTAAGAAAACAACACCTTAAAGAAAAAATTAACTTAAATGGCAAAAGAGGCCCAAAAAGCCAATGAGGAGAAGAATGCCTTAAAAAGCCAAATTTGCCAGATGGAAAAAAAGCTCACTGAAGAGAATAATTCCTTCAGAATTAGAATGGAGCAAGTGGAAACTAAGGACTTTATGAGAAACCAAGATACTATTAAACAGTTACAAACAAATGAAAAAATAGAAAGCAATGTGAAATATCTCCTTGAAAAAACTACCAACCTGGAAAATAGAACCAGGAGAGACAATTTGAAAGTTATTGGTCTACCTGAAAACCATGATCCAAAAAAGAACTTGGAAAGCATCTTTCAAGAAATTCTCAAGGAAAAATGCCCTGATGTTTTAGAATCAGAGGGTAAAATAGAACTTGAAAGAATTCACTGATCACCTCCTGAAAAAGATGCTCAAAAGAAAATTCCTAGAAATGTTATAGCCAGGTTTCAGAATCCCCAGATCAAGGAGAAAATATTACAGACTGCCAAGAAAAAACAATTTGATTACTGTGGAAACACAATTAGGATAACCCAGGATCTGGCAGCTTCTACACTGAAGGACTGAAAGGCCTGTAATATCTTGGAGATCAAGGGAGCTGGGATTAAAACCAAGAATCACCTCCCCAGCAAAATTGAGCATAATGTTCCAGTGGAAAATATGGTCATTCAGTGAGGTGGAGGACTTTCAAACATTCTTGCTGAAAAAAACCAGAAATGAATAGATAATTTGTCATTCAAACACAAGATGCATGAGAAGGTAAACATGGGAAAGAAATCCTAAGGAACTTATCAAAGTTGCACTATTTACATGCCAATATGGAAAAACAATAATAGTAACTTATGAAATTTTTCTTAGTATGAGGATGGGTGAAGGGAATACAAATACACACACATACGCACACACATACATGCCTACACATATGTCTATATAGGCGGCTATATATGCATATGAATACATATCTGAGCATGTGTGTATATATGTACATAGAGGGTACAGGATCAATTGAATATGAAAGGATGATACTTTAGAAGGTGAAATTCTGAGGTGGGAGAGGACTAGAATGAGAAGAGACAGGGAGAGACAAAATGGGGTTAATCATCCCATATAGAAAAGGCAAGGGATGACTGCTGCAACTTTACTTTCATTTACTCTCATTGAATTTGGCTTATAGAAGGAACAACATAAACTCTAAACTCGGTATTATGCCACACAGGAGAGTAGGGGGCATGGAGATGAGAGGCAGGATGACAGAGGGGACGGAAGGGTCTGGGAGAGAGAGGGTTGCTGGAAGCACACACTTCAGTAAAGAGACAAGGACAGGTTAGAGAACAGAACGAGGAGGGGCGGGATAGGAAGGAGGGACATATAATCAGCCTCTCACAATATGTCCACTGTGGAGATGTCCTGCATAATTATACATGTACAGCCTGTATTGAACTGCTTGTCCTTCCAGTGGGGGTGAGTGACAAGGGAGGAACCAAAAGAATCTAGAATTTAAAGGTGTACAATACATGCAACTGGGAATTAAGATATGCAGGGACTGGGGTAGGGAGACCCTCCCTGCCCTACCAGAAAGTTAGAGGGGTGTTAGAGGAGGGCACAAAAGAGAGCAGATCAGGGGAGAGGCTTTACAGTTGGATCTCTGTTTTGGGGTTGGGAGTAGGGGAAAGACGGGGAGAAAATTTGCAACTCAAAATCTCATGAAAATGAATGATGTAAACAAAAAAATAAATTTTAAAAATTAAAAAAATTATGAATCTTTTTTGGCCT
The DNA here is from genome assembly GCA_028646575.1 of Pseudocheirus occidentalis. Lineage (NCBI taxonomy): Eukaryota > Metazoa > Chordata > Mammalia > Diprotodontia > Pseudocheiridae > Pseudocheirus > Pseudocheirus occidentalis. The sequence goes on along the minus strand of CM053599.1, from coordinate 132,482,613 downwards.
CATGGCTTTCTAGTCTTGAAGTGAACATAACCTTTACTTTCTTCATTGGATTGTTCCATCATTCATTAAAAGTGCTCAAACTTTTTTGTATTATATTTAATCCAACTTGCCTTTCAATTTTGTTGTATTTTTTGCAACAGTATGAACTAGGAATTTTCTCCATCTTCATTCTTTAGGAATTCCCTACCTCCTCTGATTTCTCTGCTTCCCAGGCTTTTACAATAAGCTTTTTTGTTTGTTTATGATTAATTGCTTATTTGGCTCTTTTAAGTTTCTTAACTCTTTGACTTTTGCTTTTCAATGCTGATTAAGGGAATCTAGGATTTCAAATATACTTTTGTTTTCCAGATTCCATTCTAAATGTTATTTTTCTTGCTGCCTTTACTTCTGGCATTTTTTTTATTTCATGTAATGCCTAGATCTGAAGCTAATCTTTCAGGGTCTTTCTGCAAATTTTCAATAATCAGTTCAAAGTTGATTCCTTTCCTTGAGAGTATTCCTTGGTATCTCAACCTTTTCTTCCATCATTTTTAAGAAGGCAGAAGGTGCCATATAAATTGCTGCATGTAGTCCTGAAATACATTTTTGTAATTTCTGTCCAAACTGGGGAAGAATTTATGATCATTATAGTACATTTGAGGGTCTTAAAATTATTTTTGTTTTGGTATAGTTTGTTTTCTAGATGGATTTTTGTTATCATACTCAAAAAAGAACTTTTCAAAATTCCAGTTTAAGTAGGTCCCTCTCCTCTTCTAAACAGTTTTAAGCTTTATTATTGTCTTTGTCAGTAATTGTGTTATAAGATAGAATTTCTGGAGTTTGTGGCTTTCAAAGGTATCATTCTCTTTCATTTTTGTCTCTTTGGATTTTAGTAGCTTTTCAATTTCAGCCTTTATTTCATAATCTGGAATTAGGGGTAAAGTTATTTCTTACAATTATACTGCCTTGATCTGCTTTATTTTGTGTAACTTGGAATATAGGTTGTCAAAACTCAACATAAAATTTTTACCAGTTAGCTAAGTTTCCAATGTTGCTATGATATAGTACTGGTACGGAATGAAAAAATTTACATATTCAGGCCAAATTCGTATGCACATGTAGTTTACCTACTTTACTGGCAAGTATAATCTGAGTAGAAACCTTTTTTGGAAGGTGCAGAATTTTTTTTTCTAAATTTTGTACTAGTGGACCCTTACCTTCTTGTGCTCCTAGAACATAAAGGTGTTCTGCTCCCTGTGCTATCTTCTGTGTCAAGCTGATCTGTCATGTCAGTCTTGAGTAGAGCCAACCTGCAATTCCATGCCACCTATTTCTTTAGTAGTTAGGAACAATTGCAAAATATTAGCTATCCAAATCAGAGGTATTGGTAGAGCCCTATTCACTAGGGTTTCAAGGTTCCTGTCAGACCGTCAGGCACTGGGTTAGGTGCTGGAGATACAAGTACAATAAATGAAATAATCCCTACTTGCACAGAGTCTACATTCAAATAAGGGTGGAGAAGCACATAACTCAGCCTGTACCTTCGTGGCTACCATTTAATCTCAAGGCATACTAAGTACTTACTGTACATCACTCTATCTGGCATTCTACTATTTTGCTTTCCTCTTCCCATGAAAAGGACAACGGATTCGACTCTACAATAGTTATTGTTGTTGTTGATATTATTATTATTACTCTTCTTTACCTTTACTATACTGTAGATTAGTGATAGAACCCTTCTTATGACTAAAGTGCTCTAAATTCCAGGCCGATGGTCTTTTCCACTATACCTTCTTGCCCTCCCTCAAGTTTTAGGAAACAAAATGAATTTCTGAAACAAAAGAAGGAAAAACCAATGCCAAGCAATAAGACTGACTAATTCAAATCTCTTACTTAACATAAAGCCATCTGAAATATTTAAACCAGTACAGTTTTAAATTTAAAAAGGAAATTTCACTAGAGGTTCAAAATTCATACCAATTCAAGACAATTCTTCACTATTGAGTTCTGAGGGACATTAGTAGAGTGAGATACAGGCAGCATTGTGAGGGAGTTAAAGTGTGAAGAAAAAAGGAATTTGGATTATATAGACTTGAACTATGGGAAAGGTTGAAATGCATTTAAGAAAGCAATAAAGGCTAGTGAACCAGAAACCCCCTGCTCACTTATGATAAAATATCTAGTTAATACCAAATAAAAGATTCAAATAGACTTGTTATGGTTCTTTAGAAAGTCACTATAAAATAATGCCGATATTCCTTTTTTAAATACCTTCACAAATAAAATGTTGCCTTTAAAAAGGAAGATTGGCTGTGGTAAGTAAGCAGCTTAGGTAAAAGCAAAGGGGTATTAGATAAACTTAATTTCTGAACTTTGCAGAGGGTAGAATTGTAATCCTCAACTCTATTCCAAGAACCACTGGAAACAAGAGTTATTGTTTCTATTACATACATACAGAAAGACATACCACCACCACCACCACCACCACACACTCACATACCACATATACACAGAGAGCATGACCCCCTTATCAGGAATCACTTGGGATGCAGTGCTCCACTTAAGAGAATTTTTCCAGGTAACTGCCTTCCCCAGAGAATAAAACGGGCTTTGACTGTGCAAAGTTGTTCCTTATGGGAGAATGTAGTTGCAAATGGGTGGTTTCAGAACCAAAACATTTTATTTGAACAATTTTGGATGCAATCATTTATTAAAAAAAACATACCACACATTTTCCTGTCTTTTAAAATGTAGTATACTGAAGAGAACCTAAGCTTTTCTTATAGGCAGGGTAATGCAAAAGAAAGAGCATTTGGCTTAAAGTTAGGACATTTTGCTACTAACCAGGCAGGGAACTATGGAGAAGTCAATGGCACTTATACATGATGATTTCCCAAGTTCCCAATATAATATTCTATAATCAGCATGAGCATTAATTAGTGCCCTTTGTCACAATATCCTCAGTAGATACTAGGATAGGAGGTTGTTCAGAGTAACCTTCTTTGTGAAGTAGGAGTAACCTTCTTTGCATGGGGAAGCTAGTATACTTTGGCACAAAGAAGGTAATTGTCTTAGCTTGATTTAAGGTGCTAAAGAGGAATACAAATATTCTACAGATATTATATAGGATCTATATGGAGATATTCTTTAATTTGATATTCAATCTTTCATCTCCTATACGTTTTGCATGCTAAATCTCATTACCTGGAATATACATCAGCTTTGTTTGTTATAACAGCAAGCACCCTAGTATACCCAGGATGGCTGCTATCACAGGCTCTTTGATCTGCTTTTCTAAAGGAAAGCAACTCAAAAGGGGTTAACAATCTTACTCTAATCAAACATATGTATCACTTACTTAGTTAAGGGTGAAAAAGCAGGCACCCTGAACTTCAGAAAATATAAACAGAAATTACAAGCAGACAAAAATACAGAGAAAATAACACAGTTCGACAGACTAACAGACAGGGCTTCTAGCTGTTTGGCCATTATACACATATATAGTTAGTTAGCAGAGAGGGAAGCACCAATATCTGGATTTTCAAAGCAAGGGGTGGGGAGTGGGGCTCAATGGCTACCTAGAGTCTCATCTGACAAAATCACACAACTCTTCCCATAAGTGAGCACCAAAGCAAAACCTCACCGCAAGGAGTATATATAGTCTTCTCCAGGGTCAGAGGACATCACAACCTTCATAACACACTTCCTAATTACAAAGTAACAAAACATGTGGACCCTTCTGAAAAACAAGCCTTCCTTAAGCAAGCTTCTCTTATTGGGCCCCAAGTCAGACCCATTAAGGGTCAGAGAAGCTCTTCAAATTCCCTAGGTCTACTAAGGAGCAGAGACGATCTTCAGATTTCCTTACAATTACACTTCTGCTTCTTGGAGTTTCTCTTTCACTTACTTCAAGCCTCAGCTTAGGGGCCATCTCCTCAATTCAACTTTTCTTGCTATTTCCAGTGCTGGGCACATAATAGGCTTTGAATAAATACTTGTACATTGATGTTAGTGCTTTTATACTCCTCAGATTCTCTTGTTTGCTTATCTGTGTACATGTTGTATCTCCTTAGTAGAATGTAAGCTCCCTGAAGGCAAGGACCATGGGGGATTTTGTCTTCGTATCGCTAGCACCCAGCACAATGCCTTGCACATAGTGCTGATTATGTGTGGGTTGAATTAGACTGAATTTAATTGGACTCAGGATTCCTCAAAGTGCAAAGATCTAATGGTCTTCAATAATATGAACACATCTTGTAAAGATTTTTCATTATCACCATAGGAAGAGATTCTCTGAGGCCCACAGAGGAATATGGTTACCAAGAGCTGATTGAATACTGAAAGGAGGCAACCATGGGAATATATGGGATCTGTTTACATGGATATAGACAGAAACAGTACATATACCCATCTATGATGAACAGTATGGATCTAGATTTGCCCCAAAGATAATAGATTAACAGAAATTGGTACTTCTAAACAGTATTATTTAATATTTGCACTATTTATCTTACACAATTGTTGAAAGAAAATATTTTTTAAATCTCAAGGAATTATAGAAATATGAGAAGGAAGAGGAGGAGGAGGAGAAGGCAGGAGAAAGTAAAGAAAGATAAAGAAGTGGAAGGAGGAGTTTATATCTGACTATATCATTCTCTCACTTCATAAACTCAATTGGCACCCTACTGTCTGTAGAATAAAATATTAGCTCCTAAATATTCTTCACAATTTTGATCTCTTGGTCTCTTTCTCCCTTTTACTCCTAAACTTATTCTTTCTTACCATGACCTCCACCGCTTCCATTCATCACCCATAATTTGGCCTCATTTTACTCCTTTCACAGTCTAGACCAGTGGTTCTCAGCCTATGGGTCATGACCCCTTTGGGGGTCAAATGACCCTTTCACAGGGGTCACCCAAGACCATCAGAAAACACATATTTCTGATGGTCTTAGGAACTGAGACACTGCTCCTTTGTCTCCAGGATGGTCCTCCCACATGCAGATATGCCCACATACGAGTATTCAAGGGTCATGGCATTAGGAAGGTTGAGAAACACTGGTCTAGATCTTCACAGTTAATGCATATTCAACTATGTACTTTCTGATCTCTACCAGTGAATCTGTCATCTACTCAGTTTACTTATCTGTAATTAGGAGACTGAAGTAGATGACATGTACGGTACCATCTAGTTCTAAAGCTATGATTCTGTGTCCCACTGTCACTGATTCATTTCCTACCTCCAACCCTGTGCCACCCCTACAATGTCCTCCTCTCAAACTGCAGGATATTAAAGAAACTCATAAATATCATCACCAACAAATCCCAAGCTATTTAATTACTGCTAAACCCTCACAACAATCCTTGGAGTTCTTCATCAATTGATTATTAGACTCCCTAATCCAATCATTCCTCACTTTCTACACTTTACTCAGGCCCCCTATATTACTTCATGTCTCTCAGCAAATCACTGTATCTCCTAACTATGTAGGAAAAACGGAGCTGTCGTGAGGTTCTACTCCTGTCCTTCATATACCAAAACTCCTCTCTTTTCATCCGTCCTCTCCTCCTTTATTGTAGCCTGTTAAGAAGAGATTGTCCCGCTCCTTGACAAGGCTATTCATTCTACTTTGTCCCCTTAATACCATCCCTTCTTTTCTCTAAGAACTTGCCCCAGCAATCATTCTCCCCTGCTCTCATCTTCAGTTTCTCCCTTTTGCTTCATCTTTGCCTTACTGCCCAAAAGAGAAGAAAAAACTCAAGTCTGTCTCATCCATCAAAATAAAAGAATTAAAAACCTAAAACTGGAATTGCCCCCTCCCACTCCAGCTCCATCTATCAATCTTCCAAAGCCTCTCCCTACATCTTTTGAGGGCACTACTCAGTAACCAGGGTTTATCACTTGAGAGTTATACTTGATACTTCCTTTTTCTTGACCCTCCATATAGAATTAGTTGCCAAACCCTATTGATTTTATCTCTGCACCAGTTCCCACATCTGATGTTGCTTTCTCTTCCCAACTTAACATAGACTCTCATAATTTCTCACCTGGATTATTTTAACAGCCCCTTCATTAGTCTCTATCTTCTTAATATCCCTACCACCCAATCAATCTTCTATCTAGCTGCCAAAGCAACCATTCTAAGACACACATTTTAGGAAATTCATGTTACTACCCTGGTTTAAAAAAAAAAGACAATGACTTCTCATTGCTTTAAGAATAAAAGAAAAACTCCTCAGCCTGGATTTTATACATGCGCGTGCACACACACACACACACACACACACACACAATCTGGCCTTAATTCCCCTTTCCAGTTTTATAGTATGTCCTTTTGAACATCCTATATTTTATTCAAATTAAACTTGTAAATGTTCTTCTCAAAGAATTTGTAAATGGTGCCTCAAAGGCAATCTTTTACCTATTTTTATAGTTACATGAAACATCCTTCATGTCTGGAATGTACTTCTTCATCTCTACCACTCAAAACCTAACCTGGCTTTAGGGTTCAGCTCACATGCCACAACTTCCATGAAACCTTTCTTGAAGACCCCCCCCCCCAAATGACACATCACCCAAATCATCAGTGTCTTCTCATTTTCTTTGCACTATCTTGTATTAAAATCTCCATGTGTATGTTGTAGGGCATTTGCATAACAGAAGAAACTTGACTACAGAAAAGTTTTCATTTTTATTTTTTTGTTGCTGTTATTGTTGTTGCTGTTATTTTTGCTTTTTTGGAGGGGGGAAGTCAGGACAATTGGGGTTAAGTGACTTGCCCAAAGCCACATGGCTAGTAGGTGTTAAATGTCTGAGGCTGGACTTGAACTCAGTTCCTCCTGACTCCAGGGCCCATGCTCTATTCACTGCGCCACCTAGCTGCCCCCAAATTTTCATTTTTAGCTGTGCATCATCAATGAGTAGTAAATAGTATGCACTTAATAAATATTTACTGAATTAAATGAAATTGAGTAAAATTACAAGAGCAGTGTTGGGGCTGGGTGTCCTGATTTTATTGGGTCATCAAAACTTCTGCAGAAGCTAGAAAACTAGAAAAGTACAGTTTTTGAGTTACTATTAGTCTTATCAATTTTCAAGGGGCCTTTGTTATGGTCCCTTGTGACCATCCCATTTCACATTGAGATATAATGAAAAGAATTCCACAGGGGAATCAGGAGCCTTGAATTCTACACCAATCTCTCCTCTTAACTTATTCTATACCTTGGGCAAGTCATTTCCCTTCTCCAGCCTTCAATTTCCTCCTTTACAAAAATGATGGAGCTATATAAAATGACCTTTAGGGTCCCTTCCTTCTCCCTGGTACCTAAGACTGGACCTTTCTCTATACTGCATGTCACCACATAGTTGTGCAGTTAGCTTGTGTGAGTAATTAATGTAAGATTTTTTCAGTTAGATCCTAGGTTTATTTCTGATGCTTTAATATGTTGTTATTTATGCTGAAAATAATAATAGCTAATATATATATATATATATATATATATATATATATATATATAAAACACTATGTGCTAAGTGCTATATAAGTGTTTTACAATTATTATATACTTTGATACAACAACCCTAGGAAGTAAGTGCTATTGTTACTTAGCTTCATTTTACAGATGAGGAAACTGAGGCAAATTAAAGGTTAAATTACTTGTCTAGGATCATACAGCTAGTAGTATCTGAGGGCACATTTAAACTCAAATCTTCCTGATTCAACACCTGGCACTACATTCAAAGCTTTGTTGATCCTTTTCTGTTACTGTTTTTGTCATTGACATTGTTTAAGTAGATGACCTCATTCTTATTATTATCCCCATTTTAGAGATAAGGAAACTAAAGCAAAGAGGGGTAAGTGACTTGCCCAAGGTCACACAGCTAGTAAGTGTCTAAGGCTGGATTTGAACTCAGATCTTCCTGACTCCAGTGCCAGCATTCTATCCACTGTGTCACCTGGTAGCATTCTGAAGTCTGTGAGTATCGGATTAAATTTTTTGTGTTCTTATACTGATAAAATTGCTCATGTTCCTATTGATAAACTATAGTAACAGCTAATAATTACATAGTGCTTTAAGGTCAGCAAAGCAGTTTACATAATAATAGATGGCATTTTTATAGTGCTTTTGAGCTTGCAAAGCACTTTAAACATGTAATATTATTTGACACCCGCAATAACAAAGGGAAGAAGGTGCTATTATTATCTTTATTTTACAGATGAGAAAATTGAAACTGAGAGGTTTTACGTGACATGGCCAAAGTGGAACATCTAATTGTCTGCAGCAAGATTTGAACTCAGGTCTTCGAGATGCTTAAGTTCAAGATTCTACTAAACCACCCACTGAGCTATCTCAACATTAATAAAAGAATTAATTTGACTCTTCCACAACGGATTGCATTTATTTCCCAACCTTGCTAAATTTCTCAATTTTATCCAGCATTTAGAAACTTGGTTGATCTTATTTCAATTACTTGTTAGGATCATACATTTAGAGATCGCTCTTACCATGCCACTCTCCTCATTTCACAGTGGAGAGTTACACAAGCAGTAAGTAGAACCATTGGGATATGAACCCAGGTTTTATGATACAAATATAGCTGCCTCTCCACTTTGCATTCCTCTGGATTCTTCCTATTCACTGTCAAAAAACATGATTTTAATATATTGCCAGATAAGGGGTAAGGCCTATTTGGATTTCACATCTCAAATCTTGAACTAAATAGGTAAATGCCAAGACAAAAGGATTTGACTAGATGCTATCTTGATGTGCCTTGTGCTTCTATTCAGACTTCGTCCCCAAAGTAATAGCTGACATTTCTGTAGTTCTTTAAGATTCATGAAGTGCTTAAACATGCTTACAGAAATAATAGCTAGCATTTATACGTTGTTATGGTTGTTGTTCGATCATTTCAGTCGTGTCCAACTCTTTGTGACCCCATTTAGGGCTTTCTTGGCAAAGAAACTGGACTAATTTGCCATTTCCTTCTCTAGCTCTTTTTATATATGAGGAAAATTAGGAAAACAGGATTAAGAGATTTGCCCAGGATCGTGCCCCTAGTAAGTATCTGAGGCAAGATTTGAATTCAGGTCTTGTCTTGCTAACTCTAGATCCAGCCCTCCATCCTCTGCTCTACCTAGCTGCCCCCTAGCATTTATATATCGCTTAATTTTTTTAAGCGCTCTACATATTATCTCATTTGAACCTTACAATAGCATTTTACAGATATGGAAACTAAACCTGAGAGCACATCAGTGACTTGTCCAGGGCCACACAGGTAACAAGTATCTGAGGTAAGATCTGATCTCCTTCATCCCAAGTCCAGACAGAGTTGGTAGGCATACTGCCACTAAGCTGCCCCACGCACATTAGATTATTTTATCTTCATGAAAGCCTTGTGAAGTAGGCATTATTATTATGGCCCCCATTTACAAATGAGGGAAATAAGACTGGTCAAATTATTTTCCCAGGATTACAGAGTTTCTATTGTGTGTCTAAGGAAGGATACAACCCAGACCTTCTTAATTCCAAGTGTCACATTCTATCCACTATGCCACACTGCCTCTTAGTTATCCAGGGATGCCCCATAAATCAAACTGTAAATCCTGCATACTCAACAATTTGCTGAGGATATAGAAATTTTTTTTCCCTAAAAGAAAAAAGGGGGTAGGAATAAGGAGGATAAGTAAAAGTAGGGAGGGGCAGAGAGAGCTAAATTATGTTTCCTTCTGTATTAGTATTATTGATGTTATTCTGAAAAAAAAATACATTCAGTTAAGTAGATTAGAGCAGTATATGGTAATTTGACCAACCAAAATAAAAGATTAAGCAGCAAGGGGAAAGGAAAAAAAAAACAATTTCACCTTAATTAGCTTTTACTCAATTTTAACTGAGTCAACAAAGAGAAGAAAAGTGGGGGAGGAAGGAGAAAAAGAAATCGGATCAAACAAACTCAAGCTGGTTGCTTTTGTTGATGGAGAATCTTGCCCGAGCCATACGGGAAGCCTTGAAAGAAATAAAAACGTACAAACATAGCAAAAGTCTTACAGACATTTATGTAAAACTGAAAGTGAAGAGTGTCTCCCATCTGTTACTGCTTCATAATATGATTCTCTCTAGTATTGTGACTGAAGTACATTTTGATAATTCATTTCTTGGCGCCTATTGTCAGAGATTTGCTTTTTTTAAATTCCCCAACATCCGATGTAGGCAAGGAAGTTGCCTTTATGACTCAGAGTCAATACACATAAATTTCCAAGAGGAAAGGATACATCTAGACAAAGATCCTTTAAAATAAACAAAACAGCAACCTACCTCTCCCCTTGCCTTCCATGTACACACACACACACACACACACACACACACACACACAATTTCTGAAGACTTTAATGCTCCAGGATTTATAGGAGAAAATCAGGGAAGCATCTTTGCTAAGAGCAGACGGGGAGATAGTGCTGTTGCTCACAGATGCACAATTAGAGTTCACCACTCTGTACAGAGGCCACTCTGTAATATACCAGTCCCCTCATTGTCTGCTCCTCCAATTTTCCTAAAGCTCATTAGCAACTCATTAAGAAAGCTAAGCATGCAGCATAAACAGAGGGTCTAAGGTGGGGAGGGGGATTTGAGGGGAGTGGCATGGCAGGGGGAGTTCACACACTGAAAATGACAGTCTAGAGAACAGCCCCATAATTAAGCTAAAAGGTAACTACCATTTACAGCAGTGCCTACAGCACCAAAGTCAAACTTCTTTAGGAATCAAAAGGTTAAAAGAAAGGATGCCATTACTACCAATTGGTTGTTTTATTTCCACATCTTCAAGGCAAGTCACGGGGAGGATTGGTTCTGCTGTATATTTAGAGTCTTTAACCAAAATTGATTCTATTTCAGCTTGGGTCGATGATGTTTTATATCAATGTAAATTTCCTTTTAATGTTTATTTTGCTATCCAATCATTTAACAGTTCAATTTTTAAATGTCTATTAATTTATAGCAGTCTGTGGCCCCACTGCCAAGTAAACAATATTTATCAAATAATTTGATGCACATATATAGTTCAAAATCATAAAATCATAAAAGAAATGAAGAAAAAATATTAAATTAATTCATTAATAACTAAATTATATTTATTATATCACAATATATTTATATAAAATCGATTATGTTAAATATTATATTGATAACTTAATATATTAATACATAAAAATTAATGATAAACATATTATATTTATATATTTAAATACGCAAACACTACAACAGAGCACGATTCATAGATTTGAATCTTAGGGAAGCATATGTCAGGCAAGTACACATGACTTTTTCATTTAAGTTCCTGTTGTTGTGTTTGTCCTTCATTTTCAAAGAGGACTACAGCATCAGGGAAATGATTACATGACTTGTAGGTGACTTTGATTTGAGTGAGGGAGGTCTATACAAGGTCACCAGCCTCACTTTCTCCTCCAGAGCCATCTGGATCCAGTGACCAGATAATCATCAGCACGACTGGAAATGACCCAGGATGCAATGGGAGACCCTGGACATTTTAGGCTAAGGCCTTTTCAGGTTCTCACTCTGAGTGAAGTAATACCCATTCAGTGAATAGGCCTCTTTTGGAAGTAAGTCACGGGATGGCCTCTTTAATTAGAAACAAAAGAAACAAAATCAAACTAGAAGGGGAAGACCCTCAGGGCTGCTGTTCCAAAAAGTAACAGTCACTATGGACATTCACTCCAAGCCTGGAGGGCCCAAAATACAGTTAAGTGGAGCTTGGTCAGAGACCTACTGTGGTGCAATCTATGAGCTTCAGAGTGAACTGTGTTTAAGGTTTGGTGAAAGAAGACAAGAAGGAAGGTAGGAAGGAAGGAAGGAAGGAAGGAAGGAAGGAAGGAAGGAAGGA
>CM053599.1:132448429-132461373 GCA_028646575.1 Pseudocheirus occidentalis | reverse complement strand
CAATCTACCAAAAAATTACTTTATAGAACTAGAAAAAATAGTGACAAAATTCATTTGGAAGAACAAAAAGTCCAGAATATCAAGGCAATTAATGAAAAGAAATGTTAGGGAAGGTGGGCTAGCCGTACCAGATTTTAATCTCTATTATAAAGCAGCAGTCCTCAAAACTGCCTGGTGCTGGCTAAGGAATAGAGTAGTGGATCAATGGAACAGATTGAGTACAAAAGACTCAGTAGTCAATGACTATAGTAACATACTATTTGATAAGCCCAAAGACCCTGGTTTCTGGGTTAAGAATTCACTATTTGACAAAAAATGCTGGGAAAATTGGAATATAGTATGGCAGAAACTGGGCATAGACCATCATCTAATGGCATACACCAAAGTCAAGTCTAAATGGGTGCACAGTCTTGGTATAAAGGCTGATACTTTAAATAATCTGGGGAAGCAAGGAATAGTTTACGTGTCAGATTTATGGAGTAGGGAAAACTTTATGACAAAAGAGTTGAAGAGCATTATAAAATGCAAAATGGATCATCTTGATTACATTAAATTGACAAGTTTCTGTACAAACAAAGCCAATGTAACCAAGATTAAGAGGGAATTCAGAAATTGGGACAGAATATTTACAACCAGTGTCTCTGATAAAGGCCTCATTTCTAAAATATACAGGGAATTAAGAAAAATGTATAAGAATACAAGGGCAAAGGATATGAACAGGCAATTTTCTGAGGTAGAAATTAAAGATATCTTTAAGTATATGGAAAAATGCTCTAAATCACTATTGATTCGAGAAATGCAAATCAAAGAGAGGCTTATATAAATTGATGCTAAGTAAAAAGAGCAGAACCAGGAAAAATTTGTACACAGTCACAAATAAGCCATATTTGTGACGACCAACCTTGATAAACTAGACTCTTCTCAGCAACGCACAGTTAAAAGACAGCTCTACAAGTCTCAGAATGGAAGGAGATATCTACACTCAGAGAAAGATCTAGAAAGACCAGAGTTTACATGGAGACTGAAGCAACACATGCTATTGTTCTTTTCCATGTTTGGTTTTGTTTCTTTTCTTTTCTTTTTTTTGTCCCCATTATTCGCTCGTTACAACACTTCTATACAACCAGAGTATTGTACAATGTGAAAGTGTTTGCAGATCCCATTCATGACTGTACACCACCATGGGGGGTGGGGGAAGAAGAGCAGGGAGAAAATCTGAAACTCAAGTAATTCTGTAACTGAATCTTGTAAACTAAAAGTAAATAAACAAGTCAATAAATTACAAAAAAAGAAGTAATGGCATCAAATGACTAAAACTGGGCAAGTTCCCTGTGAGCAAGTTCTGTTTCTCTCATTTTAAAATCCATTAATCTGGCACCAAGAACAGGATTTATGTAATAGGTTGCATTGTCTCACTAGAAGTGGGCAAAGGCGAAAATTCAAATTTAATTTGGGTTGGTAGAGTAAAAAATGATTATGTCATTGTAGTTAGTCTCAGCTGTGGCACAGGCAAGAGACTTTACATACAGAGTAAGGAAAGTAATCAGGGACACAAAAAAGAACACGAAAGAGCACAAAATTGATGAAAACCCCACCAGGAAATTTCTAGGAATGAATCATAAATTCATAGAATTATGACTAAAAGGTCATTTAGTTCAATCGGGTCATTTTACAGATGAGAAAACCAAATCTTAAAGAGGTTAAGTGACTTACCTAGGGACACACAGTAGGTGTCCAAGGTGGGATTTGAACCAGACCTTCCTGACTCCAAATCTAGTGCCCTATGGACCCTACCAAACTGGTTATAGGTAGGGGTGGTTACAGAAAGAGTCAAAACATATAAGTCCCTGGTAAGGGATAAATTGAGAAGCTTAATGAGTCCTGATTGAACAAGGAAGAAGATAAATAAGTAATAACTCACTCCCTCTACTAATGAATATGTAGAGTGAGAAAGGGGGGGAAAAGAACACTAGGATAATAAAATCAATCCCATGGAACGTTAAAATAACTGGCAAAAAAAAGTTAAGCTTCATATTGTTGTTTATAATGCCTAAAATTCCCACCAAGCAAATGAGATGGGGGTTTTGTTTTGTTTTGTTTTGTTGATATTTGTTTCAGTGCTAAATCTGAATGTAAATGAATTGATGGGTCACAAAGCCCTAAAGCTAGCATTGCCTCAGTGATCATTGTGCCTTCAAACAGATCTTTTCAGGACCACCCTGAAAAGGAGAGGGTCAGACCTTTTACTATCTGGTTCTCAGAATGTCCTGTGTCTCTCATCAATATTTTATTTCAAGGGCAAATTTAGTTCCTTTGTTTTTCTTTTATTAGAAAAATTTTTATTTTCCCCCTTTCAGCAACTAAATTGTGCCCATAGAAACAGCATCTTACAGCAGTAAGAAATTCAGTACGAATGAATGCAAAGTCATGCACTTAGGTACAAAAAAACAAAAATCAATCCCCCAAAGATAAAGAAGGCATATAGTTCTGGAAAAAAAAATGATCTTGGGATTTAAGTAGACTGCAAAGTCAATATGAGTTAGCAGTTATAGTGCAAAAGTTAAGAAAGTTAATGTAATCTTTGTTTATTGTAAGTGGTACAGCTCTTCCAGGAGTATAGAGATGACTGATCCACTGTACTCTGCCTCCATCAGACCTCATCTGGAATACTACTGTTCAGCTCTGGGCACCACAGTTTGAGAGCATGGAGAAAGGCAACCAGCGTGGTGAAAGATCTTGAGTCCATATGAGGAATGGGTGAAGGAACTGGGAATGTTTAACTTGGAGAAGAGAACACTTAGGAAAATATTATAGATGTGATCAAGTATGTGACAGGCTGTTGTGTGGAGTGGGGATTAAATCTTCTGTTTGGCTTTAGAATGGCTGAACTAGGAAGAATGGGCAGAAGATACAAAGAAGTAAGTTTAGGTTTAATATCAGAAAAAAACATTTTGACAATTAGAATTAGTCAAGAGCGGTACAGACTATCTAAAGAAATAGTGGGTTCCCCCTCCACCTGGGTGTTTGCAGAGATTGTATGACCTCTCATCCATTATCCTGTAGCAGGATTCCTTTGGTGTGTAGGTTTGACTAGAAGGCTCCTGAGGTCACTCCAAATTATCAAATTCTATGATTCTGTGATACTCTGTTCAGACCTATGGCTGGCCTGTGGGAAAGGGAAGGTGGTGAAATTGGGACTTCTTAATCTTGGCAAAGATCATATGCCCTTCCAGATGTATTGCATCTAATTGAAAAATAAAGAAATCTAATATAGGTCTCTGAAGGAATGGAATACTCAGGAAGTACCATGTTAGAGTAGGGGGCATTTTAGAAACTTTCTGAAGCATTTGAGAAATAGGAAAACAATAGGAAATTTGAGAAGAAAGTCAGAAAAAGTCAAGTTTCTGTGTCATTTCTCTTGGAAGCTACCAGAAATACTAATTGAAAACTTATTTAAACACCCAAGACTGTCATCCGGATGGCAAAACATACAATTAATATAATTATCCTAAATCTGGCTGATCTAGAATTATCATTTATTATTATTAATGTAGCACCTATTCAGACAGAAACAGCTCATTTTAAATCCTTTTCCCAGGAATATTTGGTTTGGTGCCAAAGACACTACTGGATTAAAAAACAGCAGTTACTCTGACAAAATGGGCAAAACCTCATTGAATCCTTAATTCCAGGGAAAGAATTTGAAATAAAGATTTAAAAATATATTAAATGTCTAGGTCTAGATCTAAAATTTCATCAGTGTGCAGGGTTGTGTGAGAACTACTTCTACATGCAAATCAGCAATTCATCTGCAATATAGTCTTAAAGAGTTGCCAGGGGCATTGAGATGTTAAGTGCCTTGCCCATAGCCAAGCAGCTAGTAACCGTCAGAGGCAGCAATTGAACCCAGGCTTACCAGAATTGAAGACCAACTCTCTATCCTCTCTGCCACATTGCTTCTTCATTAAATGCTTAAAAAGGTAGAAATTGCTGCACATTAAATGCTTAAGGTGGAGGGGGGAAAAACTCTATAAAAATATATATATAACTTCTCAGAAGCAAAAGCTGGACAACAATTACACAAGAACTATAACAATGAATTGGAAAAAAGAAACCTGAAAGCTGTACAATTATGGTGACCATTTGTTTGGCTGCATGGTTCAGGGGAGATGTGTTCAATTTAAATAGGAAAATTGGGGGTGGAGGGAGTGCAGAGAGGGCACTAACGCATACATAAGGATGCCTGTGGTCCACATATTGACTTAGTTTTGTCTATGTTTTCTTGTTATTTTATTTATTTTGTTAAATTTTCCATATTATATTAAAATATTATCTCAGCCAACACATTCAAGAGTGTTATGTGTCAAATGAAGCTGGAGGACAATATGTTTGGCATCTCTGATGTAGTGGATCACATGGAGTCAGGAAGACTTAGATGTCAACCTCATCTCCCTACACACAAATTGAAATGAAGGAACAGACTTGATTGATAAGACCTGATTCAAGCTCAGGTTTCAATTTCAAGGTAGTTAAGTGCTCATTATTTAAGGTCCAGGTACAAATCTCTAGTTCTTGTTTTTGTTTTTGTTTTTTGTTGTTGGGTTTTTTTTTTGTAATTCAGTTTTACTTATTTTCAGTTCTGAATTTTCTCTGTCTCAGCTTCCTCTTCTACACATGTTGAGAAAGCAAGAATAATAAAATTTACAAATATGTATGGACAAGAAAACAAATTTCTTCATTAGCCATAAAAAAAATCATTCCAATCAGCATTCTGAGTCCATCACGTCTCTATGTGAAGGAGGATAGGTTGTTTCATTATAAGTCTTCTGGAATTGTGGTCGGTTCCATTGTATTGATCAAAATCCCTAAATCTTTCCAATTTGACTTCATATTATGGTTGTTATTGTATAAATTGTTCCCCTGCTTCTATTCATTTCATTTTGAGTCGATTAATACAAGTCTTCCCAGACTTTTCTAAAATCATCCTTTTTATCATTTCTCATAACAAAACAGCTAACTCTTGCCTTGGTGTAATAGGCTAGTGAAGTATATAAACTGAATAACAACAGTCCATGAGTTGGGGTACTTGCCATGCTTTTATCATGCTCACTAGAACAGTTCTATCCACAATGTTAAAAGCTCAGTAGGAGTTTAACTTACTATACTCTTAGCAAGGCAACTTGACTGGATATGAAATGAACATGTTGTTTTGAATGTTAGAAAGAGAGAAAAGAAAGGAATAAAAGAAGAAACAAAGTAATAAAAGAAGAGAAAAAGAAGGGGAAAAGACAAGTTATCCTTTGACAAACCCAGCAATAAGGTACTAATGAAGTATTAAACTGTAAAGATTTTACTATATCTAGTGATTTCTTTATGAAATGTGAACCCATTTCTCTTGGGAACAACCTCTTTGTTGTTCCAACAAATTACTCATGCTCTTAGGAGTTTTAAAATAGCTAATCCATGTGGAGTTAGGGCTTCCTGTTAGAAAAGATTCTTGCAGAAGAGGAGAGAATATTTCTCTCCTCTCTCACCCCCAAAAGTCATATTACTTTTGAGGGAAGCTACTGGATCTGTAGGGGGCACTACATCCATTAGGGAACAGAGACACAGTGAAACAACTTTGGGGACCATAACTGCTGGCAACAGAAAAGAATTAGGTTATTTAGAGGTGCATGCCTTGGAAACCCAGTTGAATGACCTACCTAGCAGAGAAACTACACTCAAGAGTACCTACGTGAAAACTCAATGAAGAGATAAAAGACTTCTAAGGTTCCACAATATTAAAAGTTGTGAGTCTGAGTTACATATGGTCTCTATTTTTGTGTCTCACAACTACCAAACTCTAAATTTGTGCCTACTCTTCTCATGGATGCTACATGTGTTTTTGAGTAATTTGTACCCCAGGCTTATGGGGGGAGTTTTGCACCACCACTATGCCATGCTAGTAAATGCCTTTGTTCTGAGTTAATTGTGTTTACTGGCTTATCGTTAGTGGAGTGCACACCAGTGGAGATGTCATCAGCTATAGTGGTAGCAGAGTAGCCTCAAAGGATTATCCCTAGAACCAGAAGTAGTATATGCCCTTTGGCAGCCCATAGATAGAAGCTGGAAAAGTGGCTTGGAGGGTGTTATAGAAAAAAAGGGAAATGGAAAAAGAAAGACAATGGAAGCTGTCCCATATCCTGTTTTTAAGCAAACCGAACAATCAAATTTTCAAAGGATTTAGAAACTGAGATATGTTTTCCCCATACCATAAGTAAAGCAGTTAAGTTTTTGCAGAGGGTGTTTTGGTTGAGGACTGAAATGGATGCTCTGATCAAAAGGAAAAATATCACATCAACAAAGAGCAATGTAATCGTATCTATAAAAATAAATCTTGGAGAGTCTGTCTTTCTTCTTTCTTACTGTGACCCACTGCAGCCAGCAAGCTACATACTTTTGTGGGTTTTATTGCTTGGTTCATCTCTTCATCATTTTGCTTCCTCCTCATGAAATCTGTCTATTGAGAGAATGAGACGATTCAGTTATCAGTTATGGTTAGAAGAAAGGACATTACTAATTAGAGATGACTTCCCAGAGGTCAGTGAGGCAATAAAGATGGTGAGATAGAGTAAAAAGGTGATTTCCATTTCTAAAATAATCTTCCTAAGATATTATTTTCATCTAATTTCACATACCCTCTCCCCAAACACATACATTCAAAATCTTCATTAATTTCATAATGCCTAAATTCATAATGTCATAATTTCCTACTCCTCAGCTTAGCACTCAAAACCCTTCACAGTCTAGTCCCAAGTTATATTCTCTCTGTCTCTCACTCACTCTCCCTTTCTCTCTGTCTCTCTGTCCCTGTCTCTTTTTGTTTCTGTCTCTGTCTCTCAGCACTAAATAAAGCCCTCTGCAGTAACCAAATCAGTAAACTAGTATCCTTATTTGACTGCCTCCACACTTTTGATCACAGCATTCTCCTGACTCTAATACTCTTTCTACCTACAAGAATGGTTTGAAACTTGTATCAAATTAAAATGAGGGACTCATTTTTCTTTTTTCCTAAGTGATTTGTTTATTTACTTTTAGTTTACAAGATTCGGTTCCACAATCCCTTGAGTTTCAAATTCTCTTGGGGTTGTAACCAATGGTGTGAACAATGGGAAAGAAGAAACAAAACCAAACATGGAAAAGAACAAAAGCATATAGTTTGCTTCAGTCTCCATTTAAACTCTGTTCTTTCTAGGTCTTTTCTTTGAATGTAGACATCTCCTACACTCCTAAGACTTTTAGAGATGTCTTATAACTGTGCGTTGCTGAGAAGGGTCCAGTTTATCAAAGTTGGTCATCACACATACCATCGTCTGTGACTGTACAAATTTCCACTGGTTCTGTTCTTCTCACTTAGTTTCAATTTGTAAAAGCCTCTGCAGGTAAATATGAAGTCCATCTCCTTCCCATTTCTTATAGCACAATAGTATTCCATTACATTCATATACCACAACTTCTTTAGCCGTTCCCTAATTGATTGTCATCCACTTAATTTTCCAGTTTTTTGCCACCACAAAGAGAGCTGCAATAAATATTTCTGTACATAAGGATCTTCCCCCCCACTTTTATGATCTCTTTGGGATACAACCACAGAAGTGGTATTATTGGGTCACTTGGGCATAGTTCCAGATTGCTTTCCAGAATGGTTGAATCAGTTCACAACTCCACCAACAATGCATTAGTGGTCACATTTTTCCACATTCTCCCCAGCATTTGTCATTTTCCTGCTTTGTCATCTTAGCCAATCTGACTGGTGAGATGTGGTAACTCAAAGTTGTTTTGATTTGCCTTTCTCAAATCAATAATAATTTAGAGTATTTTTTCATATGCTTATAGATATCTTTAATTTCTGCCTCTGAAAATTGCCTGTTCATATCCTTTGACCATTTATCAATTGTGGAATGACTTGTATTCTTATAGATTTGACTCAATTCCCTGTATATTTTAGAAATGAGGACCTCATTTTTCAAGACCTAATTAATAGACTGAATTCTTCAAGATGTGTTACGTCTATGAATATCCCAGGATTACCCTAGTTCATAGTAACATGTCTATTTTCTCAGTTCCTGTGGGGTTTTTTTGCACTTATCATAAAGAAATAACTCATCTTAGATTTGGAAGGAATATTAAAATGTGTCAAGTTAAATTTATTTTTTCCCACCTCCTTATTTTTTTTTAGTGTATAATATATTATTTATTTATTTTTAGTTTGCAACATTCATTTCCACAAGGTTTATAGTTACAAATTTTCTCCCCATCTTTCCCTACCCCACCCCAACATAGCAAAACTACTGAATAGCCTTTCCCCCAATCTGTTCTCTTTTATATCCTCCCCATATCTGCACCCCAACTAACTAGTAGGGCAAGGTAGATTTCTATACCTCAGTGCCTGTATATCTTATTTCCCAGTTGCATGTAAAAAAACATTTGATTTTAAAACTTTGATTTCCAGATTCTTTCCCTTCTTCCATCCTCACCCACCCTGATGGGGAAGACAAACAATTCAATATAGGTTGCACATGTGTAGTTATGCAAAACATTTCCATAGTAGTTATATTGTGAAAGACTATCTATATTTCTCTCCATCCTGTCCCTCTACCCACTTATTCTATTTTCTACTTTGTTTGATTCTCACTAGCCTCCCCCAATCTGCCTCCTTTCCATCACACCCCCTTTTATCCCCTTCCCCCCTACTTTCCTGCAGGATAAGATACCCAAATTAGTGTATATGTCATCAACTCCTTAAGTCAAATACAATATCAGTAAGGTTGACCCATTCCCTTTCACCTCCCTACTCTTCTCTTCCATTGTAACAGTTTTTTCTTGCCTCTTTTACATGAGATAATTTACCCTATTCTATCTCGCCCTTTCTCCTTCTCCCAGTAAATTCCTCTCTCACCCCTTCATTTTATTTTTTGGATATCATCCTTTCATATTCAACTCATCCTGTGCCCACTGTCTGTGTGTACATGTACACACATATACTCACTCACTTATATATTTAAATACACATATAGCCTTTTATACATACCTATATGTGTATGTATACATACATACATATATATTCCCTTCAAGTATCCTCATACTGAGAGCTTCATGAGTTACAATTATCCTTGTTCCACATAGAAATAGTAATAGTTCAACTTTAATAAGTTCCTTATGATTTCTTTTTCCTGTTTACCTTCTCATGCTACTCTTGCTTGTTGTATTTGAAAGTCAAATTTACTGCTCAGCTCTAGTTTTTTTAATCAAGAATGCTTGAAAGTCCTCCACCTCATTGAATCCACCATATTTTTCCCTGGAAGCATTATAGTCAGTTTTTCTGGGTAGGCGCTTCTTGGTTTTCATCCTAGCTCCTTTGACTTCTGGAATATCATATTCTAAGCCCTGTGATCTCTTAATGTAGAAGCTGCTAGATCCTGTGTTATCCTGATTGTGTTTCCACAATATTCAAATTGTTTCTTTCTGACAGCTTGTAATACTTTCTCCTTGACTTGGGAACACTGGAATTTGACTATAATATTCCTAGGAGTTTTCTTTTTGGAATCTTTTTCAAGAGGTGATTAGTGAATTCTTGCAATTTCTATTTTGCCCTCTGGTTCTAGAATATCAGGGCAATTGTCCTTAAGAATTTCTTGCAAGATGGTATCTAGGCTCTTTTTATGACCATGGCTTTCAGGTAGTACAATAATTTTTAAATTATCTCTCCTGGATTTATTTTCCAGGTCAGTAGTTTTTTCCAATGAGATATTTCATATTGCCTTCTGTTTTTTCATTCATTTGGATCTGTTTTATAGTAACTTGATTTCTCATAAAGTCATTAGCTTCCATTTGTTCCAATCTAATTTTGAAGGAATTATTCTTTTCAGTGAGCTTTTGAAATTCCTTTTCCATATGGCCAATTCTGCTTTTTAAGCCTCCTTTACCATTTCAGTTAGTCTATTTTTAAGGTGTTATCTTCTTCAGTATTTTGGAGGGTCTCCATTAGCAGGTTGTTGACTCTTTTTTCATGATTTTCTTCATCATTCTCATTTCTCTCCCCAATTTTTCCTCCACTTCTCTTACTTGATTTTCAAAATCCTTCTTGAGCTCCTCTATGACCCGTAATCAGTTCACATTTTTTTAGGAAGCTTTTGATGCAGGAGTTTTAACTTTGTTTTCTTCTTCTGATTCCATGTTTTGATCCTTTTTGTCCCCAAAAAAGGGTTCTGCGGTCTGATTGTGCTTCCTCTGCTTGTTCATCTTGCCAGACAATTACTTGACATTTGAGCTCTTTGCCATGGGCAGAACTCTGCTTCCAGAGTTTGTGTCTCAAATAGTTGGAGTTTTCACAGTTTCTAGAGCTATGAAGAGTGGTCCCTCTCTTCAGCCCCCACAAGCTTTGACACACTGGTATTCCTCACCCCAAAACTACCACCTAAGATCATGATCCAGATACAATCAGGTGAAAGCAAGAGTGATTGCCCTCTGAGTGGTCACTTGTTTACCCTAAGAATTGTAGGCCATGAGCTCAAGAGGCAGCCATGTGGCAGCAGCTGTAGCCATCATGCCTATACCACCTTTTGCCCTGGTGGCAAGGGCTAGACTGCACTCTACTCTCACCCTGGATCAGCAGGGTTTGCTACTGACCTATTCCTTTGTCCTTGGCATTTTTGGATTGAGAAGTCTGGAAACCACCACAGCTGCTAGTGATTTGGTCTCCTGAAGTCTTCTCTGGCTGGTTTATGCTGCTGATCAGGGCCATGGGACCATGTGGCTCATGTGGGACTACTTGTTTCCCAGCTCTGCATGATAAACTTTCCTGTTGGCCTGCCAGGCTGCCTTCAGCAGATTTGTTTCTCCCTGTCACTTTGTGGGATCTATTACTCTAAAATTTATGTAGAGCCATTGTTTTACCAGTATGGGAGGTGGTTGGAGCAGGAGCTGAAACAAGTTCCTACTTTTATCCCACCATGTTGGCTCCATCCCCAAGTTCAATTTCTAACCCATGTGAAAATACCCTCTATAATATCTCAACAAATGGTTATTTAATGTCTTTCTGAACACTTCTAGGGATGGAGAACTATACTTAATAAGACAGCCCATTTCATTTTTTTAAACTCCAATTATTAAACTTTATTATTTTTGTTGAATCAAAATGTGCCTTCTTATAAAATGACTCCAAAGACAGTAGTCCTAATTCTAAGATCTTGATCTATATAGATTCATAAAGCCTCAAAGTTAGAAGAGATATCAGAAGGCAGCTAGTCAAATTTGTACCTAAAAAGGAATCCCTACTCTAGAGGAACAGGAATCCTCTATGATAAACTCAATCATTCTTCTTTGATGAGTTGTAGTTTTTGGGGGGGGGAGGGAAAGGGGAGAAGCAAGCGAGGTTAAGTGACTTGCCAAGGGTCATGTAGCTAGTAAGTGTCTGAGGTCTGATTTGAACTAAGGTCCTCCTGACTAGGTATGGTACTTTATCCACTGCACCACCTTTCAATGAAGGTGAATCAGCTACCTCCTGAAATAGCCCTTTCCCCACTTTTAGATAGCATTTAGGAAGTTTTTTTTAATTCTATTATATCAGGCGGAGTAATTACCTGGAGAGGCTTATACGAATTGATGCTGAGAAGAGCAGAACCAGGAAAAAATTGTACACAGTCACAGATACATCATATGTGCGATGACCAATTTTGAAAAACTGGATACTTTTCAGCATTGCACAGTTAAAAGACAACTCTACAAGTCTCAGGATGGAAGGAGATGTCTACATTCAGAGAAAGATCCAGAAAGATCAGAGTTTAAAAGGAGACTGAAGCAATGCAAGCTATCATTCTTTTCGATGTTAGGCTTTTATTTCTCTTTTCTCATTGTTCACTCCATTGGCTATGACACCTATACAACCAGACTATTGTGCAATGTGAAGGAGTTCAGAGATCCTGTACATGATTGTATGCCACCATGGTGGGGGCGGGGGGGAGGAAGGGGAGAAAAATCTGAAACTCAAGTGACTTTGGAACTGAATCTTGTAATCTAAAAGTAAATGAACAAGTCAATAAAATTTAAAAAAATTCTATTACACAGGCAGAGCCAAGATGGTGGTGTAGAAGCAGCAGGGTCCCATAGCTCTCATGCAGCCACCCTAAACACCCATAAAAATATGACTCTGGACAAATTCTGAGACTCTCCAAATAAAAAAATACAGAAACACATCTCTCGCAGAAGGCAGCTTGGCAACAAGGGATCATCGAGGCAGGATGAGAGCCAAGGCCAGCCAAGCCTGAAACCGAAAACCATGGCTAGGCCCCGGGGCAGTAGGAAGAAGTGAAGCTGAGCAGAGCCACAGCCAGCCTACAAGAGAGAAGATCTACAGCCTCCAGCAACTCCACATCTACCAAGGTGTGAAAAATAGGGATTAAAGAAAGGCAGCTAGGCAGGAGGGGTTCATCCCTCAGGCCTGCAGGCGGGAGCTGTGACCAGCAAAGCCTAAAACCACCATGCGGCCAGGCTCCAGGGTGGACAGGAGGAGCAGAGCCTCCCAAGCCACAGTGTAAGTCTACTTCAGAGAAGATCTAAAGCACCTGGAGAAATCTTCACATCTACTAAGCCAGGATTAAATGTCAGTGAAAGTGAGTAAAGATTTCAAGCTAAATTCGGGGGAGGAAAAGCAGTTTGGCCAATCTACCCCTGTAATGGTAATTATTTGTTTGATCAGATGTTAAGCAGATCCTAGTAACCTAGTGTCAAGTATAGAACTCTGTCCATTGGTGAAAAGGTGTGAATTCCCTTGGTGAAAAGGTGTGAATTTGCCTGTTGACATGGCTGAGACACTCCCCTGAACCATGTTGACTTGGGAGAAGTTCAGTGTTTATAAGCAGGAGAATTTCAGAGACAGACAGATTTTGTGGGCTCAGTGGCTG
>CM053599.1:132394664-132447929 GCA_028646575.1 Pseudocheirus occidentalis | reverse complement strand
GTGAACTCCTGAAAGACAAGGACAATTTCATTTTGCTATTTG
The DNA here is from genome assembly GCA_028646575.1 of Pseudocheirus occidentalis. Lineage (NCBI taxonomy): Eukaryota > Metazoa > Chordata > Mammalia > Diprotodontia > Pseudocheiridae > Pseudocheirus > Pseudocheirus occidentalis. Next base: position 132,447,887 of record CM053599.1, on the reverse strand, counting down.
CATGCCCAGTGTCTGATACACAGCAAACATTTAATAAATGATTTCTGCTTGAATGACTGATCAAGAAAACATTATAAAGTAGACAGGGCAAGTATTATCCTCCTTATTTTACAAATAAGAAAATTAAAGCAAAAAAGCGAAGGGATTTGATTAAGGACATAGAGTCATATGATCTGGAAGATTACATAGGCTTAGAGAACAGCTTAGTTCCTTAAAGTAATAGATAAATGAAACATGTCAACATATTATAGATCAGAACATCCTAATTTTTTTTACCTTTGGGTCATAGAACCCTTTGACAATCTGGTGAAACCCTTCTCAGAAGAATGTCTTTAAACACGTAAAATAAAATACATAGTATTGAAGTAGAAATCCAATTGTGTTCACATTGTCATTGTTTAGTCCTTTTTCACCTGTGTCTTGAGTCTTTGTGACTCCTTTTGGCATTTTCTAGGCAAAGATACCGGAACAGTTTGTCGTTTCCTTCTCCAGCTCATTTTACAGGTGAGGAAACTGAGGCAAAAAGCATTGCATGACTCTCACAGGGTCACACAGCTAATAAGTCTCTGAGACTAGGTTTGAACTCAGGAAGATGTTTTCCTGATTCCAAGCTTGGCACTCTATCCACCATACCACCTCATTGCCCTGTGTTCAAATACATTTATCAAATTATTGGTTGAAAAAAGTTCAACCAGATATGGTGATGCATACCTGTAATTCCCCAGGTACTAGGAAGGCTAAAGTTTAAAAAGTCAATAAATATGGATGAAATGTCTGTGCATGCGATGTGCCAGGCACTATGCTAAAACCCCAGGGATACAGAAGGAGGCAAAAGACAGTCTGTGTAATAAGCTTGCAACCTAAGTTGGCAGATCTCTTGAGCCTGTGAGTTCTGAGATGGAATGAATTATACCCGTGGGTGATCTGGCATCTATACTAAGTTTGGTGTTAATATGGTGAACACCTAGGAGGGAAGCTGAGAAGAGAGGAGCAGGCAAGGGGCGCATCAAATTGTCCAAGGAAGGCAAAGCTTTCATGCTGATTGGTAATAAAATCAAGACTGGTGAGTAGCCCTTGCACTTCCAGACTGAGTGAGATGAGAGAAATCAGTTTTTTTTTTAAAATTTTAAGTTTTATTCTCATTTAATTGTTTCAGTCATGTCTCACCCTTCATGACCCCATTTTGGAGTTTTCTTAGAAATGACACTGGAGTGGTTTTGCCATTTTCTTCTCCGGCTCATTTTACAGATGGGAAGACTGAGGCAAACAGAGTTAAATGACTTGTCCAGAGTCACACAATGAGTGTCTAAGACCAAATTTGAGCTCAAATCTCTCTGATTCAAGGCCCCAGCACTCTGTCTTCTTATGCCACCTGGTTGACAATAGAAAATAGAAGTATAACAAATTTAATGTGAACAAAAAGATATTAGAAACTACTTCTCTCAAAAGTAGGTGGACATCCATATAATGTGATTTGAGGAGTACCAAATGCTTTCATTTTGCAAGGTGTCTTTCACAAAAGAAAAAAAAATCCAGATAGCTTACATATCCTTGTTATGTGATTCTCTTGGAGAACCAATGAGGGGAATAGGTTATGTCAGTTGGAAGTGGCAGAGCTGTGACTTGAACTATGGTCCTTTTCTTTTCTTTTTCTTTTTTTTTAGGCAATCAGGGTTAAATTACTTGCCCAGGGTCACACAGCTAGTAAGCATCTGAGGTCAGATTTGAACTGAGGTCTTCCTGCCTCTGAGGCTGGTGTTCTATCCATTGTGCCATCAAACTGCCTCAAACCTATGATCTTTTGATGTCTGATCCAAATCCTAACAGCTATACTTCTACTCATACTTTTGCAACAAGGAGAGTGCAGCTGTGATGACTTCAGATAATGAGTCCTAGATCCCTTGGGTGAGGACAAGTACCCTAGTAAGCCCAGTTTCTTTTTTTATAGAGAACAGATTCCTCTAGTGCTAGTCTTTTAGTCAGCACCATCTCAGCCACCAGATTCCATACCAGCAACTCAGGGATGCAAAAGTATCTCTACCCCATATACTGTTACGTAGTATCAATAAATGGCTGCTTAATATTTCCTCCCTCTTTTCTACTTAATAGAAATTCTGCTTTTCCTCTTTCCGTCTTCGTTTGTTTGTTTTGTTTTGTTTTGTTTTGAACAGCAACAGCATGATCTCAGCCTCTATTTGCTGATCTTTTTTTTTTCTTCACTGTTAATTCACGTGTTCAAAGATAAATATTCTCCTCCAAGGACTGCTGTTGCTGCATTCCAAATATCTTGGCATGATGTCTTAGTCTTCATTCTCTAATTCATCTAAAGAGAATTATTTGTTCTTTGACCCATCCATTGTTTAGAATTCTGTTACTTAGTCTCCATTTAGCGCTGTATCTTTGGTTGATTTCTTTTCATTGATTACTATTTTTGTTTGGTAGTAGGCTACAGAGACAGTCAATGTGGCATAGTGGATAACCCTGGACACAGAATCAGAAAGATATGTTTTAATGCTGCCTCCACAAATTGTTAGTTGTGTGAGCATGGAAAGATCCCAAATTCTGAGTTCTAAGAAACTTCCTCAAACTAATTTCCTAAGGTAGAGGCAGTTTGCTAACTGAGTTGGTGGAAGAAGTGACTGTATTGAGAGAATTCATAGAACCTTGTTATGATAACATGTAGCCCTTAAAGAATATTTTTTGTCTTTGTCCATTTATTTGTTAAGCTCTAACACATAATCAATTTTTATAAAATACCATGTGATGCTAAAGAAATAAGTATACTCTTTAATGCTCCCATTTAGTGATTACCATAGGTCTAATTAAATTTAATTTTGCCATTCTTTTCAGATATATACTCTCTTTGTTCATCTTTACATTAGATTTAGCTTATCTCAGAAAAATGAATGTTGGGGGAGGAGCCAAGATGACAGCATAGAAGCAGGGAAACTCCATAAGCTCCCCCCCATAACCACCTCAAATACCTATAAAATATGACTCTAAACAAATTTTAGAGCTACAGAACACACAAAGTGACAGAGAGAAACAAATCTCCTGCTGAAGACAGACCAGAAGGCAGGCAGGCAGTATCCATTGCAGCATGTTGAGAGCTAAGCCCAGCCTGGTGTGAGCCTGAAATCTTAACCCAAGGGTGATCCTGACCAGTAGTAGCTAGAGCAGACTTCTGGAGAGTGGATCACAAGCAGCTGTGGTGATTTCCAGAAATATCAATCCATAAATGCCAAAGACAAAGTAAAAGATCAGTGAACCTCTGTTGGAACTGAGGGGAACTAGGAGCATGATCTGACCTCTGCCCCGAGAATGAGAAAAAGCAGAGGATCCATGGCCTGCAGGCCTGAAGCTGCCTCCACATGGCTGCTTCAGGGCTCCTGGCCTACAGATCATAGGGGGAGCAACCGAACATTCATAGATTAATCACTCTTGCTTTAACCTGCCTGGATCTTGGGTGGTGGTCATGAGGTGTGTGACTAGTGAGCCAGGGCTGGTATGGGCAGCAAGAGGGCACCCACCTAATAGCTCTGGCAGCTGTGAAAACCCCAGCTATTTGGGCCAAAGCTCTCCACTCTGGAAGCAAAGTTCTAGTGTGGCAAAGAGCTCAAACTTCAGGCAATTGAGTGGCAACATAAGCAAGCAAAGAAAGCAAAGCAAGTGCAGCAATTAAATGCCAGATTCTTTTTTTGAGGACAAAAAAGGATCAAAGCATGGAACAGGAGAAAGGCAACACAGTCAGAACTCCTGCATCAAAAACTTCCAAGGAAAATGTGAACTGGTTACAGATGATGGAGGGTCTCAAGAAGGATTTTGAAAATCAGGTAAGAGAAGTTGAGGAGAAATTGGGAAGAGAAATGAGAATGATATGAGATAATCATAAAAAGAGAGTCAACAACCTCTCTGAAGAAAATAACACCTTAAAAATAGATTAACTCAAATGGCAAAGGAGGCCCAAAAAGCCAATGAGGAGAGGAATGTTTTAAAAAGCCAAATTTGCCAGATGGAAAAAAAGAATTTCAAAAGCTCAATGAAGAGAATAATTCCTTCAGAATTAGAATGGAGCAAATGGAAGCTAATGACTTTATGAAAAATCAAGATACTATTAAACAGATCCAAACAAATGAAAAAATAGAAGGCAATGTAAAATATCGCATGGGAAAACCACTGACCTGGAAAATAAATCCAGGAGAGACCATGTGAAAATTATGGGACTACCTGAAAGCCACGATCAATAAAAGAACCTAGAAATCATCCTTCAAGAAATTCTCAAGGAAAATTGACCCAATATTTTAGAACCAGAGGGCAAAATAGAAGTTGAAAGAATTCACTGATCACCTCTTGAAAAAGATCCCCAAAAGAAAACTCCTAGGAATATTATAGCCAGGTTCTGGAGTTCCCAGACCAAGGAGAAAATATTACAAGCTGCCAAGAAGAAACAATTTGAATATTGTGGAAACGCAATCAGGATAACACAAGATCTAGCACCTTCTACGTTAAGAGATTGCAGGGCATGGAATATGATATTCCAGAGGTCAAAGTAGCTAGGATTAAAACCAATAATCACCTACCCAGCAAAACTGAGTATAATGTTTCAGGGGAAAATATGGTTATTCAATGAAATAGAGGACTTTCAAGCATTCTTGATGAAAAAACCAGAGTTGAATAGAAAATTTGACTCTAAAATACAAGAAGCAAGAGAAGCATGAGAAGGTAAACAGGGAAAAGAAAATATAAGGAACTTATCAAAGTTGAACTATTTACATGCCTACATGGAAAAATGATCATTGTAGCTTATGAAATTTTTCTCAGTATGAGGATAGTTGAGGGGAATATAAAAGTGTGTGTGTATGTATTTATACATCCATATATATGTCTATATAGGAGGGTATATGTGCATATGAATACATGTGTGAATGTGTGTATATATGTGTACATGTATACATAGAGGGTACAAGATCAATTGAATAGTAAGGGATGGCATTTAAGAAATAAAATTAAGAAGTGAGAGAGGAATATAATGAGAGGAGATAGGGCAAGAAAAAATAGGGTAAATTATCTCATATAAAAGAGGAAAGGGAAAGCTGTTACAATGGAGGGGAAGAACTGGAAGGCGAATGGGAATGGGTCAACCTTATTGTCATTGAATTTGGCTTAAGGAGGAATAACATACACACTAAATTGGGTATCTTACCGTTCAGGAAAGTTGGAGGGAAGGGGATAAGAGGGGGGAAGATAGAAGGGAGGGCAGATTGGAGTCGGGGAACATAGTTAGAAGCACACACTTTTGAAAAGGGACAGGTTCAAAGTAGAAAATAAAACAAGTGGGGGGCAGGATAGGATGGAGGGAAATATAGTCAGTCTTTCACAGTATATCCACTACGGAAATGTTTTGTGTAACTACAAATGTACAACCTATATTGAATTGCTTATCTTCCCAGTAAGGGTGGATGATGAGGGAAGAAAAGAATGAATCTGGAATTCAAAGTTTTAAAATTAAATGGTTTTTTAAAAATATTATCATTTTTATATGCAACTGGGAAATAAGATATACAGGCACTGGGGTATGGAGATCCATCTTGCCCTATCTGAAAATTGGAGGGGGAATGGAGGAGGACATAGGAGAGAGCAGATTGGGGTAGGACATGGGATGGCTGTTTTGGGGTGGTGGTTAGAGGAAAGATGGGGAGAAAAGATGTAACTTAAAATCTTGTGAACATGAGTGTTGTAAACTAAAAATACATAAAATTTCATTTAAAAAATGAATGCTAAAGTCACCTACAGTTCTTGTCTTACTATCAAAAGACTTTTTGCGTTTTGGTTAAACACCTCTTTTTTTTCTTTCACTATCTAGATGCTATGTCATTTATTGTATATCTATTTAATAATGACACTGTTTCTCTCTCTCCAGTGTATTTAGCATAATAGAGTTTCTCTGTTTGTCTCTCTTGACAGAGCATTTTTACTATTGCCTTGTGTGAAATCATGATTGACACTCTTCCTCCTTTAGATTTATATGTAGCATAATAATTTTTTTTAAATTTCAACTCCTTATATGAACTCTGGGTGTATCTTCATGTTTCAAATGTTTCTTACTTTCATGAAATTATCGGAGTTTTGTTGGTAATTGTGTCATTCTTTCCTATTTTATGGATTAATTTAGTAAATTTACATTCAAACTTATAATTAAGCTTATTTTTTCCTTCTATTATATTATGAAAATATACACACACACTTTTTTCTTTTAAAATAGCATTAGGCGCTGCAATTTGTTCTGCCTCTACTAATCTGACACCAAACTCCTCCTACAGACAGTTCCAACCTTCAGCTGCCTAACTCAAACTTAGTTTCCATAATTCTCCTTTTATATTCCCTTCCCCCTCCATATCTCTACAGATATAGAAAACAGCATGGTTCAGAATCCTCCCTGTCCCCACCATCCTCCCCCAACCACTGTATTTCTCTCTTCCAGCTATATCTCTAAGTCAAATATATTCATCCATGGCACCCTTTTCCAAGCCATATTAATTCAGCTCTTCTACTTCATTTAATTTTTCCTGTTATACTATGTATTAGATAGGATCCCTCTTCTTGGACTATGCAAACAAATGATCCTTTGTTGTTCTTTCAATGGTTTTCATATAAGGAATAAAAGATGGGGCTTCCCAAAGACAGCCACAAAAGATAAAAATAGTCAATATTGGAGTGGTTGGGGAAAGAAAGGTACATTGATCCACTATTTGAGGAGCTGTGAATTGCTCAAATCATTCTGGAACAAAATTTTAAGATACGCAAAAAAAGTTTTGAAAATATAGATGTCCTTTGACCTAAAGATACCATCACTAGCCATGTGCTCAAGAAGCTCAATGATTAGAAGACACTACATATACTGAAATATTTGTAGTAGAACTTTTTAATAGAAAATAATTGAAACAAAATAGATATATATTGATTGTATCCAAGTTGTTCACGAATGTAATGAGATAACACTATACTATAAGACTTTATGAATATGGATGTAGTACTCTCTTGACATTGTGCTGCTACTTTGACCTTACGAATACTTGGTGTTTTTACAGAGTTATCTTTAGTTTGGGGAATCTCTAGATTTGCAATAACATTTTATACTGAGATTTTTATTTAATTTCTTCATCTCTCCAAATATAGTCCCTGAATTGGGACTTTGTCCCAGTGACAAGCTCCATACCTTAACTATGCTTTCAGTTGAGGTGTTGGGCCCAGCTTGGTTTCTTCCTGAGTCTTTTGAATTCTTACACAAACCTTTACCTATTAGGGTTAACTTTTTCCCTTTAACTCCCCAACATCTTAGAGTTTCAGAGAGCTGCATCTTCAGAGCCCTCTCTGGCATATTAGTATAGAATGTTAGGGACTTCAGAACCCCTGGGTCTGAGGTGTCCCAATCTGGTTGCTGTAGCACTAATCTTTTCTTTTTTTTTTCATCCAAAACTTAAAAAAGGGAAAAAAGTCATGTGCATAGCAGAACAAAGGAGAGGATTTATAATATATAGCAATAACTTATCATTTCAAGAAAGCCTATGTGTTAAATATTGTATAGTATTTTGAAAGCTATCCATCTTTTCTGTTTCCTTGCAGGTTTTCTTTCGTTCTCTGTGGTACACTTTTTATTTGGGGATTTTTTTCCCCTCTTCCTCCCCCCTACCTGCCACCCCGAGACTACAATTGAGCATGGAATGTATATACATGTGCATATACATATACACATACATGTACATGTACATGTACATATACATGTACATGTACATGTACATATACATAGATAGAAAGATAGACAGACAGGTAGGCAGATAGACAGACAGATAGATAGATAGATAGATAGATAGATAGATAGACAGACAGACAGACAGACAGACAGACAGACAGATAGATAGATAGATAGATAGATAAATAGATATAGATAGGTATGTAAGTATTGATATATACATACACATATACATATATACATACATAAACATATACTTACCCCTAAGAGATTCTACTCCTAATGCTTTTTTTTGTTTATGGAATATTACCTCCCTTCCAAGGTCATCTCATCACTCTCATTCGCTACATAGGAGTTATTCATTGTTTTAGGGTCTGTTTTTAATTGTTTACTCTTTTTTTTAAGCCTCTCTACTATCTTCCTATAACTTTTTCCTTGGGCTATTTTTTTCCTTCTCTTGTTTGTTTGCATTACTTTATTTTGTTGGGCACATTTCTTGATGATTTGATATGGTGAAATTTTGTTTTTTCTTTTTTACATCTTTTACAAACATGTTTATCATCTCCACTCATACATTCATGCTCTACCTCTCTAGTTCAGACCCTCATCACTTCACACCTGGACTATTGTAATAGACTTTTAATTGGCCCTATCTCCCTGCCTCAAGTCTGTCTCCACTCAAGCCCATCCTCCACTCAAATGATTTTTCTAAAAATGTAAAATGTAAATCATGTCACTTCCCCAACTCCCACTCACTCAACTCTAGTAGTTTCTTATTACCTGTAGGACAGTGGTTCTCAGCTTGTGGGTTGCAATCCCTTTGGGGGTTGAATGACCCTTTCACAGGGGTCACAGGAGTCACAGGGGTTGCCTAAGATCATCGGAAAACACATATTTCCAAAAGTCTTAGGAACCAAGACACCGCTCCTCTATCCATCTCCAGGCAGTTCCACCCACATGCAGATATGCCCACATATGAGTATTAAAGGGTCACGGCATTAGGAAGGTTGAGAACCACTGCTCTAGGATGAAATGTAAAGTCCTTTGGTATTCAAAGCCCTTCAAAACCTGACCCTTTTTTCTATTTCCTTGCACACATTCTATGACCCAATCCATATTAGCCTACTTGCTCTTCCTTGGATATAATACTATCTCTGTCTTTGCATTGGCTGACCCCCATGCCAGGAATACTCTTTCCCAAACTCTCAGTTCATAGAATCCTTTAGTACTTAGCTTAAGTACCACCTCCTCCAGGAGGCCTTTTCTGGACCTTCCAGCTGCAACTGTCATACCCTCAAATTACATTCCATCTACTTTCTCTCTTCTATATTCTGTTTTATGTATGTTGTGCCCCTCCTCCACCACATAAGAAGGTAAGTTTCTTGAGAGTGGGAACATCTTTTGTTTTTTCTTTGTATCCCTTCTTTCCCTTAGTACTCAGCACAATGTCTGAAATAGAGCAAGCACTAAATAAATGCAAGTTAATTGACCATTAATTGATGAAGGGTAGCTCAGATTAGATATACCCTCTCACTGAACCATATTTCCTAGACCAAGTCCTTCTATTTTGAAAGAAGATGCATGCAATAGATGATGGTTAAGCCAAAGGAATAACTTGCCAATAGCAGAATTTCTGACACCTTGGTGTAGGAGTAAAGCCCTCAGGGTCTGTAGAGGTGCAGAGAACTCATAGGCATATACAGCATGCTTCATTAGGTTGTGCACCCAGAGAATTTTATTGTTAAGGTGAACATTTATTGAATACTCAATCAAAAAGAATATTTTTATTCAACTAAAAGACTAAAACAACTCATTTTAGATAATGAAGAACTAAATGTTATTTTTTAAAATAAGAATTTTTAAAATAAGTTTTTTAAAAACCCAAGGTTTTATTTGTTTGTTTGAGAGGGTCTTCCTGGGCATACCCAATAAACTCTATGCATTCCTCTGATTAGACTATTTGCCCATTTCCTAATAGGCCTCTAACTGCTATATTTTTCTAGTCATTTTCCCTCTTCTTATAATTTTTCTATCTCCTCCCTCAGTTAGGCTGTCAACTGTCACTTCTGACTGCTGTCAGTGTGCCTGTCTCTAACAGCCACCATCTCCAATTTGCTTTAAGCTGGATAACCAGATAATCAAGCTTGTCAGAATTTATCTAAAATAAAAGTAAATAGACTTTGAGTGAGGGCCTAAGATGCTCTTCTATGAATAATGTGCAAGAGCCTTTGTGACATCTATTTTGAATCCTCAGGTCTTTTCATCTAGACTTCCAGATATCTGAACAGATAAGGAACCTCCAATCCTAATTGCAAGTGACCTCCAAATAAATGATGGTTGTTTTTGTAATTGGGTCAAGGCATTCCATTATTCACTAGTGGTGATACAGTCTTATTACTCCAGTTTCCTATAAGTGTTATGTATAAGTATTCCTATAATGAGTTATTACTCATTAGCATTCAGGCTTAGCAGGTAACACAACCCTGAGGGAATGAGACAAAAGATAGGCAAGTTTTAAGAAAAGAATCAGCCATGAGAAGATGAGGGGAAGAGATTGAGAATATAGTATATTGCCTGGATACAAGGTCAAATTATATGTAGATAGACCTTAGAACCACCTAGATCCCATAATTTCATTTATACTGAGATAGTCCAAAAGTCCTTCAAATCTCCCCACATACACCCTTGTGCCTGAAATTCTACCATTAAAACTTAATTAATCCATTTACCTCAAAGCTTAGATATCACTTTAAGTGGAAGTAATTCTGATTAGAACTACAGTTAAAGAGATTATGAATAATTTCTACTTTCATATGAAGGATATGTATCTGCTTTAGTGGATTTTATAGAGTTTGGAAAGAGAATGAGGTGATTGTATATATGTGAGCCCACAGTGGGTTGGCAGTAGAGCTGAGAATGGTGAACCTGATGGCTCTAGAGATCTGCATAGCCTATTTCACAGTTTTGCCTCTGACTGACCTGCCAGGGCTAGTGGGATGCTGCATGCAGGGTGCTAAGAAGGTGAAAGCCTGAAGGCTCTGTTCTGAGTTTGAGGACTATGGAAAGCAGTCCTAGAAGGGTACTGAAAAGACAGATGGAATGCTGCCAAAGTTAAAGCTGAGCTCCTTCAAAAATCTGCCTTAGGCCACCCTGTCTTGACTAACATTCTCTTGACACCAGAGTATATTTATTCATCTTGCAAATGGTTGCTAACAGGATATTCTTTACCTGTCTCAAACCAAAGGCAAAGTCTAAAGGAAAGATGCTCATTCCAGTTTCTTCTTGACCTAAGTCTTTGTTTGTTCTATGCCTTAGTTTGTGCTTTTAAAAATGAATTTTTAAATGTAGATTTAAAAGAACAAACCATATTTTCAAAAAGGAACTTTTTCACCAATAGTCTTGATGTCTGATTGGAGGGGTGGAAAACTCCAAGACTGGAAAGAATTTCAGAGGTATTAAACCATAAACTCCATGAGGGTAAGGGTCATATCTCTTAAGTTACCCTGTATGCTTGCCTTTGGTAAGAAGAACTAGAGACAAATTCAGCTTTGCACTACAATTCCAATACAATGTACTTGAGTAAATCCAATACTAATAGTTCTCGTCCTCTATTACTCTATATTGAAAAAAAGCACTGTGAAGAATACTAGCAACTAAGCCACAAATCCTAATAGAGAGAAATAGCTACACACACCTTATTGACCATAGAGGGGAAAAAGAGGCAGAATGGTATAGGGAAGAGAATACTTGCCATCAAAACAATTAGAATCAAAATCAAAGCCATTACATAGGGACAAAAAGCTTTGTAGCAATTTTCTCTAATTCTCATACCTAGCATACATAGGAAATTGATACAAATATATTTGAACAAGAGACAACCCTGAATAAAAATATACAATCAAAGGCTATGATTCTCAAAAGAAAGAAAGGCAATCTCTAAACAACCATATGAAAAAAATCTTCAAACTCACCAACAATAAAAAAAATGCAAATTAAACAACTCTGAGCTTTCACCTAACACCCATCATATTGGAACAGAAGACTTTTTGAAAAAGGAAAACTACAGTTGTTGAAGAGGCATACTAATGCATAGTTGGTGGGGTTATAACATGGGCTAACCATTTAGGACAGTCATTGAGAGCTAGTCAATAGGTAATAATAGTTGATAAACATTTATTAAATATGTATTGTATGTCAGGCATCATGCTAAGTTTTAGACATGTGGCGAAGGGGTGAGACTGCTCCTGCCCTCAAGGAGCTTACAATATACAGGACAAGACAATATATAAAAGAAGCTAAAATGTGGAGGAAAGGATTTTCCCACTCAGAGGCATGATAGAGTGTATCAGCAAGCACCCTAGCATACCCAGGGTGGCTGCTAGCACAGGTTCTTATATCTGCTTTTCTAAAGAAAAGCAACTCAAAATAGGTTAACAATCTTACTTTAATCAAACATATATTATTTACCTAGTTCAGGGGGAAAAGTCAGCACCCTGAACTTCAGAGAATACAACAGAAAACAACACAATTCAGCAGACAGGGCTTTCAGCTGTCTGATCATTACATCCATACCTAGTTAGTTACCAGAGAGGGAAGCAAGAACATCTGGGTTTTCAAAGCCAGGGGCCTCAATGGCTTCCCAGAGTCTCATCTGGTCAAATCACACAACTCTTTCCAAAGTGAACCCCAAAGCAAAAACTCACATCAGGGTATATATAGCCTTCTCCTGGATCAGAGAATGTCATAAGCATCTTTACCCATTGTCCATTCACAAAGTAATAAGGTGTGGGCATTCCTGAAAAACAAGCCTCCTGCCACAGGCTCCATGTAACCACATTCAGCCTATTAAGGATCAGAGTATATTTTCAAATCAGGTAAGGTTCTCAGAGTCACTTCAGCCTATCAAAGGGCCTAGAGGCAGGGAAGATCTTCAGACTTCCATAACATAGAGAAGTCAAAAAATTGCTAGAGTAGTACCGGCAGGTGAGAAATGAAGAGATTTCTAGTTAAGGTCCCTCCTCAAATCAAGGTTTTGGAGTTCATGGCTCCACCCTCCATCAGAGGGGCAGAAGGTAGTTATGACATGAAGTAACCAAGCTGATGATATTTTGTAGCATGGAGTGACTTTTTCATTAATGAACTTCCTGGGGCATAGTAAAGTCAGAGAAGTTCCATAGTTGTGCACCCAGATGAGAATCTATACATGAGAAGGCATTAAATTGTGCACATATACTCATTTATCTAGCAATAGGGAAGGAAGCTAGCTGGTGCAGTTGATAGAGTGCCAGGGTAGGAGTCAGGGGGACCTGAGTTCAAATCTGGCCTCAGATACTTACCAGTTGTGTAACACTGGGCAAGTCACTTAACCTTGGTTGCCTCAGTTTCCTCTTCTGTAAAATGAACTGGAGAAGGAAATGGCATTCCACTCTAGTGTCTTTGCCAAGAAAACCTCAAGTGAGGTCATGAAGAGTTAGGCATGCCTGAAACAACTAAACAACAACAAATTACTGTTTAAGATTATGATGTAAAGTGATCAAAGGTAGAAAGTACTCACATCACAAAAATATTTGTAACATCTTTCTTGTTGTTATAGAAATATACTAGAGACTAGAAAGGTGCCCATCAATTGGGGAATGCCTATAAAAATAATCATGCTACATGAATTTAAAAGAATGTTATTTTGCCTTAAGAAATGACAAAAGGGATGTGTTCAAAGCAATCTGAGAAGGAATTAATGAACAAAACCAGAGTAATTCATATGATGACTAAAACATTGTAAAGAAAAGCACTTTAAAAATATAAGACCTCTGATAAACACAGTGAATAAATCACAAATCCAGAAGATGATGATGAAGCGTACTTCCCACTTCTTGGCAGAGATGTGATGGACTAGATGTATAGAAAGAGACTTATATTGTTAGACATGGACAAGATGTGAATTTATTTTGCATGACCATACTGAATTGTTACAAGAGTTTTCTGCAGGACTCCTTTCATGGTCCTCCTCAATGTTAGTTCATTTTTTTAAGATCACCTCCAAGTAAACTTGTATATATAACTCATATATACACAATTATTTAATTGTTGTCTCCTCCATTAGAGTGTAAACTCTCTGAGGGCAGGGACTATGCTTTTGTCCTTTTTGCATTCCCCCAGAGAATCCTTGTTTATTTAGAGGAAGGGCTTTTTTCCTTTATTATTATTTTTTTTTTAATTTGGGGGATGGAGTGTTAGGACGCAGCAATGGAGATAGTGATAGAGCTTTAAAAAAAGAAAGAAAAGTAAAAGAAATTTAAAAGATCTCGGACTTCCCACAAAAAAAAAGAAAATTCGTCTCGGATCTTGTTGGTTTTCTAGTTGAGAACCACCAGCTAGAAAACCTAGGAGATCCAAGGCAAATTCTGTGAGCACTACAGATACCGTTACAAGTTCTTGGCTACCTTTTCACTTGCTCTTCTGTAGAAATACACAACTCACGCAAACCATTAACTTTCACACCGCATTCTGCACTAAAACTAGCTTCATACATCCTCCACCTTCTATAGATACACCAACAATCTGCCTCATTTTTAATGACCCTAATCACCCCTTGCATAACTACAATCCTTCAGCGTAATTTAATTTCTCTGAGGTCAGAGCTTGTTTATTATCTTGTCTTTTTATCCCCAGTGCCTAGTACAGTAAGTTCTTTTAAAAAATGAATGTTGTGCTGAATTTCATCCTCTTCCCAGCACCCCAGCAGTAATGAGAGTTGTAGAAAGGAGACAAATAACTGGATCTATTTATTTCCCCTTTCCCAGAACTGTGCGTCTGAATCTCCTGAGAATGTCTTACAAAAACTTTATATCACCACCAGGGCTGAGGCCCCTTCTTTGTATATATTAGGTATTTAATAAATACTTGTTGAGAAAACAAAGGAAAAGTTTTTAAGCTAATTTTTTTTAAATTTCCCTACTTTAAATGTTTTTTTTTTCCTCTCCATCCAATACAGAGTGGCCAAAATGACTTTTCTAGAAACCAGGTCTAATCATTGCACTTCCCTGCTCAGTAAACGCCAATGTTTCCTTTAACAATGGGATCAAATCTAAACTTGTGTTTGACATTTAAAGCCATTTACAACTAGCTTCAACCTGCCTTTCCAGTCTCATCATATCTTACTACCCTTCACACACTATGTAGTTCAGTCAAACAGACCTTCTTGTTAGTTTCACACATATGACACTCCATTTTCCATCATCGTGCCTTTGCATTGGCAACTGTCTCCCAAGCCTGGAATGTGCTCCTTCCTCATCTCCAATTCATGGAATTTCTAGTTTCCTTCAAATCTCATCTGAAATGTCACATTCTATAAGAAACTTTTCTTCATCCCACTCCCAAATGCTAATTCCTCCCCAACCCCAGCTCCCTCCACATACACACAAGTTATCCTGTATCTCTTTCATATACTCCCTATATTGTACATGCTTTCTTCCCTGATAGAATGTGTACTCCTTAGAAGTAGGAACTGTTTCATTTCTGTGTTTGTCTTTCTAGAACCAAGCACAGTGCTTGGCACCTAGTAAGCAACTTTTAAAATGCTTGTTAATTGATTAAATAAACTACTCCAACTCCATATTTATAGAAAACCAAGATTCAAAGAAAGTCTAATTAACCCAAAGTCATACAACTAGTTAAACCAGGATTAAAATTCATGTATGTGGAGCAACTAGGTGGCACAGTGAATAGAGCACTGGCCTTGAGGGCAGGAGGACTTGAATTCAAATATAACCTTAGATACTTGACACTTGTGTTTGACCTTGGACAAGTCACTTAAGCTCAATTGTCTTGCCTTCTCCCCTCAAAAATCAAATCAAATCCATGTATGAGGGCTCACAGGAATTTTTCTCTCTGTTTCTAAAAAATGCTTTGTGTCAACTGTATGTGTAGATAAATAAGTGTATTAGATGTTAATGCCATCTCTTGAGTCTTCAGATGGTTTAGGCAGAGAAATATTTAAGTACTTTCTTGGTCCCATTTCATTACTCATGGTCATGACTAAAAGATGGCAGAGGAGGGGAGTAGAAAGAGATAATGAGATAATATTTGTAGCCCTAATAAAAAGTTCAGCTGCTAAAAGAAGTAAGAATCATAAACAAAAATGGGAAGGAGGGTTATCTATGGATTTCAATTACCCCTACACTCTCTCCTTCTCATCTTCACTGATAATGGAGTGTTGGCTGCACCTCTAAACACTGTGATGCTATGAAAAATCTAACTGTGTTAAATGTCATCACTTTAGCATCTAGGAAGTTGATTGCCAAGTGGAAAACCTTTTTATGTGGTCTACAGTGTTAAAATGCTGCTTACAGGAGTTGTTTGTAACTTCAAAATCATTACTAGCTGAAAATAAGCACCAAGCAACCTGTTTGCTGTTTGACCAAATACGTGGGAGAACTTAGAAAAGTGTGAACATCAGCAATAATGTAGTATCCATAACATAAATACCAAGAAAGTATGTTGACACAAAACAAAAGGAAACATTATTAATTTTTAATTGACTTGGGATATACATGAAAGCTCCAGCACTTTGTAACTGAAAGGGAATACATCAAATTAATCTCACGTGAGAATGATGTCAATAAAAACCAAGAATATACAAAACTCAGGTTACACACAAACATATATCTCCTTTCTTTTTTCAATGTAATGGGCTGGTAAAGTGAATTCTCCTTGATGAGTCTAGATGGCATCTCATTTATCTTTCTCCCCCAACACACCATTTCCATTCTACTTTCTATTATTGTCTAGGTTCCAGGGCATCCTCTAGTTCCCCAGTCTGACAACCTTAGTGTCATCTTCAGCTCCTCTCAGCCTACATATCTAATCTCTTGGCAAGACCTGACAATTTAAAAAAATAATGTTTTTTGTTTATTTTTTACTGTTTTAATGTAAAAATTTTGGCATTTTTAAAGACAATTTTTTAGTTCCAAATTCCCTTTCTCTTTCCTTTCCCTTTTTTTGAGAAGGCAAGTACTCTGATAGAGATTATACATGTGTGGTTATGTAAAACATATTTCCATATTATAGCCAATTAGCAAAAGAGAACACAGACCAAAAATTAAAATTAAAAAAAACAAGAAAAATAAAGTGGAAAAAAAAGTATGCTTTGATCTGCATTCAGACTCCATTAGTTGTTTTTCTGGAGGTGGATAGTATTTATCATCATGGGTCCTTCAGAATTGTGTTGGGTCATTGTATTATTCAGAAGAGTTAAGTCATTCTCAGTTGATCATCATAAAATGTTGCTGTTGCTCAATACAATTATCTTCTGGCTCTATTCATTTTGCATCCGTTCATATAACCTTCCCAGGTTTTTTCTGAAACTATCCGGCTCATCATTTCTTGTTGTACAACAGTATTCAATCACAATCATATACCATAACTTGTTCAATCATTGTCCAATTGATGAGCACCCCCTCAATTTATAATTATTTTCCCCCACAAAATGAGTAATTATAAATATTTTTGCATACATACACCTCTTTCTTTTGATCTCTTTGGGATCTAGACCTAGCAGTGGTATAACTGGATCAAAGGGTATACACAGTTTTATGCCCCTTCAGGCATGGTTCCAAATGGCTTTCCAAAACAGTTGAATCAGTTCACAATTCCAACAATGCTTTACTGTACTAATTTTTCCATATCTACTACATTTGTTGTTTTCCTTGTCTGTCATACTAATCATTCTGATAAGTGTGAGGTGATACATTAGCATAGTTTTGTCTGTATTTCTATAATCAGT
Organism: Pseudocheirus occidentalis; assembly: GCA_028646575.1. Lineage (NCBI taxonomy): Eukaryota > Metazoa > Chordata > Mammalia > Diprotodontia > Pseudocheiridae > Pseudocheirus > Pseudocheirus occidentalis. The sequence continues at coordinate 132,430,356 of CM053599.1, read as the reverse complement.
AATGATTTAGAGAAGTTCTTTTCATATGATTATAGATAGCTTTGATTTCTTCTGACAACTTTGTGTTCATATCTTTTGATCATTAATCAATTGGGGAATGACTTGAATTCTTATTTAATTCAGTTCTCTATGTATTTGAGAAATGAGACTTTCATCAGAGAAGTTTACTATAAAATTTTCCCCAGTTTCCTGCTTTCCTTCTAATCTTGGTTGGATTGGTCTTGATTGTGCAAAACTTTTTTAAATTTAATGTAATCAAAATCATCCATTTTACATCTTCTAATGCTCTCTATCTATTGTTTGATCATGAATTGTTCCCTTATCCATAGATCTAACAGGTAAAGTACTACATGATTCCTTAATTTGCTTTTGATTTCACCATGTCTTGCTAACTTATTTTGGGATACAATATGAGGTGTTGGTCTTTATCTAGATTCTGACAAACTGTTTTCCAGTTTTTCCTAGCAATTTTTGTCACATAGTGAGTTCTTTTTCTCAAAAGGTTGGCTCTTTAATTTATCAAATATTGATTACTATGGTCATTTATTAAAGTGCAGTGTATACCTCATCTATTCCACTGATCCATCATACTATATAATAACCAAAAACAGATCGGTGATTACTGCTTTCTAATACAGTTTGAGATCTGGAACCAATAGAACACCTTCCTTCACATTGTTTTTCATTGATTCTCAAACTAATTTAGACCTTTTTGTTCTTTCAGATGAATTTTATTTTTTCTCATTCTATAAAATATTTTGGTAGGTTTATTTGTATGGCACTGAATAAATACATTAATTTAGGTAGAACTGTCATTTTTTATTATATTGACTCAGTCAACACATCAGCAATTAATATTTCTCCAGTTCTTTAGATCTGATTTAATTTTTGTGGAAAAGTGTTTTATAATTGTGCTCATATAGTTCCTGGGTTTGTCTTCACAGGTGGAGTCCCTGGCATTTTATATTATCTATAGTTATTTTAAGTGGAATTTATTTTTTATTTCTTCCTGCTAGATTTTGGTGGTGATACATAGAAATGCTAATGATTGATATATGTTTATTTTATATCCTGCAACTTTACTGAAGTTGTTAATTATTTCAACTAGTTTTTAGTTGATTCTAGGATTCTCTAAGTATATTATCATTTCATCTGCAAAAAGTATCATTTTGTTTTCTCATTGCCTATTCTAATATTATCCATTTCCTTTCTCTCTCTTAATGCTATAGCTTGCATTTCAAGCACAATATTGAATAAAAGTGGTGATAATGGACACCCTTGATTCACCCCTGATCTTATTGGGAAGGCTTTTAGCTCCTCTCCATTATAGATAATGCTTGCTGATGGTTTTAAATAGATGCTACACATCTTTTTGAGAAAAAGCTCCATTTATTCCTGTGCTTTATAGTTAATAGGAATGAGTGGCATGTTTTATCAAAAGCCTTTTCTGTATCTATTGAGATAATTATATTATTTTTGTTGTTTTTGTTATTGATATGGTCAATTATGCTGATAGGTTCCCTAATATTGAACCAGCCTTGTATTCCTGGTATAAATCCTACTTCATCATAGTGTAGAATTTTTATGATATATTGCTATAGTCTCCTTGCTAATATGTTATTCCAAATTTTTTCAGCAATATTCATTAGGGAAAATCAATGTATAGTTTGTTTCTCTTTCTGCTCTTCCTGGTTTAGGTATCAGTATCATATTACTGCCATAGAAGGAATTTGGTAGGACTCCTTCACCTGCTTCTCTAAATAGTTTATATAGTAGTAGAATTAATTACTTTTTAATTGTTTGGTAAAATTCACTTGTGAATCCATCTGGTCCTGGGGATTTTTCCTTACACAGTTCGTTGATGGTTTGTTCAATTTCCTTTTCTAAGATATGATTCTTTATCTTTTTCCTTTTCTATTAATCTGGTAAATTTCTATTAAACTGGTAAATTGCAATAGCTCTCAAATATTCTCCTTTTCTTCTCTGATACTGCCAGTGCATGTCTTGTGCAGATCCTCATCACCTCTTTCTTGGACTATTACAATAGCCAACTGGCGGTTATGCCTGCCTCAAGCCATTCTCCACTCCAATCCATTCTCCATTCACTTGCCAAAGTTATTTTCCTAAAGCACAGGCTGACCCTGTCCCTCCTCTGCCTACGCCATCCTAACTTAATAATACCAGTGTCTCCCTATCATCTCCAGGATCAAACAAAATATCTTATTTTGGTGTAGAAAACTCTTTATAACCTTTCCCCATACCCATGTTTTTCCTATCTTCAGTTCCCTTTTCTGTCCAATGAAAAGATGAATTCTCAGTTTCTTTTTTCAAGATGCAGCATTCCAATTGAAGGATGCCCATCAACTAGGAATGGCTGAATAAGCTGTGGTATATGATTTGTAATGGAATACTATTGTGCTATAAGAAATGATGAGCAGGATAGTTTCAGAAAAACCTGGAAAGACTTATATGAACTGATGCAAAGTAAATGAGCAGAACAAGGAAAGCATTGTACACCACAATATTATATGATGATCAACTATGATGTTATTCTCAGCAATACAATAATCCAAGATAAATTTTAAAAAGCTATCCATATTCAAAGAAAGAACTGATGGATTCTTAATGAAGAGCAAAGCATACTATATTTCACTTTTTTTCTTTTGGTCTGTTTCTTCTATCACAACATAACTAATATGAAAATATTTTATGTGATTACACATATATAACCTACATAAAATTGCTTACCATCTTAGGGAGGTAGGGGAGTTTAGGGAGTGAGGGAGAAAATTTGGAACTCTTTTTTTAATGAGGGTTTTAAATTGTCTTTACATGCAATTGTGGAAAACAAAATATTGTGTATTTTCTAAAATGTGTCATTCCGTGTTGATTCTCCCTTTCCAAAATTACTTTTAAAGGTCAACAGTGACTAGATGGCTTTAATCCAATTACAAACAGATCTCTTGACTTGAGGCCAGAGCTTTCCTAAGTCAAAATTGAAGTCAGTTCAGTTAGTCTTCATTGACCTCATTCTCTTTTCTCATTTATGTATCCTTTATCTTCCTAGTGCCAAGAGTTCTAATGAAACATCCTAGCTACAGAGAAAGGCAACTAGCTGGTACAGTAGGTAGAGTGCTCACACGGGAGTCAGGAATACTGATCTTCCTGAGTTCAAATCTGGACTCAGACACATCTTAGCTGTGTGAACCTGGGGTAAGTCTCTTAAACCTGTTTGCCTCAGTTTCCTCATTTGTAAAATTATCTGGAAAAGGAAATGGAGAACCACACCAGTAGCTTTGCCAAGAAAATCCCAAATGAGGTCCTGAAGAGCCAGATATGACTAAACAACAAAAGCAGCCTAGAAATTCCCAGTGTAGTACCCTCAGACTGCTCTTGGACATTATGTGACCATCCATTTATTTGTTCTCTCACAATTTTCAGAAGGGATGACTGATTATGACACTTTGACATTTCCTGAAGGATATTGTACATCAGTCCATCACCACAAAAAAGGATACACAACAAATCTTTTCAAATTGGCATATCTACTTTGGTTTTAAGCATATCAATTAAACTCTTCTCCCAAACACACACACACACACACACACACACACACACACACACACACACAGAGGAAAACAAAGATGGATCACTGCATGTCATTTTTTATTGTGAGAATAATAAATTAAAAATAAATTATTGTGTCCCTACTATGTGCCAATCATTGCACTATGCACTGGGGATACAAAGCAAAAGTAAGATGAATTCTTCTCCTCATGGAATTTATTCATAGAAGCAGGATCAAACAGATTTAGGAGAATGGTGGCTAAAGAAGGGAGTTTTGGTCTAGAACAGCAGTTCTCAACCTGTGGGTTATGACCCCTTTGGGGGTCTAATGACCCTTTTACAAGGGTCACAAGGGTCACCTGAGACCATCAGAAAACATATTTCCAGTGGTCTTAGGAACCAAGATACTGCTCTCTATCTTTCTCCAGGCAGGTCCTCCCACATGCAGATATGCCCACATAGGAGTAATAAAGGGTCGCAGTGTTAGGACAGTTGAGAACCACTGGTCTAGAAGGTTACAGGAATTTTAAATAGTCAGGACAGTTGATTGTCCCACCTTTTCCAATAGCAATAATAATATTGATTTAGTTGTTTAGGTGGAAGGAAGCAGGGTAAAGGGAAACTACATGAATGGTAGCATGGGTTATGGTATGATGTCTGCACTGGATAGGCTCTGGTGTCCTAGTAGATAAATTAGGTGGAGTGTGAAGCATGTTTTGGGACCAGCTACATATATTATCTATTGAATTAAGTTTTTATTCACCCACCTGTATCAATAATGAGATATTCACAACACCCATGGTGGTTATGAATATTCTGGTATAGTTTTGGATCACAAAATGTAGCAAACTCTCCACATGGAAGGCAGAACCAAGGTCTTTATTCAGAAACCAGAACACTGAGTCCCAAAACCAGAAGGACGAGTCCCCAAACCAGAAAACCAAAGTCATTATAGTGGTCACAAAGTTGATACACATAATTAATGCAGTGGACACCCACATTCCCAAGCCTTCACAAATAGAACAGGCTCCCTCAAGCAGGGATCCCTCTCAGACTCACGACAGTTCCTCAGCCTGGTCCTTGGAAATTCTCGGTAGAAGCTGCAGAAGGAGGATCTCAGCAAAAGGTGCAGTCTCCAGGTGGTGACTAAGAGAAAGTCTGAAGGTCCACCTGGTTCTTTTCCATATATACAGTATAGCTCCTCCCTGTTCAGCCCCTTCCTGTTAAGGTGTTAACTACTCCCAAGGAGTTAACTTGAAGTAAGGAGCTAAGTGCCTTTACTAGGTGCCAGTAGAAAGGGGCATGGAAGATCTTCTGATTTCATTAACATTAAAGTTAACTGGAAGTTAGGAGCTAAGTGACTTTACTAGGTGCTAAGTGACTTTACTAGGTGCCAATAGAAAGGGGCATGGAAGATTTTCTGATTTCATTAACATTACATCACCAAAACTTATTTGGCTTTCATATCAACCTTGTAAGAAAAATAAGGGAATAAGTACTTATACTGTTTAATAGGTGCCAGATCCTGTGTTAAGCACTTTATAAAGATTATCTCTTTTGATAAAAGTACTAACAGTACTAAAGAAAATATGTACTGTTTCCATTTTACAGGTGGGAAAATGGGGTTACTAGATCAAGTGACCTGCCCAGTTGTCAGAGCTTTGATGCGATCTCAGGTCTTCTTGATTCCTTTGGGAAGCGAGGTGGTGTAGGGTATAGAGTACCAGGTCTGAAGTCAAGAAAACTTGAGTTCAAATCCAGCCTCAGATATTTACTGTGTGACTCTGGGCAAGTGGCTTAACCTTGTTTGCCTCAGTTCCTTCATCTGTAAACTACAAAAGAATATGGCAAACTACTCCTGGATCTTTGCCAAGAAAACATCGAAGGGGGTCACACAGAGTTAGATATGACTGAAACCAATGAACAGCAACTTCTTAATTCCAAGTTCAGTGTTCATTCTACTCTACCTCAAGCTACTATCTAAACAGAAATATGTTATTTTATAGTGGATACGGTTGTTGCTATTGTTGACTCAAGAAATCAGAAGATCTGGGTTTTAGTTCTGCCTCTAACAAATATGATCAGTGTGATAATGGGCAAGTCACTTAACCTCTAAAAGCTCTAGACAACTGTTTTAAGATTACTGTAAATTCAATTACAAAGAAGATACTTAATTGCATTGGAAATAAGAGTTTCCTTATCCAGTAAATCACAAAGCTATCCATGAAACAGAATAGCTCAACCCCAGGGAGGAGTCCCAAATGCACAAAACAAACATACAAAAAAAGAAACTACAAAACTAAGTAACTTCTGAGCTCTGTGTGGGCATCAATGACACAGCTAGAATAAATGTAAACAGCTTTATCAAAGTTTGCAAAGCTTTGCTTAAGAAACTTAAAGTCTTAAGGACACAAATGACGTTTCCTTCAACCCATCAATCAATAAGTATTTATTAAACACCTACTATATAACAAATAATGTGCTAGTTTCTAGGGATCAAAAGAGAAAACAAAACAGTTCCTCACATTGAGGAGGTGACATTCTTTTGAGGAACACAACATGTTTCCCTCTAAGCATAGCAAGCATCCTCCTCCCACCCACTGTGGAGCATGCTCAGTCACCAAGGTCAGCTTCCAGTCATGTATGACTCATCTCTGAGGAGCTTTCAATGGAAAATTATGAAGAGTCCCAAGATGGTAAAAAGGAATGACCTGTCCCTCTGCATTTCCTTTCCTTTCTAGCTGTCAAACCTTTGAACTGTTTTGAGCTATGTCCCATGAACTGGATGACAGAATGAGTAATTGCCCCTATATTCTACCTAGTCTCCATGGAGCCTTGACCACATTTCCTAATTGTGTGAGCTTGAAGAATCCCCTTTGTAATATTAATGGAATCTGAAGATCTTCCATGACCCTTTGTATTGGCAAGTAAGCAGGTACTTAGCACTTTGTTTCAAGTTAACACCTTGTTTAAGCTATTTAATTAACACAGAAGTAGTTAAAACCTTGGGAGGAAGTTGCTGGTGTAACAGGAAGGGGCAGGATGGGGAGGAGCAATATTGTATATAAGGAAGAGCACCAGCAAGACAGTCAGAATTTCTCTCATCTGGAGGCTGCAACTTCTGCTCCCACCTTTCTTCTGGGAACTTGCTGAGACCTTTCTTCTGGGAACTTCTGCTAAGACCTTTCCTTTGGGAATTTCTGCTAAGAACTTCCAAGAATCAGGCTGAGTAGCTACCATCAGTGAGACAAGAGGATCTCTGCTTGAGGGAGCCTGTTATGTTGTGAAGGCTTGGGAATGTGGGTGTTCACTACATTAACCATGTGTATCAACTTTGTGGCTACTGTAATGACTTTGGCTTTCTGGTTCTGGAACTCGGTTTTCTGGTATTTGAATAAAGGCTTTGGTTCTGCTCTCCAAGTGGAGAGTCTGCTACATTTGATGATTCACAACTATACCAGCATATTCATAACCACCATGGGTGTTGTGAATATTGCATCATTGTTATACCCTTTCACCTATTTTGTGTTTTTTCCTGAACTTAGGCATATGGATATTGAGGATTGGGGGAAAACTTTTGAGCCTAAAAATTCTGTAGGTCCTGAGTTGGAGATAATTGATAGAAGTTTCTTTTGTTTTATTTTTGTAAGGGGGAAGGCAGGGAAATTGGGGTTAAGTGACTTGCCCAAGGTCACACAGTAAGTGTTAAGTGTCTGAGGCTAGACTTGAACTCAGGTCCTCCTGACTCCAGGGCTGGTGCTCTATTCACTAAGCCACCTAGCTGCCCCAAGAAGTTTCTTTAAGAGGTCATCCACCAAGAGGACTGGTCCAAGTTTGACCATTTACCAACTGACATATACTGGAAGACATTTGGACAGTACAAAGCCAAGGTGAAATATAAAGAGTTCAATTAGCAGTTTATGAAACTATTTTTGCAGATTTTACCAGTCCTTTTAAGTTGTTACTGAATCTGGTTCACTCAATGCTTTATGAGTTTTTATACTTAACCTCTTAATGTGTGTGTGTGTGTGTGTAGAAATACATTACTTATCTCATATGACTCATGAACCAAAATCTATTTTACTATAATTACAATCATAAGGTGAATTCAGTGACTAAAGTGACTATTAGGTGAATTAGGTGATTAAAGAAATCTATGAATAGATTAAGGAGAGACCTATGAAGAGATAAAGGAGCTTTCTCTTACTAGAAGCCAAGTTTCCCATTAAATCCAATCCAAAGTTAATCACTGAGTATAGGACAGAGAGAATCAAGGGCCCCAATCCCTGAGAGCTCAATCAAGTGGTGCTCTCAATGATAAATGTGTATATATACAAAATATATACAAACCCATAAGTTCCATCCACAAAAGGCTAGAGAGTCAAAAAAGAAAGATAAATTGGGTAAGCAACCACCTGGGTAAGACATCAGAGAATGGAATTTGTATTTCTGGACAGTAGCTGAAATACAGGAACAACATCCTTCTATCCTACTGAGGAAACTGGTGGCACAACGGGTAGAGTGCTGGAGCTGGAGTCAGGAAGACCTGAGTTCAAATCCTGCCTCAGATACTTCACAGTTGTATGACCCTGGAGAAATTACTTTTTAAAAATCTCTATTTACCTCAGTTTCCTCAGTGGGAAATGGGGATAATAATAGCCACGTCATTGTGACATTCAAATAAGATACTATTTGTAGAAGTAACAAGCACTAAAGAAATGCTTATCCTCCCCTTTCTTTCCTATGAAAGGACAGAGTATATCTAACAAGAACTGGTAAGGAAGAATTTACCTGGAAATCTCACAAATCCAATCAAAAAGGGCTTTAAATTGAAAAGGAGGCATAGGAGAGAAAAGGCAGAAACTGCTTATGTAAAATAATCAAACTAGATACCAGAGAGAATATCTGTAAAATTGGGAGAAGAATAATAGTTAAGAAATGCAGAGGTAAGTTCAGAGGTGACAAAACTCCAAAGAAGAACCAATAATAAGCCTTCACAAAGTATAGATTAAAAGCAAAATGAAAGAGTCAGTTAAGCATTTATTCTCTTTCAAGCACTGACAAAAGGAGCCAGTATTAATGCTAAAGGGGTATATGTTGCAATGGAGGAAACAGCCTGCATAGTGAACAGACAATCAGGGAAAGGAGTTGGGGCGTCACAGAGATAAGTGAAGTCGTGGGGTGGGAAATCAAAAATGGAAGAGGGAGGCATGTATAGCCACAGTGGATATGGCAAGTTATGGAAACATGAATTTAGAGGGAAGAGACTTCAAAATCCATCCAGCACAAACATTGAGAGCTCAACCAAGTGGTGCTCTCAATGATAAATATGTATATATACAAATTAAAGTTAAAGATAAGGAAATTGAGACTCAGAGAGGTTAAGTGATTTGCCTAGGGTCACTCTGTAGCAAGTAAGCAGTAGAGAACAGGCTTGAACCCGGAGGCTCTGTAAAGCTAATATTCTTTCCACTGTACCAGGGCATTGTACAAGAATGATACAACCCTAAGCATCTCTAACCGCACCCAAAAAGATACTGTTCACTTCAAAAGGATTCTTTTGCCAGAGAACACAGAGTGAGCAATCAATCAATTACCAAAAGATGACCTGGCAGATAGAGGACCAGGCTCAGGGTTGGGATGATGTAGGCTCCAGTACACCGATGACATATACTAGCTATGCAGTCTTAGGGAAATAATTCAATCTCTTAAGATTATAAATTGCAGGGCGGCTAGGTGGCACAATGAATAGAGCACCGGCCCTGAAGTAAAGAGGACTTGAGTTCAAATCTGGCCTGAGACACTTAACAATTACTAGCCGTGTGACCTTCGGCAAGTCACTTAACCCCAATTGCCCTGCCCTCACCCCTCCAAAAAGCCAAAAAAAAAAGATTGTAAGTTGCAGTTCAATTACATCAGTTGAGGAGTTTGTGGGGCAGAGGGATGGGATTGCTTTCAGTACCGATGAAATCACATGATTAGGCTAAAAGTATGTAAATGAGGAACTATGAAAGAAAATAAGTATTTATTAAGTGATTACTATATGCCAGGCACTGTGCTAAGAGCTTTGCAATTAATATCTTATTTGAGTCTTGCAATAACTTTGGGAGGAGGGTGATATTATTATCATTTTATAGTTGAGGGAACTGAGTCAGGCAGAGGCTAAGTGTCTAGACCAGAATCACATTGAGTCTTGCAATAACTTTGGAAGGAGGGTGATATTATTATCATTTTATAGTTGAGGGAACTGAGTCAGGCAGAGGCTAAGTGTCTAGACCAGGATCACATTGTCTGAGACTGTATTTTAACCGAGATCTTCCTGACTCCAGCGTCAATGGTCTATCCATCGCAGCATAGCATCATATTAAATGAGTTTTAAGTATACTACTCACCAGCATTTTGGCAATCAGATCAAAGCTTCAGTCACAATTTTCTTTGAGGAGAGAAATGAGGAAAGAGAAGGGGAAAAGGAAACAAAGGATAGGAAGGGGAGATGATGGGAAGAAGAAAAAGAAACACAATGACGGAAAAGAAAAAAATGAAGAACAAAAACACCATCATGAACAATAACTACTATTTTCCCTCCATAGATAACTTCCTCAAGGTTTTCCAGGTGCTGTTAACCAAACCCCATTCTCTACATCAACACTGAACAACCACATAATACCTCCTTGAAATCAGAGAGATTTTGAATTGTTATGAATTTTAGAGATATCTCAGTTCCCTTAAAGGTTTGCAATCAGCCTTGACTCCTCAATCTCCCTAAACCCTGTATCCAATCAGTTGTCAAGTCTTGTGATTCTATCTATACAACATCACACACTTCTGTCCCCTTCTCTATGTTACCATGACCACCATCTGTCACTATCCACTGGGACTAGAATAATTGGACTCTCTGCCATGAATTTCTCCCCTTTCCAATTTACCTTCTACACAGCTGCCAAAGTGATATCCCTAAAGCCAAAGTATGACCACCCCACTCTCCTGCTCAATAAGTTTCATTGGTTCTCTGTAAACTAGAGGATCAAATATAAACTCCCATTTGACATTGAAAGCACTTTGTAGCCTGGTTCCAAACATGTTTATGATGTAGTTCTATTGACTTTTTGCTCTTCCTCATGTGGCACACCATCTCCCATCTACATATCTTTTCATGAACTGTCCCCAAGGTCTAGAATTCTACTTTTAGAACCCCCTGCTTCCTCCAAACTTCTGTTCATGTACTAGGTGTCATTTGAGGCCTTTCCTGAGCTACCCAGCTATGAAGGCTTCCCCCCAGAAATCACTTGTATTTGCATTGCATACTCTATCTGCTTATATGTGTAGAATTCATTTCCCTTAACAGAACATTAGATTCTCAAGGCTGAGAACCATTTCCTTTTGATCTTTGTGTTCCCAAGACAACATCTATAGTAGGTACCTGATGGATTGATTTTTACAGGTGAAGAAACTGAGTCTCAAAGAGATGAAGACTTTGCCTAAATTCATTCACTATACTAGTGGAAGAGATATTGTACAATCTAAATTCATATCTCTGACCTCCTGGTCCAATGTTACTGCTTGATCTTTCTCTGACCCTTCTCTGTATACTCAGTCAGACCACTCCATGCCAAATTGCCAGAGAAAGACCCATAAGCACTACATGGAATTAGCATAGTAAAAAATTGGGCGTGATCAGCTGGAGGTCAAATGATTCTCAAGTTCACAGCAGGACTAATGACTAGTATATGATCTCCTTTTATCAGTGGGAGTATATTCATCTACTGTCCCTTCATGCATGCACTATGAACAAAAGATAAATTTTTCCATCAGTTATAAACAGATGTATCAAAGATGGACCCTTTCTCATTCTAGTAATTACATTGCTGGGTACATTCTAGACTCCCTATCCTTTCCCCTCTCCAAATTCTATAGGAAGGGTAGAAATTAAATCAAGCCTTGAATTTAAAACCACGGTAATATTGAATTCCAGCTATCCCCTTCCACACCCCCCCCAAAAAAATATCTGTCTTCTTAACTGAGAAAAAATTTCCATTTTCCCCCTCAAACTATTAATATTAAGATACAATCACAGGGAAAAAAGGCTGAGCTTTAGAATATATCTCTTTGCTGAATAAGTGACAAAAAGTTAAAAGCAGTAATTTAGGAAACTTAAATGTGACAGTGTATGATAGATGTGCACTGGCAAGGCAAGAAAATGAGAAACATTAAAATCATATATTAGAATAGATCAAGCTCAACATACCAGTTTATGTCAGCAAGTTTCTTTTGATATGTCAAGTCCCTATAGGGCTAGAACTCAAGTCGACTTTGAAGATATATTTTAAAAGGAATGTGTTTATGTTTAGGAACTTAATAAGGCCATGTGTGCAGAGAAACGAGGGGAAAAATCAAACTGAATGTATTATTGTTTCACTTGCTGCACAATTTCTCTGAGCTTGGCTTTTACAGAGTGTCTCTTCACCCTTTCAAGAAACTTACCTGTTTGGGGCAGATGTTGTTTTCCAGATATCCTTCTCCCTTCTATGCATCTATTATTTTAACACTGAGTCAAAATCAGGCACAAGAATTGGCAGCCTGGAAAGGGGAGGGAGAGTGGTTTGAAGTAGAAGGGAGAGAATGCTGACCATCTCAGAGGAAACATCCTCATCCTAAGCCTTTCCAAACATCCCCTGGGTCAAATGTATGTACCTGATTCAGGGGGTATCAAGACCAACTCAGTTCAAGTGCACACCATCCTCCTCAGGGTCTTGTGAACATCTGGTTATGACTCCGAGAATTTTCTTTTAAAGATATTCTAAATCCCATCTTGAATACAAGCCAGATATTCAAGGGGAATCTGTATCCCTGTCATTGGCCAGAAATCTATAATACTGGTGAACAGAAGGTCACTCAGCTATAAATAAATAGATTTGTTCATTGACTCCATGCCATGGCTCCATTTTAAATGCCGCTATGTAGACTAGCAAACACACAGAGGAGAGAAGCATTTGTTTGTCTGAAATTCTATAATTAAAATCTGAACAAAGAGCATTTGCCCTTTTCGAATGAAATCCAGTAGAAGCCCTCATAGCAGCTTGCCTCCAATGGCCAAATAAGACAATTGGGAAGGAAAAAAAATTCAAAAGCAAAGAAAATGACCACTTAAATTATCAGCACTAACTTTCACTCAATTGCAGGGTATCAAGGTGACGCCTCTTTTAATGAGGTTAGCATCTCTGTTTAGAAAAGATGTTTGCCCTTAATGTGTAGTATAAATCTGTATCACACTAACATTTGCAAACAAATCTCAACATTAGTCAATGAGGTCTGGATAATGTTAAATCTTGGAAGAATGAAGCAGAAATTAACAACATTGCTATTCACTAAATGCTTGGCACTCTTGAATGCCAAGGATTCTTAATACTTTAAGCATGTACAGTACATGGCAGCTCTCTAAATCAGGTTAATGAGCAAACTCCTTCTGTTGTTTGGAAGATTTAACATGAGCTTGACTTTGAATGTTTTTGCAGAGGTGAAACCGTGTTTCTGAAGGCTACGTCAAGTAGAGATACAGTGATGGACGCTGCGTCTCTTGTCCCAGAACCATCCTAAGGAGGTTTAAAAAGGGGCATTAATTTATGAGAATTAGCTACCAGTTCATTCCATTTTAGCCACAGCAGTTTATGAACATCAGCTACAAAAGCCTGTAAGAGTTGTGACCTACATCAGTAGCTTGGATTCTCCTAAACATTTAATATCTGAAGAATGCAAGAAATGTTGGCATTAGCTCATATAGATATCTATAGATACCTAGAGATAGAGCTATACCAATATAGGCATCTATAGATATCCATAGAGATTAATGTTATAGCCACAATTACTTTCCAGGTAATACATGGAGTATGTTGTTTTTCAGTTAATTCTTGACAGCTATTTTAATTTGTCATGAGTGAGATCAGTGCTTACACTTGGGATGTAGTGAGGGACACAGAGGCATATATATGTATACATATGCATACACACACGTATATATTGTGTTTGTAGATATGTACATACACATACGTGTATGGGTGGTTGCAAATACATAGATAGAATCCATATATACAATCCATGTGTATGGATTATGTATGTGTATATATGCATCATATATTTTTATATATAATGTATATAATGTGTATATATAATGCATATTGTCAATTGTTAGAACAGGTTTCATTAAAGAGACAAAGTGATAGTAATATAAAAATTACATTATTTATTCTTTATTATTCCCTTAAGGCTAGCATTACTTGGTCAATGAATGCAGGACTAAAGTCCTGACTGATGGACAGAGAAATCATGAGACTCCTTATACATTTTTAGAACCATCCCAATTCAGGATGACTCTGTCACAAAACTTTATGACTTCCATTTGCTGCCATCTATATGTGAAAACAGAGTTCCATGGTTGTAAATGCAAATTGACAAGGACCAGAGCAGGGTCTATTTACATTTTATGGTCTCAGGATGCCTGTTTTGCTCTCATGTGGAGTAAGTCCCAAGATAAGGGAAATCTTACCTCTGGTCCTTGAAGTTACAGATATTAAATGATTATCAATATATACATTATATACATTTATGTACATATACACACATATATGATATATATGTCAAAACAGTTAACTGTCTTAGGCTAAACAATGTTCTGCTCTAGAAAGAAAATTGCTCTGAGTCAAGACACTTGAGTTCTAACTCTGGTTCTGCTACTAATTTTTTTATGTAACCTTTACTGCATTTGAAATTCTCTAGTCCCTGTTTCTTCTAATCGCATAGGGATAATATCACAGGTCAAACTTTCTCTAAAAAGTTGTTGGGGCAGGGGTGAGGGGAAAGGGATATAAAATGACAATGTCTGTAAACACAATACAAGTCTGCCACTTTGAATAAGGAACTTTCGCCAGAGCTCCCTCACCACAATAAAGTTTTAAGAACCTTTCTGGCTTGAATGTTTTGTTCTGTCCTTTCCTAACCTGTTCCTTTATAAAGATACAAATTCAGGGCCCTATCTGGCTTTACAAATAGGCTGAATCATCCTTTTGACCACTGAATCATTACTAATCCAAGCCTTTCCAGTCATTGCCTGCCTGCCTTATCTGACAGATGAAAAAACTGATATCCAGGGAGATTAACTGTCCCAAGATCAGCCAAGTATTAAGTGACAGAGGCAGGATTTGAACTCAGGTCTTCTTAAAAATCTAGCCCACTTTTACTGCATCATTCTGTCTTGGGAGGAGTAGCTTCCCACTGTCATTTTAATTGAGATCCAGCTAAAGATTAAGATATGATCAGAATAAGGATGGAGTTTGTCAGAGTATAGAAAATGCTGCTGAAAAGACATTTGGGAGGGCACAGAAGACAAACTTTACTAACTCCACAGTGATGCCTGTGGCTTTTCTTGTGTCCCAGGTTACCATCAGTGCTGTATAAAGGCACAGTACTATAAATGTGCTACACTCCAAGCCAAAGTCCTTCTTTCACTCATGAGGGATCAAAACAACTTGTCAAGAGTTAACTCACAAGCAATATGCTCCATGAATTCTCTGGGAAACAACAACAAATTGTAGCTGTAACAATTTTTTCAGATCATACAATAGATTTTACTCCAGCTATAGTAAAGGGAGGAATTGAACTATTTCTCACAAAGGAGGCACTCTAAATGATATTGCCTATATAGAAATAATACACAGGTACATGAAATACATTTTCCTTTTCTCTCTAACTTTTTTTTAATGTCCTTAGATCCATATAAAGCTCTCATGAAAAATGTATGCATGAAAGAACCTATGGAAGAGGGTAGAAAAATATTCGAATGAGACATAATCAAAAGGTAAGCCAAAGGAAGAAGCATACAGACTGATGGGGCAACCCACACAACACATCAGTAGCCAGGCAGGCCCAGCTGCGTCTCCAGAATCATCAACGCATGTGCATGTGGCTTCTGCCAGGGAGCCAGATGCTGCTTCAGGAAAACGGTGGCCGAGAGCTTGGCATCTGGCGATGTTGATGACCAGCCAGGAGTTATGAGAACAAGAGGAAACATTTTCTTCCGCCAATGACACTTGCATATATTAAACTGGTTATTTAAAAACAACACCCAAAAATACAAATGCAAACAAGTCCTTTTTATAAAATGAAGTGAAGATAGAGTGCTCTGATTTTGAAATGCAGCTCTTTGTTATCCTCATGTCCACAAATAAAAACACATTGATTAGAAGGGTTACTTCTTAGAGATGCTAACTGTCTAAAATAATCTAGGTTTTAAAATGAACTAGAGGGGTGGCTAGGTGGCGCAGTGAGTAGAACACCAGCCGTGGAGTCAGGAGGACCTGAGTTCAAATCCGGCCTCAGACACTTGACACACTAACTAGCCATGTGACTTTGGGCAAGTCACTTAACCCCAACTGCCCTCCAAAAAGCAAAAAACAAAAACAAAACAAAACAAAAAAAAATAAAATGAACTAGAACCATCAAGTTATTACCAGGAAATCAATCTTAATTGTATAGTTGCTTACACAGGTATAGTTTAATACAGTATTTCTATCACTTATCAGGGTCCTTTTTACATTAATGGGAATTTGTTCCTAAGGAAACAAAGGAAACTTTTTTTTTCATTTTGAAACAATATTCAACTTCTTCCCAAATGCAATAGACTGAATTACATCAGTGTGTGTCCAGTTATTTTCATTGCAATAAAATTGGGAACACATAAAAAACAGCAGACTGGAGATTCTCCCCTTCCACCTCACCTAAGACAGGCACCAGCACAAGCAGTGACTTCTCTCATTTCCCCAGAAAGAGAAAAAAAAGTGAAATCCTAATTTGTGCTCTTATCTTCTCAATGCAACAATCATATTGTTGCCATCTAAAGTTGGTGAGGAAAAATGGTAAGAGTCCAGTCCTTGATGAATTAACTTTTTTAAAATTATAGATAAATAGAGATGATTATTGGGGAAAAGAGAACAGGTAGCAGAATTGAGGAAGCAATGTACATTCTCTCAAATGCAAACTAAGACATGAGATTAGATCACAAGAATTCTAACGTTTCACTCTGTTTCAAAAATAAAGAAACAGTATCCCATAACAAAAAGAGAAGCTAAGTGTGGCTTTTTTACCTTTTTTGTGTATCACGGAACCCTTTGGTCCCAATGAAGCCTTTGGACTCCTCAGAATTATATTTTTAAAATTTATTAAATTAAATACTAAAGATGTGTTTCACTGATAACACACAGGAGGTCCTAGAGGTTTAAACGGTCTCCAGACTCTAACAGGTTCGCTCTCAGTCTGATCACACAGGCAGACAGCTCTGGAGGAGTTAATATTCAGCTTTATTCTAGCATTGTCTTTTCAAAGGGTTGTGGGAGAACCAGCTCCTACAGCATTCCCTAATCACCCTTCTCACAAGGGCCAGTGAGAAGTGGGGGGGGGGCACAACTATCCCTACATCTAGATGGGGTCAATCGAGACAGCATAGCTGATACAGTCCCCTAAATCCACTCAAGCCTAAACTAGGGCCAATTGAGGCACACACAGATTCCCCTGGTTCTCTATGGTTTTACCCCTATGGGTTCCCCATGGTTTTTCCCCACTCACTGACCAGTGCCCTCTTGCTTTATGGGGCAACAGACAAAGAAGGTGTCTTTCCAATATTTAAGCTCACAAGTTAATTTTAGCAATATCATCATTCTGTGCAAGTGTAGTAAATATTACATTATGTCACCCCTTATCTCATGGTGCAGCCTCAGTAGAACTATCTGTGACTATGATTCTGGGAACCACTATCTAGAATCCTTGGAACTATTCTGGAAATTATTATCAAACACCTGGAAAGTAGACATTCCCATGGCCATGGATCCCGAGACACTAACTGTAAGGAAAATAACAAAATCCTCCTAACATACAGGATTACAAAGGAAATAGTAAAATAGTTTTTAAAATATTTAGAAAAAACAAGCAGCAGTGTCAAGTTCACAGAACCAAGGTGAATGACACTAAAGTTTGAATATCATTGCAAATCATGATAGTAATAATAATAATAATAATAATAATAATAAATAACTAGCATTTATTTGGTACTTTCAAGTGCATAAAGCACTTTAAATATATCATTTTATAATCACAACAACTTTAGGAGACAGGCACTATTATTATCCCATTTATAGATGAGGAAACAGGCTTAAGGAGGCCAAGGAAGTTGTTCAGGGTCACACAGCTAGAAAATGTTTAATGCAGTGCTTGAAGTCAGGTCTTCCGGACTCCAGGTCTAACACTCTATCCATCAAGTCACTTAACTCCCTCTCCTAAACAGTCTCACCAGTTGGGAAGAGGGATAGCACTTACAGCTTTATCCCAGATCACCTTCTTTATCATTTTCCTTATTGTCTGCTCCTAAATCTTTGCTGCCAATAGTCTCTGCTTGGCCATTGTAGCACCAGACTTGTCCCTCTAGGTAAGGAACAAAACATTCTTTCCCCTTAAACTACCTCAGACTAGAAGGGCAAAAACAACATTTAAATAGGAAAAGAAACATCAAGCAAAAGAAGGTACAAGACCTACAAAGGCATAAAGTTGTTCTTCATTCTAATTTGCCTCCTGATGATCCTTGGGGCAGGTTCAAAGACCCTCTTTCTTTATCATCTCTAAATCTTTCCTTCAACTCCACTAAATCAATAGAACAGGATAAAGAGGAGGTTGAAGGAAGCTTTTTTCTATGTTTGCCTATTTGTTATTTAAATATTAAATTGTTTTAAATAATAAATACATTTTAAAATAATATAAATAAAATTTAAATCTTTATTTCATTTTTATTTATGTTTATTTATGAATTTAAATTTTAAATTTTAAAAATAAATTAAGAAATAATAATTAAATATGAAATAAAATAAATCTAGGGCACTTATGGGAGATCATAAGTCCACTAAATAGAGCCCCAACTCTCTTTAAAGGTTCCTTATGTAATCAACAATTTAATAGATAACCTTCTTTTGGGGTAAAGGGCAAAAGAAGCAGTATGAAAATCCAATAGAAAAAATATATATTTCTGTTCAGACACAAGCTATTTTTAAAACCAAAGGTCAAAAAATGAATCCTTTTTCTTTGTGTTCTGGGAGTAAGTTTAGTAGCATCAACCAAGGTCAATGACCTTTATTCATAATTGGTAAGCAGCTAGTAATACAGACTCTCCTTCCCTTTCTATCTATGGAATTTAGCTGGCTTGATTCTTCCTCTACATTCATGGTTTCTGTTTAGCGTGGCACCATTATGGTTTCCTTTACATAAAAGGTAAGACAATGAGAAATCAAAATTCCAAATATGTTTGTCCAGTCTCATTGTCTTACATAATAACTGGCCACCAGACTGAATAATAAATCCATCAAATGTCATGTATGCGCCTCTTAAAAGAGCATGGCTTTGAAAACATGTCCTGGGAAATCCCTTTGGTACCTACACCCAGTTAGACAGTTAGACAGTCAAACTAGAAAGGCAAGGTAGAGCCAAGATGGCAGAATAAAGTCAGCATTTTTACTGAGATCTTACAAATCTTTTTTTTTAAAAAAAAAAAGAACATCAAACCAAATTCTGAGCAGGGAAACCAGCAAAAAGTCACAGTGGGTCATTTTTCCAGACCTACAACATTTTAAGAAGACAGGCAGTCCATGGACTAGGATGTGGGCTTGCCAGGAAGTGGCACCAACTGTGGAATGAGAAGCAGTAGCAGTAGCAGGGAGGATAGCCACAAATGGTAAGGGGACTAAACAACTGGTCAGAGAGCAGACAATTATAAAAGAAAAAAGTTCAGTCCAGACATCTAAGGCATTCACAGAAGTGAGCAAAGCTCAAGTATAACATCAAGCCCAAAGTCAAGAAATAGGCTGGGAAAATGAGTGTACAACAAAAAAAATCCTGACCATAAAAAGCTACTAGAATCATAGAGAAGCGTAAGACACAAACTGAGAATAAAGCAATGACTTGAAAATATCTACAAGTGAAGTCTCAAAGAAAAATTCAGATTGGATACAAGCCCAAAAGGAATTTTTAGGATAGCTAAAGAAAAATAATTTATAAAAAGAGCAAAGTAGAAAGGCCATGTACCACAAGGTAGAGAAGCTACTATTTTCACTATCTAGACCATCATCAGCTGCTGAAATTGTGAAAATAATGGAGGACAAAGGGACACGAAACCAGTGGTATCACATAGATTTCTGGGTATTAGCCTAATCTTCATAAGAATATACAGATCTAATACAAATAAGCATCCTAATTTCTAAAAATGGAATTTTTAGGGGACGACAGTAATTTTTTTTAATGCCATGGATTTTTCCCAAGTATTCATGGGCTCATAAACCATGGCCATGCAGCCTGCAGATTTAAAATTCCACATCATAGTGAATTAAGCCAAAGCTCTCTTCTGGCTCAATCATTTGAAAACCAGAATTTGAAATGTTAAAAAAATATGTGGTTCTCAGCTTAGAAATGAGATTTTCAGTTCTGTCATTTGTAATGAAGCCTCCCTAACAAGGGATAAAGGATTAGCATCACAGCAAACAACTGCAGTACATTAAAAGAATATTAAGGTTGTGACAGAAAACAATATCGGTAAAGAAATTCCTCAGGAAAAGGAAACGACGCCATATGTGCCTCCAACACCGAGATGCAAGAGGGGGCATTAGGAAAGTAGTTAAGGAGGCTCCCCATTGTGCCCAGGAGTTAGAAGACATATGGCACATTTGCCCTAACTTGTGAGATTTGATTGTTCTCTGCCACAATCTCAACTTTCTTCCAAAGCTGCTTTTGGAGGAGATAATAATTACTATGCAAAAATCAGCAATGCAATTCCTTATCTAACAATAGAGAAGGAGGGGAGGAAAGAAGGAGTTTGGTACAGCACAAAGTCCTTTCAACTACAAGTCAGGAGACCACAGTTCTTGCCCCATAACAAGATTTTTGTCTTTGGACAAGCCACTTTACCTTATAAATTTTCATTTTTTGCAGCGAGGGGTTTCTTAGGTTCTATAGTTTTAAAAATATTTCTGAACCTATTTATATATAACTAGTGTCCTTTGAAATCCTATGTGTTTTATTTGAAACATTTTAAAATACTATTCTGAGAAAGGGTCCATAGGTTTCACAGAGGAATTATGACAACAAAAAAAAATGTCAAGAACTTCTGTACTAGATGCTCTCTACAATCTCTTCTAGAGCTAGCATTTTGTGATTATGTCATTCTAGTTCGAAGGAAAAGGAGATCTTGAGACAGAGGAGGTGGTCTCAAGATGGTACAGAATTTATAAGCCTAAAGAAGCTAGTCTCACCTATACTCAAGAATGACAAATTTCATGCTAGTTTAAAAAAAATCTTTTATTTATAAATATGGCTCTTATAACTAATGTGACAAGCATCAAATAGCATATATAGACTATATGTCTTATATATGTTATGTATATAACACATATATTATGTATATAATACACATATAATATTATGTATATAATACATATATTATATTAGGTATATAACACACATATTATATTATATATAATACACATATTATATTATGCACATAATACACATATTATATAATATATACATTATGTACATAATGCATATAATTATATTAGACATATATGTATGTATATATTTGTCATGTATGTATTGTGCTGATTTTTGTAAGATTTTTGAGGTCCTAAAATTCTACATTAGGGTTTTTCCATATGGGGTCTGTGTATTTTTTTGTAATGTTAAGAAATGTTTCTATATTATTAGTTTCCTTTTTACTCCTATGTATTTTATTTTATTCATTTTAAAACATTGTGAGGAGTTGTCGATAGACTTTGCCCGTCTACCAAAAAGATTCATGATACAAAAAGATTAAAAAACCCTATTTTAGATTGGTTTCTTACAAGGTTTCCATAGTATCTTCTCAAATTCTATTACTTTTTACAAGGACACAAATTATAGTTTATGTCTATGATTAACTGACTAGGAAGCTTGCCTCAGAAACTCTTTAGCTCTAGTTAACATTGGCAGATGAAAATCACAGTTGAAGTACATTTTGGTGGTTTTACACATCAAGTTTAAAAATTTCATCCAAAGTCACATTTGAATTATTTCAAAGGCTTCATCCCAAAGAGAATTTTTCATGAACCATTTATCACTTAGCATAAATGTGTGTATGTGTGTGTGCGTGTGTGTGCGTGTGTGTGTGTGTAGTGAGATAAAATTGCCAGCACTTGAGAATGCTATAGAGATGCGTTGAGGCTGCAAGTGGAAACCACTCTAAGCTGAGGCCTTTGCATAAGGGTACCAAGTGATCTGATAGTATCTTGAGGGAAAAAATGGGCTTTCTCCATGTATTTCCATGTACTATGCACTCCTAAGAAGTAATACATTCCTGAAGGGCAACCCACACGCTGTCAAACATCGATGCTAAGCAAACTTGATGAAAAAAAAACACTACTTCAAGTTTTGGCCATCTTTCAAAATGCCAGGTGGCTCAAAACTCAGCTTCTACGAGAGAGTTTCCATCGCTGGATGTGTCATTCTTCTGAATATATTTTGTTTTATATCATTGAACGCTCCATGCTTTTATTATATTGCCGTGCAGGTATTTGTAATAGCAAGCACCGTAAGCACCCCCAGGATGGCCTGCTAGCACAGGTTCTTTGATTTGTGCTGCTAAAGGAAAGACAGCTTTTAAAGGGATCAGCAATCTTCCTTTAAATACAGATAAGTAGAAAATTCAAGTGGAGAAATTAGCACAGAGATTCAACAGACAGGGCTCCTACTGTCTGAACAAAGTAATAAAACCACCTACATATATCATGGGACCAGAAGAGCACAAACCTCTGAGTAGTCAGGGGGCTCTTAACAAACGTCTACTTAGAGTCCAGTTTAAGGAATCAGAAGGTCCTTCTCATAAGCCAACCGTCAAAGCAAAATCTCAACTCAGAGTGTATGTACACTTTTAGCCTATTGGCTCAGAGCCAGAAGGCATTGTGACTCAGTGCCTAATTATCTCAGTACCAAGAAGTGTAAAAGCCTTCCTACCAGCAAGCCTCCACCTAGGCAAGCTCCTTTTAAGCAAGTTCCTCCCCCAATGGGTTCTGTGTGACTCAGAATGTATCACATCTGGACCAGAGTTCAAAGAAGCAAGACAATGGTGATTGAACACATGTGGTCATATAGGCCTATTAATGGACAGGAAAGATCTTCATATTCCATTAACATTACAGTATTCTCAAATTATTTCATGTGAGTAAAATATATCTGGAATATACACTCCCTTGAGAATGAAAACATATTCAAGTCAATCCAGCGTACAAGCCTATTGAGATCTTCGGGGATCCTGACTCTATCATCCTGTGTATTTTGTTATCTGCCCCAGCTTTGTGTCATCTGCAGATGTAATGAGAACTCCAAGCCAGTGAGACCTTGTCTTTCCTCGTTCTACAAAAAGTTGTGAAAGAATTTTAAATGGCTTGCTGAGACTGAGATTATTATGTATACAGCATTCTCCTGATAGTTTAGTAATCCTAACAAAAAAAAAAGAGTTTAAGATGGTATGGCTTCTTAATGAACCCATGCTGGCTCATAGCGATAATTGTGCCCATTTCTAAATCCTCACATACCCTCCCTTTTATAATGTATTTTTGATGGGCTAGAATTTTACTGGCCTAGAATTTGCAGTATCTACATCCTTAACCTTTTGGAATTGGGATAGCATTTTTCCATTCCCAGTTTTGCAGCATTTCATCTCTTCTCCATTATTCCTCATAGATTGCCATCAGTTATTCAATAATCACATCTGAAAGTCTCCCAGCTCCCTAGGATATAATTAGAATCATAAGATTTAGATCAGGAAGAATCCTACAAATCATCTGTGCCAACCCATTCATTTTACAATTAAGGAGATCAAAGCTCAGAGAGGTAAATTTCTTCTCCAGGGTTACACAGCTGATAAGGAATATTCATTCAGAACAAATAATTTGAAATTGTTTTAGGACTGTTGGGTGCCCTTTTCCTATTTCATCACTTATGTTGCTATTGTTAAGTCATTTCAGTCATATGTGACTCTTTGTGATGCCACTTGGGGTTTTCTTGGCAAAGATATTAGAGTGGTTTGTCACTTCCTGTCCAGCTATTTTACAGAAGAGGAACTGAGGCAAACAGGGTTAAGTGACTTGCTTAGGATAACACAATTAATAAGTGTCTGAGATCACACTCAAACTCAGGGAGATGAGTTTTCCTGACTTCATGCCTGGTACTCCATCTACTGTGCCACCTAGCTGCCCATTTATATTGTATTTCAATTTTCCTGCCAGTCACTTTTACTCTATCTTTTCCAATCTTAAGACAAAAGGGGAGGGAGGAAAGAAGAGAAAGAAGGAGAGAGATGGAGAAAAAGAGACAGAGAGACAGAGACAAAAACAGAGGCAGAGACAGAGAGGCAGATGAAGGAAAATAGGAACTGAGTTTTCTCTCTAGAATCTATTATCGTTGTTTCATCTACCCCAAGCAAAGAATTCTCCTGCTTTTTTCTTCATGTTCTCAATATTTCATGAGTAAAGTAGGATTTCAGAACCTTCCCACTCTAATGACATTTTGGCATGAAGGTGGCAATGAATTCTCAAAGGAATCTAAGATCGAGCAGGTATCACCAAGCAGAAAAAAAACTTTTGAGTAACAATTTAGCAAAAGGTAGTCATCCAAGAACCCTCTTAGCTAATATCAGACACTCATCATCTGAGAGTTAGCCAACCAGTGATGACTGAAGGGTAGGAGTAGAAGAATCTACAAAAATTCAATTAAACTCAGCAAGCAATATTAAGCAGTTACACTGTACTAGGTAGTTGAGATAATTTTTGTTTAATGTTTTACTAGAGGCAATATCATGTATATAGAAAATTAACTACAAATTTCATACAAAGTAATTAGAGTCTAATATGAAAAGTTATGTTTGTTTCTTTGTTTTGTTGGAGAAATGAGATAGAACAGAAATTATAGGGGTCACAAGGAAATGATATGCTAGAATGGGATGAGGGTATCAGAGGTATGGGATTGGTTGTGAAGAAGCAATGAACAATGGCTAGGGAAAGGAGTTTTGAGTCTCATTGCTGGTGACTCTGAATCACAGCAGTTCTGAATAGAATACATTGGTACAGCCTTCGCAATAGCAATATTAATGTTGATTTGATTATTAATCTCTAAGCAAGGTGGATGGAAGGAATTGGGGAGTATTTGCACAGTGACAGCAGAGTCCTTGATGGAGTCTTATCATCAAGGTAAAATCAAGGAAGTAGCTCCATAAATGAATTCATGGATGCTTGAAGTGATCAATCCTTGAAGAAGTTATCCTTGGCATTTTTTCACAAGCTATACCTTTCCTGAAACATTTAGAGATCTGTACCACCCTTTAACATTGTCTTGATGCTGCTATTTTTTTATTCTTTCCTTTATAAATGTTGTTTTTGAAAATCTGGATTCATCAATGAGCACCTTAGACAGCCATATGCATTTCTTTAAATACCTTTCATAAGAATGATTTGCAATGTACTTTCAGAGATTAGAGTTGCTTTCTTTATATAGATTCTCATGAGTCCTCATCTTTTATCCAAACTCTAAAATAGTAATTGTAATGATAATAATCATAGATAATTTTTAGTATTTATATATTTATTTAAGGTTCAGAAAATAATGTTTGTAAAGCGCTTTGCACAGTGTTTGGCACATAGTGCTATATAGATGCTAGTTATTTTGATTATTCCTACTACTGCTGCTTTTATTGCTACTGCTACTGCTACTACTACTGCCTATTATTAATCTGCCTTGAAAGTCTCTGTTTTTGGAAAGACAATGAAAAATATCAAGTCATGCCCAATATTCCCCCCCTTCCATTTATTTTGAGTTCTAAAAGACATATTTTTTTTCTGGATTCCCACTAATTGCCATGATCAATCCCAATGATTCCCAAAGATCCCAAGATTCTTATTGTTTCCATAGCTCTAATTTATTTCTCCTTATTAGTTAGAATGAGATTTCAAATAGTAGTTACTTTATTAATTCCTATTTATTCTGAAGAACAAAATTATCAGAAAGATACAAGAAGAATTAATTAGATGTTCTGATGGTAGTTGAATAACAGCCTCAGTAGATATCTAGTTACTTGCCTTTTGGGAGAGTGGGTTACACTGTTAGAATTAGCACGTACATCACTGTTCTTTAATACTGAAGTCAGTGGTCAGTTTAATTTTATTTCTGATACATTTCGGAAAACTTCCAATGTTTCTTCATAACAAATAATGCTGAGTCTTGATTTAAACAAATGCTTCTTCATTCTATTTTTAAGGGTCTTTTCATTTCTAAGATTTTTAGCTTTAAAAAAAACAGAAGTGAGGCATTGTGCCAAAGATTTTTCTATATTTTAATGTAACCATATTAACTTGGTTAAAGCAATTACCATTACAATTCATCATGCTTGATAGTTTTTCTTATGTTGCATCATCTCAGTATTCTATATACAAATTCAATCTCATTTTAGTCAGCAGGTTTATTGACAAATTTCTTAACCTCTTTACTAATAATTCATTTTGCATCATTTTCTATAATTTTGTTTCTCTGCTTTATATCTCCCAAATCTGGGGTTTTAGACCATGTTTGTCTCATAAAAGCTTTATAAGGTAGTTTTCTCCCCTATTTTTATAAATAGCATGTGAATTACTTGTACTTTAAATGTTAGACAAAATTTGTGTATACATACATTTAGAATAGAAAGGATTTTTAAAAATCACTAACATCTTGTTTTATTTCTATTTCTGGGGTTAGATTGTTTAGATTTTCTATTGTTTAGTCAATTTCAGTATTTTTGCTAAATCATTGTAAATTTAATTTGAGTTTTACTTTTGTTGGAATAAAATAGTGTAGTTTCCCTTAATTATCTTTATTTCATTTTTATTTACTACAACTTTACCATATTGATTTCAATTTTTTTTATCAAATTAGTTTTCCTTTCTTTTAAACTCACATTAATGTTATCAATTTTGTTGATCTCTTTAAAAATATCAGATTTTATTCTGTTGGCTCTGTCTTTTGTTTTCATTTGTTTAGCTTCTCTTTGATGTTCAACTCCTGTGCTTCAAAGTTGGAGAGCTCTGTGATTACATTTCTTTGCTAGATAAACCAAAAGTTTACCCCTGATGGCATCTTGAGGCTTCTATTGGTCTAAAATCTGTTTTCTAGTTTCACTACTTCTGAGCAGTTTTCTTTTATGATTTCCAAAAATTGTGTTTTTATGCTTTCTGTTTCACCATGCTTTTCTTGGAGGGCAATGATTTTTAGATTGCTTCCCCATGTCTTCTCTATAGTCAATTACTTTTTTTGAGATTCCACATATTCTATTATATATTGTTTTAACTCTATATTTTAGTTACATATTTTTTCATTTCTCTATTTCCAGATGTCTGCTGACAAATTAAAATTTTTTACTTTCTGTTCTAAACCAGTAATTATTATTCAAGAGTGCTGACTTTTCTTATTAGCTCTTCCTTTAATTATTTTATTAAGCTTATGATTCACAATAGGATGTTTATGAATATTCAGTTTTTAATTCTAGGGTCTAGTTATAGTTATTAAAATATTATCTTCTGATTCTATATATTTCACTTTGCATTCTTCTACCCAATGGGATTTCTTCACTATATTAGAATAACAACAACTAAAACAAAAATTAATTTCTTCAGTCTGTGCTGGGTTGGTTTGTTGTTGTTGTTGTTGTTTTCTGGAAGATTTTCCTGATTAGGATATCTCTATTTTCTGCCACCATTTTGCTAATGTTGCTGTTTTACTTTGATACATTGCTTGTGAGATTATAAAGGGGAGCTTGGCTTAGACATGATCTTTCACTCAGGCGCCCTGCCAGAAGTTCCCTTTTTGTTTTGTTTATAACATCTGTCACAGGCTGCCTCACCTCATAGTAAAATTAATTCTACAACTCATTTTCATATGAACTGTTAACAAGGCAGATTTCATCCACTCTGTACTTGGGCAAATGATTTTTTGATGTAAATGCAAGACTTACATATTTTATAGTTCAATTTTATGTCCCATCATTCTAACCTGTTAAAAATCTTATTGAATATTGATTCTTACATCCATCATAGCAGTTATCTGTCCCAGATTTCTATCATCCACAAATTTGATTACCACTCCTGCTATCTTTATTCAAGTTGTTAATAAAAATATTAAACAGAAATTGGATAAGGACAAAACTTTGTGTTCCACAAAAGATTTACTCCAAATTGACACAGGTTCATTAATCAATATATTTTACATATTTTTGTTCAATCAGTAATAAATCCTCCTCTTCCATTTTCTTCCCATTCTTGTTTCTCTGTCTTATTTCTAAGATTTTTATGAATTTGTCATTTTCTTTACTGAAATCAAAGTAAACTGATTTTATTATTGCTATTTATTCATTTTGCTTACAAAAACCAAATTTGTTTTTCATAATGTTATTTCTTTAATGCTCCCATCTTGGTTTTTAGTGATTACCATGTTCCTTCCTGAGTAATCGGAAAAAAGAAATTCAAAAAACATTTTTTTCTTTTCAATCTCTTCTAAAAGTTTTCTGGAAATCACTATCAATTCCTCAAATATTTCTACAATAAAATCTTTTCCCTTCTTTGAAATCATGGTTACATTTATCCATATCCAATTCTAAAGTCCTAATTCCACGGTCCTAATTCTCCTTGATTCCTTAAACATCACTAACAGTGCTTCTAAAACCCCACTTTCATAATTTACTAAAGAAGAAGAAAAAAACTAAAAGGAATAAGTGGAGATTCTGTATATTGTAAGAATATTTTAAAAGTTTCATTCTTATATATAATCCAAGTAGATGCAATATGCAAAAGAGAATCTTTCTGTATTCACATTGTTATTATCTGTAGTTCACTATCAAAATTAATAAAAGATTCTTTTCTATGTCTAAAATTCTATGAGTCTATGAATTTGTAATAAATGAAATCAATATTGGTCAATTATTGATCGATACATACATTATTGAGGAGGGGAAAGTTCCAGTACCTCATACCACTACACATGTATTCATATAAGTCATGAATGTGTTCTGAAGTTCACGTGTCACAGAAGTACATGTTGCTCTATTAATATTATACAAGATTCAATTTGCATTGTGGATTAATTTACTGAATGGCATGTACACACCATGGTCCTTGTGCTCCCAGAACTGAGTGGTTTCACCATAGCACAATCAACAAGGAGAAGAGTATTCATCAGATGAGACCAAAGGCCATAGGAAAGCTAGGGGCAGAAATGCTTTAAAAAAAAAAAGTAATCACAGACAAGCTTGGGCAATCTGCTCTATTGGGAGATGGGGTTTAGGAAAGAGGAGAATTCTCAGAGGCAAAGTCAAGGCATCTGTAGGCTAAAAATGTTGTTTTGGTCACTGAGAGTCCCTGGGATTTTGATATGTCCTGTTATCATCTATTCTGGGGAGCATATCATGCATATAGCAGCCTCTCTCAGTCCTATGTTCCATTTATTTTGATTTCCCACTCTGTTGTTTCCATTTTTAAGGGCAAGTTAGAAGGCAGATAACTGTTCTCCCGAATGGTAACATAACAATAATGATGCGCAAACCAGCAGAGGTCTGAGATAATATATTCCCATTCTGAAGTTATCTTTCACTGCATTTCTTAAAGTGCACTACCCACCAGAAATTCTCCTTTCATGAAAGCAAAAATGATTAAAGTGGTGATTGCATCTGAAAAAAAATCATGCTATGTGGTAAAATAGTTTGATGTTCATCTTGCCTCTTTCAGGACCAATTTTACAAGGTTGCAGCATACACTAGCATCTCTAATCCAGGGAGAGATACAGGCAAGTCTCCCGAGTCCAATCAAGAGTTGGAAAAAGTAACTTCAAAGCTAGCCGTGAGTCAACTTGCTAAAATAGTTGCAGGTTGGGTAACATACACAGGCAGACTTCTTTGACACTCCAACGTGACTAGAAATAATTCTGGGAGGAGGCTGAGGAAAGCAGGGGAGCTGAGCAATTCTCAGGGTATCAGAGTTCACTATAGGATGGAAGAGTGATTACAACTAGAGATGGCAAATATGTCAAAATGTATTGATTTAATTTCTTAAAGGTATATTTTTTTCATTTGCTAAAGGTATATTGGGTTGTGGAGAAGTAGCCTTAGTAATGGGGACATGAGGACATGCCCATACAAAATTGTGAAATAGGTAAAATTTATATAAGTACAGGGCAATGATTTCATTAGTGTAGTCAACTTTGAGGAGAGGAAACACCCTCTGTGAACATTGTGACTTGCCCAAGATCACACAGTTGGCATGTGTCAGAGGCAGGCCTTGAGTCCAAATCTTTTTATCTGTCTCTCTCTCCAATATTATATCATGTTTCACATCTTTGTATGTAAGTATAGTACATGAATTAAGTATATTAAATATATTTTGTATTTATTTATCTGTGTACCTATTATTTCCCATCTCTACCCCTCCCCTGGGGCCTCAACTTCTTGAGGGTAGAGACTGTTTTCATTTTAATCTTTGTACTCCCAACACCTTGGCCAGCTCTGCACAGTCTGTGGCCTGGGAGTTGCTTACAGATGTTTTCCTCTACTGTTTTTTTGTGGGCCACCTGAAATCCTTTGTCATACCGCAAGTAGCCTGTGGGCCACAGGTTGTGCAGGCCTAACCTGGGCACATGGTGGATAATAATAAAAAATTTTCAGTGCCCCACCCCTTATTCACCCATTCCTGTCTATTTTCAACCTAGAAACATCTCTCAAGTACCTGGTGTCTCATGGGCCCAGCAATGGCACCCTCCCCAATACTTTCCATGCTGGTAATTACCCTCATTATTCCTTTCTATACAATTGGCTTCCTTTATATTTTAATTTATGTATTTAAAACATTATTCTGAAAATGGGTCAATAGCTTCACCAGACTTGTCAAATGGGACCATTACACACACTTACACACACACACACACACACACTCACACACACATACACACACACACATACTGGTCTACACAGCTAAGTTAATTAATGGGTGATAATTTATTAAGAAAAGTAGTGCAACTATTGACAAGCTTGTGCTAAAGAAACTGTCTCTCTTTGATTAGAGTTGAGTTGTAAGTCAGTCAATGGGTAGTAGATAGAGACTTGACCTCAAATCAAGAAGACCTGGATTCAAATCCTACTTCTAACATCTACTAATTATGTGAACATGGGCAAGTTACTTAATCTTCTAATGTCCCAGGGTAATTCTTTAATACCATAAATTAAAGGAAAATGTTGATGATACATGTAAGTCTAAGGAAGAAAATGAGGTTGGGGCACAATGCTGGGGCCAAACCCTGTGACAAAATGGTGACAGTGTGGATGTAAGTACCAAGCAAGTCCAGTGATAGCAGTAGGGTCTACACCCCACCAAAGCCTGTCAAAACCTCAGGCAGGCTCAGAGCCTTCAAGCATTCTCTTAGAACACTGAAAGTGGGGCCAAAATGAACCTGGAAAGGACTCAATACTTTCAATCTCTGCTCAGTTTCTCATTGTAAATCATGAGGATAGAAAACACTCTGAAAGAATTTCAGTTGGGGCAGATCCAAGATAGTGAAGAACAGACAGACACTAACCTGAGCTCTTCCCAAAACTTTTTCAAACAACTTTAAATGGTTAAAACAAATTCTGCAGCAACAGACCCCATAAAAGGATTGGATGAAACAATTTTCCAGACCAAGACAACTTAGAGAGTCTGAAGGAAAAGTCTGATGCACCAGGGTAAGAGTGAGGTGTAGTCCAGCACAGGTCAACCCCAAGAAAGCAGCAGTAACCTTGAGGAAGGGGGAGGGGTGACTGAATGAATGGTGTCTGTGGCAGTCTCCAGACATCTCAGTTCACAGATGGTAAGGGGTTCAGACAACTTATCAGAAGGAGATTGCAGGAGTCACTTTGCTGGTCTCAGGGCAAGATGCTGTTGCATTGCCAAGATTTGGATCTAAGTCTCAGGGTGAGGAGGAGCACTAGCACTCCAGAGTTTGTGAGTGCAGGGGAGATGAGACTTTGGTCACAGTTCCAGGGCAGAAGAGGGCACTTGTGGTCATTCACAGACCAGAGCACAGGCTAGAAGAAAGGTAAACACACCTCTCCTACCATCTTGGAAAAATGGAAAATTTACACATTCCCCAGAATTATCTCTGAAAACAACTGAAAAGAGCTGCACAAAAACCCTGAAGCTTGGGACAGTATTTGCTCCACTCCAGAAGCAGAGCCCCATTTTAGCATAGTTAGAAGTCAAGAAATAAGCTGGGAAAATGAACAAATGGCAGAAAAAGATCCTGACTATAGAAACTTACTGTGGCAATAAGGAAAATTAAAACACAAATTCAGGAGAAGATAGCAAAGTCAAAACTGCTATATCCAAAGCATCCAAGAAAAAGTGTATTGATCTCAGGCCATGGATTAGATAAAAAAAGAATTTTAATAATCAAGTAAAAGAAGTGAAGGAAAAATTGGGAAAAAAAGATTTGCTAATGATGCAAGAAGATCACACACATGTATACATACACAATCAACAGCTCAGTAAAAGAGGCACAAAAAATACTGAAGAAAATAAAATCTTAGACAACAGAACAGGCCAAATGGCAAAAGAGGCACAAAAAATCCAATGAAGAGAATAATGCCCTGAAAAGCAGAATTGGAGAAATAGAAAAGGATATACAAAAAAAGCACTGGAGAGAAGAATTCCTTTAAAAAGCAGAATTGGCTAAATGGGAGGGGGTAAACAAAAACTCAAGGAAGAAAAATCATTGCTTAGAAATTACAATGGGGCAAATGAAAGCTAATAACTTTGTGAAGCATCAAGAAACAATAAAAAAAATTTTAAATGGAAGAAAAAATGAAATATTTCAGTGGGAAAATAACTAACCTGGTAAATAGATCCAGAAGAGATAATTTTTAAAATTATTAGAGTATGTGAAAGCCATAATCAAAAAAGAAAAGAAAAGAAAAAAACCTAGACATCATCTTGCAGCATATTATCAGGGTAAACTACCTTTCTGGAACCAGGGAGTAAAATTAAAATTAAAAGAATCCACCAATCATCTCCTCAAAAAGATTCCAAAATGAAAAGTCCCAGGAATGTTATAGTCAAATTCCGGAGCTCTGCAGTCAAGGAAAAACCGTTGCAAGGATCCAGAAAGAGACAATTAAAATATCATGGAGTCATAGTGAGAATAACATAAGACCTAGCATTTTCTACATTAAAGGATTGGAAGGTTTGGAATATGATATTTTGGAAGACAAATGAACTAGGAATACAACAAAGAATAACCTATCCAGAAGAACTGAGCACAGTTCTTCAGGGGGAAAAATGGATATTTAATGAAATAGAAGACTTTCAAGCATTCCTGATAAAAAGACCAGAGCTGAATAGAAAATTTTACTTGGAAATAAAAGACTCAACAGAAGCATAAGAAGGCAAACAGTAAGTCAATAAGGTGAAATTTTTTACATTCTTTTTGTGGGAAAATAATATTTGTTAACTCCTAAAAACTTTCTCATTATTAGAGCAGGTAGGAGAACAGATGGAGGACACAAGTGTGAGCAGATTATGATGGTATAATTATCTAAAAAAAATAAAGTTAAAGGGTGAGAAAGTGGAACATACTGGGATAAAGGGAAAGGTAGAATGGGGGTAAATTATCTGACATGAAAGAAGCACAAAAGAGCTTTTACAGTAGAGTGAAAAGTGGGGGAGGTGGCAGGCAGAGCACATGAATCTTGCATCAGAATTGGTTCAAAGAAGGAATAACATAGAGATTCAATTGGATATAGAAATATATCTAACCATATGGAAAAGTAGAAGAAGAAGGGGATAAATGAAAGGATGATAGAAGAGAGGGTGGATTGGGGAAGGTAAAAATCATAAGCAAAACATCTTGAGAATGGACAGAGGGAGGAGGAAGAGGGAGACAGAGAGAATAGGATAAGCAGGAGGAAAATAGAATGGAGGAAAATATATAGTTAATAATTATGACTATGAAAAATATTTGCAGGAAATTTCTCCAATAAAAACTCATTCCTCAAATATATAGAGAACTAAATCAAATTGATAGAAATAAAAGCCATTCCTTAATTGATAAATGATCAAAGGAAATGAACAGGCACTTTTCAAAGTCATAAAAGCTATCTATAGTCATATGGAAAAAAATGCTCTACATCACAATTGATTAGAGAAATGTAAACTACATCTCTGAGCTACCACCGCATAACTATCAAATTAGCTAAAATGACAGAAAAGAAAAATTACAAATGTTGGAGGGTTTGGGGGGAAATTGAGACACTAATGCACTGTTTGTGAAGTAGTATCCTGATTCAACCATTCCTTAGCTCTATTTGGAACTATGCCCAAAAGGCTACAAAAACCATTCATACCCTTTGACTAAGCAATACCGCTACTAGGTCTGTAGCCTAACAAGATAAGCCTATATGTACAAAAATATTTAAAGCAACTCTTTCAATGGTGGCAAAGAATTGGAAATTAAGGAGATGTACATCAATTAAAGAATGGCTGCACAGATTGCTGTATATGATTGTGATGTACTGTTATAAGAAATGATAGTCAGGACCCTCTCAGAAAAACCTGGAAAGATTTATATGAATGAATGTAAAGTGAAATAAGCAGAACTAGGAAAATATTCTATACAGTAACAGCAATATTGTATAATGATTAACTGTGAATGACTTAGTTATTCTCAGATATGCAATGATCAAAGGCATTTCTGAAGAACATATGACGAAAACTGCTATCCATCTCCAGAGAGAGGACCAATGGAATCTGATTACATATCAAAGTAATCTTTTTCTTTACTTTCTCTGTTTTTCTTAGGGTTGTTTTGGTCTGGGTTTTCTTTCATAAAAAGGAAATCTGTTCTACATGACTGTATATGTATGGCCTCTATCAAATTGTTTGCCTTCTCAATGAGTGGGGGAGGGGAGAGGAGAGAAGGAGGGAGAGAATTTGGAACTCAAAAAACAACTAAAAAGGAATGTTAAAAAAGTGTTTTAGAAGATTCTGGGAAGATGAAAAAGCAGGCTAGAAAATTCCAAGCTCTCAAGATTCCCCCCCCACACACACACACACACACAGAAGAGATGAAATAGCATTTCAGGGTGAATATTGAGCAGTAAAAATAAATAACAGTAGGGGCAGAACAGGGATTCTCCTGGGACAATCAGAGAAGATCTGAAGAAAAGTCCCAGGACTAGGTTTGGTCTGTGTGACAAGTAAACATCTCTAGTCTACATCCTTGTAATAGTAATCAGTTTATTAGATACTTAGGGCTAAGTAGATCAGATACTTAGGGCTAAGTAACATCTAGTAACTTAGGGCTAAGTATAGAAGGTAGAACTCCTCCATTGGTGAAAAGGTGTGAATTCCCCTGTTGACTTGGGAGAAGGCTATTGGCTGAGACAGGAGGCCAGTGCTGTATATAAGGAATAATTTTAGAGAGACAAGAGAGATTTTGGATTTGGCTCCTCAGTGAAGGAAGATTCACAGGGACTGAGAGAGTGTTCCTCTCGCAGTATCTGGAAGCTGATTGAGACATGAACAGGATGGGACTTTCTTTGTTCATGACCTGGCTGATCCTTGAGTTCCAGGCAAGAGAAGTGGTAAAGGGGTTGAGGCTTGCTGAACCCTGTGAATTTCAGTGTGTGCCAGGGATTGCCCTGAGGACTGGACAAGGACCTGGGAACTGTTTATCTCTGAGGACTGGACAAGAGCCTGTCAGCTTTCTGCTCCTGAATCTAGGTGATTGACTGGCAGATTCAGGAGGGAGCTGGGACCAGGGGAGAGGATCCAGGGAATCAGAGAGACTACCCAAAATCAAAATGAAGAAAAGGCCTCCCCTTGGATGAAACTGATGTTTGCTGAGGACAAGGACCTGGGAGCTGTTTTCCTTTGAGGACTAGACGAGAACCTGTCAGCTTTATGCTCCTGAATCTAGGTGATTGTTTGACAGATTCAGGAGGGAGCTGGGACCAGGGAAGAGGATCCAGGAA
>CM053599.1:132379859-132394164 GCA_028646575.1 Pseudocheirus occidentalis | reverse complement strand
AAAATGGGTATCTTGCCACACAGGAGAGTAGGGGGAATGGGAATGATAGGTGGGATGATGGAGGGGAGGGTTGCTGGAAGCACACATCTCATTAAAGGGACTGGGACAGGATAGAGAATAGAACAAAGGGGGTGGGGGGGGTGGGATAGGAAGGAGGGACATATAATCAGCCTCTCACAATATGTCCACTGTGGAGATGTCCTGTATAATCACACATACACAGCCTGTATTGAATTGCTTGTCCTTCCAATGGGGTGGATGTCAAGGGAGGAACCAAAAGAATCTAGAATTTAAAGCTCTACAATCAAATGTTAAAAAAACAACACAGATAGATAGATAGATAGATAGGTAGATTGGATAGATAGATATGTAATTATTATTATTATTATTAACTACATGCAACTGGGAATTAAGATATACAGTGACTGGGGTAGGGAGACCCTCCCTGCCCTACCAGAAAGTTAGAGGGGCGTTGGAGGAGGACATAAAAGAGAGCAGGTTAGGGAGGGGCTTTACAGTGGGATCGCTGTTTTAGGGTTGGGGGTAAGGGAAAAACGGGGAGAAAATTTGTAACTCAAAATCTTGTAGAAAGGAATGATGTAAACAAAAAAATTAAAAATAAATTTAAAAAAAGAACTGACACAGAGGAAGTACATCAGGGAGGAGGGCTGTTAGCTCTGGAAACCTACTTTTGTGGCTAATGGTTTGAGAGAGAACAATGCGTATATATCTAGAAGAGAATAAAAGTCTTCTAAATTCAGAAAGAACTAAAACAATAAGGGGATAGGGAGGTGAGAGGATAAGGGAGAGAGCTGTAGAGGAGAGGCAAGGGAATAGGTTAAAGGGGGGTATAGAAGGGTGTTAGGATGTTTAGATTTAAGGGAATGGGAGGGTAAGGGAGAGATCCTTAAGGGGGGCTAAGTTAAGTTATAGGAGGACAATGTAGAGGTAGAAGTGAACTAGAAGAGTTAGGAGGGATAGAAAATAAGAGGTAGGCACAAACGCAAAAACAAAGATCAAAAATAGAATTTATTAGGGAAAGTATGTGTCTGCATATGCATGTATGTATGTATGCATGTGTATATATGTTTATATGTATCTATATATCTATATCTAAATATATCCATGCTTAATTGTGGCCTAGGGGGGTTGGAAGGGAGGAAAAAGAACATAGTAAAAGTGCACAGCAGAGAACAAAAGAAAACTAACAAGAAAGCAAAGATGGACAGCTCTCAACACAATGTGTAGTACTTATTATATAGGTTTTCTTGAAATGAAAATGTGCTGTTAAATATTTTGAATCCTCTCTCACATTCTGCTGTGCACATGGCATATTTTTTCTTTTTCTTATTATGTATTTTTTAGTTTCAATACTTAAGTTTGTTTCTTTTTCTTTTCTTGTGGATTTGTTTCAGTAATAAACAAGTTTTACATCTAATTGGCAAAAAATAAAATATTGAATTATTTTTTAAAAGAAACAATTTAAGTACAACTTGGACATATTTCAGAAGGCCAAGTTACAGTGACATGGAGGACAGAGTACTGTACTGGAAGTCTGGAGACCTAGACTCTGGTGACGATCTCTACACTTACTCTGGGCCTGTTTTTTCCTCTATACAACAAGAGACTTAGATAAGGTGACCTAGAAGGTTCATTCCAACTTTAAAAGTCTATGAAATTTAGATTCCAAAAATGGCATGTGGGCTCCATTTTACTCCAGCTTAGCTTAACTTTGCAGTAAGAGTTGAAAGGGCCTTCCTCTGTGGCATTGGTTAGGTCCCCTCTATGGGGTCTCAGTGTCCTCCTCTGTAAAGTAAAAGAATTAGACTAAATGATACCTAAGATCTTTTCCAGTTCTAACATTCTGCCAGGATTTATTCAGGTTTTTGGAAAATTGGCTTCCATTTCTCTATCCTTTTCTCTTACTCTCCTTTTCTCTCTCCTCACCCAAAAGCATATTTCTCTTCCATATAGATGCCCCAAACCCAGTTGACTCTGGCTCTCATTGCCTGGCCAACAATAGGTCCCAACCCAAGCCCCATTTAGTGGTCATTGTTTGAGTCCACATTGGCTCTGTGTAAATGTAAATAGCAATCCTCCCAGACTGATTTTTTTTTAACTTGGTAAAAGAGACAATTTTTTGTCTCATTTCTCACCTACCCTTCATTGCTGAATGGGTATTACCTCAGTCAAACTGAGATCTGAGAATGACCTTAGCTTATAAAGGCCAAAGGCTCCCACTACATGGAGCCATCTCTAGTCATCCTGATCTATATCAGGCCACTGCCCACAGATGGCTCTGAAGGACAAAGTGAGGCTGGTGACTTTGTACAGCCCTGCCTCACTTAAATCCAATTCACTTGTACATCATGGCATTACCTCCCTGATGTCTTGGCCTTTCTTCAAGAACAAAAGACAAACAGCAACAACAATAATAGTAGTTATCTATAGTCCAACTGCTTCATTTTACCAAAGAAGAAATGGGCCCATTAAAGCTTAAAACTTACAGGTGACCGCACTGGTAATAAGTAGCAAAGCTGGCATTTGAACCCATGTCCTTTCACTCATTGTTTTCACAATGCTTTTTATTTATTTATTTATTTATTTATTTATTTTAACCAATTTTTACAATTATTTTTGGAGGGGGGAAGGCAAGGCAATTGGGGCTAATTGACTTGGCACAAGTCAGTCAACTAGTCAGTTGTCTAAAGTGTCTGAATCCGGATTTGAACTCAGATCCTCCTGACTCCAGGGCTGGTGCTCTATTCACCTACCAACCCCCTTTCATAGTGCTTTTGAAGAAAGGTTCACAGTTAGGACACTAGAGTGGTATTTCAAAGGCAGTAATAGAAACCCGAATTCTTAAAACATTCTAATTCTACCACCCAAACTGGAAGAAATGCCAAAAGCATATTAGTGGTGATAATCCTAAGATATCAAATGCATGCATCTGAAGAAAACTCCAACATACATAAGAAAGACTATGATCCAGCCTGCAACCCTTTGTACTGTCATTTCAGGAGCAAGGAGGTTTTTTTTCCCTATCTTTAGTGTTTTTGCTGATATTCCGTGGACTGTTCCAGAAGGCCCACTTGAGAGAGTTCTAATTCAAGGATCCAGTGTTATCATTGCTCAGTTCTAAACCCTGTTGTTCAACAATAGAACTACACTGACAAGACTATTCTAACACCATTACACAAAGTGTAAACATTTTAGAAATGGAAGAAAAACTGTATTCCAAAATTACAGGGGAAAAAAGAGGTTAAAATGTAAGTGTGGCATTCAGCAACATGGCTTCTTGACAATGACTCACTGTACATAAGAGAGAATACGTGAAATATTTTTCCCCTCTTAAATATAGCCATCTATATTATCAGTAGAAAGAATTAGAGTGAATTCTTTCTTATACTATGAAGCATGAAGCATTTTCTTCCTGGGATTCATGAAGAAGCCATATGGTCCTGAAAGACATGCAGAATGGAAATTCACCCTTAACATATAAAGTTTTCCAGGGGAACAGGAGTTAGAATCTGCCTCACAATGCATTATAAAATGAAGATAATTGTTAAATAAGAAACTACCCCAGAGAAGTCAGAAACAAAGAATGTGCCCTTCTAAACAGTATCACAGCAGAATCTCAGAATGAGAGGAGACCTCCAAAGCTTTCTAATCCAAACTCTTCCCAGAATCCCTTGAAAGGGGTCATTCAGACTCTAATTGAATACCTCCAATGAGAATAAATCCATTATTTTCTATATTAGCCCATTCTACTTATAAGGAATGCTAATTGTTATGAGGCAGCTAGGTGGCAAAGTGGATAGAGTGCCAGGCCTAGAGTTAGTGGGACAAGTTCAAATCTGGCCTCAAACACTTACTAGCTGGGTGACCCTGGATGAGTCACTCAACCCTGTCTGCCTCAGTTTCTTCATCTATAAAATGAGTTGAAGAAGGAAATGACAAAGTATTCCAGTATCTTTGACAAGAAAATCCCCAAATTAGGTTATGAAGAATCAGACATGCCTGAAATGACTACAGACCACAATAACAACAACTGTTAGGAAATTTTTTTACTTACATAAAACATCAAGTCTCCTTTTGCAACTTTCATCCATCATTCCTGAGTTCTGTTTTCTAGAACCAAGCAGAACAAGGCTAATCCCCTACTTCTATGTGGCATATGCCTTATTTAGACTATAGTTCCCTCCCCTTTTTACTAAATATCCCTAGTTCCTTCAAAAGATTCTTATATCGCCTGGTCTCCATTTTCTTTACTATCCTGGGCCCTTTTGTCTGGATATAATCTAGCTAGTTATGGATATCCCTCCAAAATATGGTGCTAAAACTGAGCATAAAAGCTCAGAGGTGATCTGACTAGAGTATAGGAAAGTAGATCTATCACCTCCCTTGCTCATTATTCCTCCTTTAATGTAGTCATTAATTTATTCCAAAATTCAAAAAACTATTCATTCAAAAAAGCATTCATTAAAAACCTACTATGTAGGGGCAGCTAGGTGGCGCAGTCAATAGAGCACTGGCCTTGGAGTCAGAAGGACCTGAGATCAAATCCGACCTCAGACACTCTACCCAAAAAAAAAAAAAAAAAAAAAAAAAAAAAAAAAAACTAGCCGTGTGACCTTAGGCAAGTCACTTAACTCCAATTGCCCTCCCAAAAAAAATTTTTTTAAATAAAAATTTAAAAATTTAAAAAAAAATTTAAAAAATAAACCTACTATGTAGATAACTCTTAGGAATAGGAATGATATAGAAATTCATAAATTCATAAACATATAGCTTTAAGTAGTTTAATATGATAATCTGGTTTCTAGTTAAAGCTGAGGAAGTTTGCATAAGTATCTCCAAACTGATAGAGATAATGTTGATATAATGGAATGGGGGGGGGCAGAAGCCTGTGAAAGCTTTAGAGAGGAGATATATTCTTTTTGTTCTTCAAGAAAGAGGAAACATGCTCTAGAATCACTTTAGAACTGACTCCAGATGTGTAGGGGAAGAAAGACTTTAGAAGCTATGACTAAATAAGAGAAGCCAGCTCTTCTACTTGTCCCTGAGTTCTAGTTTGCCACCTTAAAGACTTTAGGGAATTTCTCCTTAGGTGAGATAGGAGCCTCTTTCTCTCTTGATTTATATTTAGATGTCCTCACCTCACATTAGGATATAATGCCAAGCAAAGGCAGCTTCCAAGGTTTGGAATACCAGCACAGCAAACTCGATTTATTCAGTGACAGATTAAAGCAAAACATTCACAGAACAGAGAAAATCAAAATAAAGTGTAACTCATTCATTTAGCAAATAAGTTCTCCCTTCAATCCAAGTACTACTCCACCCCTGGACAGTACATTCATGTAGTCAAAGTTTCTCTCCTCAAATGTAGATTAGTTTCCAATCATAAACAAAGTACATTCATTTGGTCAGTCACAGAGCACCAAAAAGTCAAAAGTTTCCCACCCCTGAATCACAACTGAATTACAATAATATCAATTAATCCCAAGCACTTTCTCAAAAGGGGCAGGAGAGCACAAAAAGCCATCTACCTTTAAGCTACAACAAGGTTAAGATATCACCACAGCATTGAATATCCAAGGAGAGGTCCTGTCTTCATCTTGACATGAGGTAAGTTCTCAGCAATCCCTGTTCCTGGAGAGACAAAGCTTAACAGTCACTATATACACTGCCAGTGTCCTCATTAATTCACTCTCTGCCTGCAGAACAGTCCCAGAACCCCTGAAAACATCAGCAAGGCTCTCTTCCAGGATTTCTGTGCACATACAACAAGAAAGTCCTCCTTCAGGGCTTCTGAACCAACAGCCAGGTTCCAGGACCTCTGCAACAGCGGCAATGTCCTTCACCAGCAGACAGATCTGGCAAAACAACATCAAAACAGACAGACAAAATACCAGCATTATAGCTATATAATTATTATAGGCATTATATGCCTCCTCAGTTCTCAGCAGCTCCGGGTGGCAGTTCTCAAATGTCCTGGGCAGTTCCAACTGGTCCTCAGCAGTCTCTCTCTCTCAGCAACTCTGGCCCCTGGGAATTCTCCTTTCTTTCTGCCTCCATGATACTGCTCCTCAAAAGTCCTTCTGGCCTCCTCTGCTTGGGCTTCTCTCTTCACATCAACAAGTCCATCCCACAAGTGAGATTTGCAAGCTCTGGGTTTCAACACTCAACCCAAAAACCAAGCCATTACAGGGGGATCTTTTAAATCCATTACCATTGCATAGGACAACTCATTCATCTGTGTATTTTCTGACATATTCTAATCTTTATAACTTTTCAGATTCCCATTGGCTATTTGCTTAGATAAATGCATTTACTCATTAGTCACTGTTTATAATGGCACAACCGCAAGTTCTGGGTGACTTAATTATCTTGGCATGATACCTAGGGCACCAAGAGTCTAAACAACCTGCCCATGTGAGAGAAATTATTATTAATAACCAATGATTTGAGAAGACTCATGTTTTCCCCCCTTTTTTACTTTTGTGGTTGAATTAACCTTCTCCTCTATTCAGATTCCCCTCAGGTGGGGCAGCCATTGTGTTCCACTAAGATTTGAGTGGGGATAAATTCTTTGAATAGATTACTCAATGCAGGGGCTAACTCAGAAGTAGATGACACAATCAAAGTTCAGGTCCAGCCCCTCACTGTAATATTCATTCTCTCATTAATTGTTAACTGACCAGAGTCAATTGCCACACTGGGAATCACCTACTTTTCCAGGTAAATAAAAAAAGCTAGCCTGGCACCATTATTGTCTTTGGCCTAAGAGAGAGGTGGCCAAATGACCATCTTCTTATTAAAATGCTGGCATTATTAATAAAATGATTAAATTACCCAGAAATTATGTCTCTCACACCTTTTTAAAGATTGCACATGACTGCATAGCTTGTATGTGTCAAGAGCCTGATTTGAATTGGTCTCCCTGACTCCAAGGTTAACTTTGTTTCTTCTATTCCCTTCTTTCCACATTTACATAGAAATGTGAAGTATACCAAGCATCTTACCCACAATAAAATTATGGGATAGTTAGTACCAAAATTATTTTTGTTTTACAGATGAGGAAAATAAGATTCAGAGAAGTGACATCATTTATCCAAGGCCACACAACCTACTAAATATCGGCACCAGAATTCTAACCCTGAGTCTTTTGATTTCAAGTTTATTACTCCTTCTACTATAAGACACTGATTCTCAACATTTATCTATATATTATGGAAATAGCTGGATAAATTATTACTGCATTTTATGCATTATAATGGAAGGGCACTATATTAATAAGCAAGAAATCTGGGTTCTAATTTTCACACCACCAATAATTATTTAAAATTACAATAATGCCTTAGAGATACATAATACTTGAAAATTTCAGAGTTTCCAACTATTTCACTTAATAGACATCTGAGTTGAATTGTAACAAAAATTCAGAACTAATCTTGTTTGGAATGGTTAGATTATTCTAACTATTTACTGGAATGAGGAAGATAAAAAGGAAGGAAATTACATAGCAAAATGAGGTATCCATGGATGAAAAGGCTTTATCAAAAAATGGAATATATAAGTCCACCATATCTTGCAGAGACAACAGAAGAAAGACTACTAGATTTGGTGATTAGGAAATAATTGGCATCAATTATGGAGATGACCAGACTAAATAGAAGGCAATGAAGTACCTGGTAACCTATAGATCTGCACAGAGCAGCTGGCCAAAGTCTAAGAAAAAAAAAAGACTAAGTCAAACAAATGCAAACTAAGATGCTATGATTTATTGGGGTAGTGCAGTGGTAGAGAATATCAATGGACGTGGATGCAGAAAATTTAGTTATTGGTTCTGCATTAAGCAGTTATTTATTAGCTGAGCAATCTTGACCAATTAAAGTCTGAGTTTTATGTTCTTTATATGTAATTCGAGGATAATGATATTCAGTCTGTCTAAGAAGCTGTTGTGTTTGTCCTTCATTCTCAAAGAGGACCAGAACATCAGGAAGATGATGTCATGACATGCAAGTGAATTGGATTTAAGTGAGGGAGGGCTGTGCAAGGTCACCAGCCTCACTTTCTTCTCCAGAGCTATCTGGGTTCAGTGACCAGATATTCATCAGGATGACTGGAAATGGCCCAGGATACAATGGGAAACCCTGGCACTTTGAGGTTAAGGCCTTTTCAGGTTCTTATTTTGAGTGAGGTAACACCCATTCAGTGAATAGACTGCTTCAAGAACTGAGTCAGGGGATAACCCCTTTAATAAAAAAGATAAAAATAAAACTGGGAGGGGAAGATCCTCAGGGTTGCTGACCAAAAGAGAAACAGTCACTATTTATATTCACTCTGACCATGGAGGGCCCCCAAAATAGTCATTAAAAGGTGCTTGGGCAGGGACCTTTTGTTGTC
Source organism: Pseudocheirus occidentalis (assembly GCA_028646575.1). Taxonomy (NCBI): domain Eukaryota; kingdom Metazoa; phylum Chordata; class Mammalia; order Diprotodontia; family Pseudocheiridae; genus Pseudocheirus; species Pseudocheirus occidentalis. The sequence goes on along the minus strand of CM053599.1, from coordinate 132,385,755 downwards.
CAATCTATGAGCTCCTGAGTGAAATGGGTTTAATACTTGGGAGGTAGGGTGCAGGAGGAAGGAGGCTGGAGGTAACTGGATGGGTCCCTATTCAGAGAACTCATACTATTCACAGGTTATGTTCACCTTTTGTTCTCAAAGAGAACCATGACATCAGGGAGATGATGACAGGATTTGCAGTTGACTTTGATTTGAATGAAGGAGGACTGTGCAAGGTCACCAGCCTCACTTTCTCCTCCAGAGCCATCTGGGTTCATCTAAGAAGTAGGTGCTGAAGCTTGAAAGAAATAATATAGCATCCAAAAAGGTACTGAGTGAGGTAATATTAGGGGATAGGGACCCCTAATTTTATTAAGATCTTTTTATTTTTGTGATTTTATTAAGATATTGAAAGCCTTTGGAGAGCAATTTGAAACTATACCCAAAGGAGCATAAAGATTGCATACCCTTTGACCCAGCAATACCACTTCTAGGGTTGTATCCCAAAGAGATCATAGAAATGGGAGAAAGATCGTATATACAAAAATATTTATAGTGGCTCTTTTTGTGGTGGCAAAGAATTGGAAATCAAGGGGATGCCCATCAATTGGAGAATGGCTAAACAAGTTATGGTATATGAATATAATGGAATATTATTGTGCTATAAGAAAGGAGCAGACAGTCTTCATAATAACCTGGAGAGACTTATATGAACTGATGCTGAGTGAGGAGAGCAGAACCAGGAGAAAACTGTACACAATTACAGACACATTGTATCTGTGAGGACTAACTTGGATAGACTGGGTTCCTCTCAGCAATGCAATAAGACAACTCCAAAAGACTCATGATGGAAAAGACTATCCACATTTAGAGAAAGAACTACAGAGTCTGAATGCAGATTGAAGCAAACCACTTGCTCTCTTCCACCCCCCTCCCGCCACAAAAAAAAGATATTGAAAGCCTCGGTGAGTAAACTCCCTCCACAAATGTAGGTCTGTACCTTCTTTGAACCTCGTGGTCTCAAATAGTTGTCTAGAAGGAAGGAGAAGGGAATGAGGTAAGCATTTATTAAGCACCTACTACTACCAAGCATTATGCTAAGTACTTTACAGATATCATTTAATTTGATCCTTACAACAACCTTGGGAGAGAGCTGTTGTTATCTTACAGTTACCATTTTACAGCAGAGGAAACTGAGGCAAGCAAAGTGACCTGCAAGGATCACATGGTTATTAAATGCCTGGAGCCACATTTCACTGAGGTGTTCCGCTCTAGGCTCCTAAGTCTATCCATTGCACCACCTACCTGCCTCTAGAGCACTGAGAAGGTAGGTGACTTGTCCAAAGTTATATAACCAGCATAAATCAGAGACTAGACTCCAACCCAGATATTCCATGATTTTCGCTGGCTTTTGTGCATTTGGCTGTCCCCTGTGTCTGGAATATTTTACCTCCTCAATTCTGCTTACCAACTTCTTCGCTTCCTGTAAAACTCAAATAAATCCCCATATTTTACTGAAAGTTTTCATAACTTTTGTGCCTTCCCTCTATTAATTATTTCATATTTATCCTACATTTAGCTTGTTCTGTCTACAGTTGTTTGCATGCTTTCTCTCTTATTGAGTTGTAAGCTCTTTGAGGGCAGAGATTATCTTTTGCCCCTTTTTGTATCCTCAATGCTTACCTCAGTGTCTGGTATATGGTAGTGGTTTCATAAATATTTATTGATTGAGCAAATGATTGATTATTCCTGGCTTCAAGACTGCTTTTCTATCAAACTGTAAGATAATGTTATTTCCTAAGATCACCTGTCAGTACTAGCGTGTCCTTTGATAAATACACATACCTGTAAAAAAGTAGTTTCTGCTGCACTTAAAAAAAAACTACAGGAGAGAGTAAGAGAGGAGAAAGAAAGAGGAAAGGGAAGAGAAAGGGAAAGAGAAAGCAAGGTTTATTGACTAGTTGACAAAACAGACTAAAAATCAATAGTGTTTTCTATGATACTTCAGGTAAACTTCCTAATAACCCAAACCTGCTTGCTGAAGGAAAGGTACCCTTTCTGTTGATGGTTTGACTTGAAGTGAAGCTGAGTTTTATTTATTTTTGCTTTTCACAAGGTGGAGTACAGTCCTACTTAGACCTTGCAAAAGGATGAAGTAAAATCAGCACAGGAGGGAGGGGGGACAAAGGGAGTTTTTTCTTTGCCATTTCATCGTATTGCCTTAGTAGAGAGAGGTTTCCTCTAGTCTCCTCTGTTTTCCAGCAGCAAGAAGCCGCTTAGACAATGTTGTGTTTTTGAACTGCTGCTAAAGAGTACAAGGATAAAGTACTGCTTTACTGATGGGTTGACAAAGGACCTCCAAAGTCACAGAAAACCAAGCATCAAGACCCCAATTTTAGGGATATGATTCATTCTCTACTACAGCTGGGTCCTTCTCCCCAAGGAATAGAAAATTGAACCCATAGTGCAGCAGCAAGTTTTAGAGGAACTTATGCTTTTCAATTAATCAATAATCATCAATAAACATTTATTAAGTGTTTATACTATGCTAAGCATTGGGGATACAAAAAAAGGTAACAGGGACAGTCCCTGCCCTCAACGAGCTTACAATCAAATAGGCTGGCTTCTAGAAAGTGACTCTAGTAAAGAGAGAGGGGATGGCCCAACATATACAAACTTATCTGTAACAACACTTTTTATGAAAATAAAGAGGGTACCCTTCGACATTTAATCAAATTGTGCAAAGTGAATATAATGAACTATTATCACACCATACAGATGAGAAATTAGAAGAACTAAAGGAAACTTGGGAAGACTGGTATGAATTGATATAGTAGAATAAGCAGAAGGAGGAGAAAGTTTATACAGTGACCACAATCATGTAAAGGGAAATAGTTTTGAAAGACTTTACAATTCTTGTTTGAGCCTTAGTGTACTGTAAACAGAGAGATGATGGCAGAGAATGAGGAGCATGTTGTCAGAAGTGGCCAATGGGTTGCTTTGTTGCTTCGGCTGCATTTCTATAGGATAAGGGAGAGTTCTTTAGGTGAGAAATCATTAGAAGTCATAATAGCAATGTTCTTTTTTAAAAGCACCAATAGAACTTTTTTGAAAAAGAAAATGATTCAGGTAGGCAGTTCGTCTGAGAGAAAGGGCTCTTTTAGGTTGTCCTTTAAAAAAAATAGTGTTTCTTCATTTATGTATAAAATATCTGTATCTTATATATGACTACATATACATGCATGAGCAATTCTATATAGAAATGTGCTATGCATGTAAATACTATATATAATATTCTTTTTCTCTCACACATGTGCACATACACACTCAAATACACAAATATATGTGTATAAAGGAGGTTCAGAGTTAGAAAATTGAATACTGACCCCAACAGTACCTAAAAAACAGCAAGATATGCATGAAGTATAAGTCCTTTCACATAACTCTGAGACCTTTTGCTTCTTCCTAGGGTAACAGTACAATTGAAGTCAGTATTTATTCAAATTTTCAGCTCTGATCCCCATCAACGTATCTCTCTCCCAAACCATGTCACATGTTTCATTACTTCAAAGTAAATAAAATTTTAAAGCTGTAAAGAGAAAGGTAATAAAAAAATCTGATAAGGTAACAATATTCCTCATCAGTCACAACTGATAGCTTCCACCTCCAATACCTCCAAGGTTAATTCTCCATTCAATTATACTTTATCCCCAACAATGCAAGGAAAGAAGGTGGTTTAAGCTCATGGTACTGATGCTACTCAAAGTCTGAAGCTGTTCTGTGTGACCCTCTTCCCTTCCCATCTTCATTCTCTATAGAGTAGGGAGCACTGTGTACTTTCAATAAAATATCCTGAAGCATCTCACCATGGCTCACAACCAATGGCTTGCTAGAGCTTAGTACATCATGCCAACAAGAACAATCCATACTTGTATGGTGTTCTAAAGTTTATGCAATACTGTACATAGAATTATCTCATTTAAGCATCACAACAACCCCGGAAAATAAGTACTAGAGGTGTTGTTTTCCCTATCTTACAGATAATGAAAATGAGTCTCAGAACAGTGAAGCCCAAGTTAATTTCCCCAAGTTTATTGTTCATAAATAAGAGACATGATTCCAATCTAGACCCGTGTACTTCCAGATTTGGCACTCTAATTGCTTTATCTTCACAAGCCCACCATTTCTACCTTTACAACAGCTCTAAGATGCTGGGATCTGACTTCCCTGCTGACTGTAACAATCACTGTGGGATGTACAGGTGTTAAAGGAAGCAGCTCTGGTGTGAGGATTTTGGAGTCTTTCTCTGGGTTGATTTTCACCACTGATGTCCACCTACCACTCATCTCTCATTTATAGCTATAAGAAGCTGTAGCATGCTCAGCAACACACCAGTAAAGCCATTTCATCAGACAGGCTAAAAACCAGGTTGAGGGTAACCAAGTAGCCTCAAATCCATCAGTAAGTTAGTGGGGTATCTACCCCAAGCATATGAAGTCTTCCCCTGGTGGAATGGGCCAATGTGAAAAATTTGTTCCAGTGAGCCACAAAAGCAATGGAAGCAGGTGCTCTGAAGTGCTTAGAGCTTGGCTGTACATCAAAGACATCAAGGTTATCCATTGCATCATAGCCATCACCAGCTGTCTTGACTTTTGTCTTGCCGTTGATCTTCAGTGACTCTAGAAGAGAGAGTAAGGCTGATGACTTCACCCAACTCTGCCTCGCTTAAGTACAGTTTATGCATGAGTTACCCATACCATTTTACCTACCTTGAAGTCCTGTGGAGAGAAGCAAGTGATAAAGTAGTAGGTGCAGTTACACTGAGACCTCTAGTCTCAACCATTGTGTTGACTTCATTGTTGTACACGTGTGAAACCTAGACAGTATACTAGTACCATGTCAGGAAATTGAATTGCTTCCATTTGAATTGTCTTAGGAAGATTATGAAGACCACCTGGCAAGATAAGGTAGTGCACACTGGAGTCCGTTCTTGAGATGAACTGCCAAGCATTCAAAAACTACTGCAGAGAGCACAACTCTGATGGGTTGGCCATGTTGTTCAAATGCCAAATGTGTGTTTGCCTGAAAAACTATTTTATGGAGAATTCACACAAGGCAAGTACTCACACAGAGGTCATAAGAAGACTGTCAAGGTCTCTCTGAAGAATCTCAAGCCACAGCATGAGTCTACCCCAGGGAGTAGACCTACAGTTACTGGAGCAATCTCCACATCTATCAAGGCAGGAACAATAAGGATTAGAGAAAGGTCAGTGAAAGTGAAGCTTTCAAGCTAATTTTGGAGGAGGAAAAGCAGTCTGGCCAATCTTCCCCCAGGGCAAGGAAGCAGTGGGAGAAGGGCAGGATCTGCTGTAACCAGCAACTGCCCTCACTGGGCTGTTTCAGAGCTCCTGGCCTGCAGACTCCTCATGGGGGCTGAGTCTATTGATCAGGGCCAAGGGCTCTTGCGCTGAGTGGCCTAGATCCGGACTGTGGTCTTGGATGGAGGTCCTGGGGTCCACTTCCAGCAAGCCAAAGTTGGTGGGGGCTGCAGCACCCCCCTAATAGCTATGGCAGCTGTGAAAACCCCAGCAATTTGGGACAGAGATTTTCCCCCTGGAAGCAGAGTTCCACAAAGCTAAAAAAAAAAACAACCAATTAATTGACTGGCCAACATGAGGAAAAAGAAGCAAAATAAGAACAGCAATAAAACTCTAGGATCCTTTTTTGTGGACAAAAGGGATCAAAGCATGGAACGGGAGGAAGACAACACAGTCAAAACTCCCACACCAAATGCTTCCAAGACACTCAAAGAATGGCTACAAGCTACAGATCAACTGAAAAGGACTTTGAAAAACAAATAAGAGAAGTGGAGGAAAAATTGGGAAGAAAAATGAGAATGATGCAAGAAAATCATGAA